>CM042172.1:65008977-65026477 GCA_023376005.1 Doryteuthis pealeii | reverse complement strand
TAAAAATTCTTTTTTTTTTTTGCTAAACATATAGATTTATTTTTTCCATAATCAATTTATAAAATCTTCCTCTAAATTGTGTACTTCAATATTCTGGATTTTAATTTTATGTACTCTAATTAATGTAAAGTTTGCCATTGGTAAATAAAATCCAACAATCGGAAAAAGAACAAATTACATTAAATATAAATAAGATATGTATATACATAAATAAAGATATTATATACAAATAAGAATTATCACCATACTGGGATAGAGGGGTAGATAGATAGATGATGATGATGATGATGATGATGATGTAGATAGATAGATGGATATAATTAAACAATCTATTAATTCATTTACCTGTTTCTGTATGTTTTATATCAATCTGCCAACATACCTATATACTAATCCCAATACATCCAAAGATAGATAATAAGATAGCTCTATATTTATAGATAATATAAATGATTTATCATTCTGTCTATCTATCTATCTATCCAAAAATTATTTACTTTATCAGTTATCTACCCTTAAACATAACGTCTTCTTTTCATACCCATACATACAGCTTCAATCAATACCTAATATCTTTTAAATATCTTTTAATAATATCTTTTAAATAAATCAATCACTTAATTAAACTTTATTCATATCAGTATTCTAATTACATTTTTATATATCTTTTTAACCTCTTTTTCTACTCTCAGCTTCTGATATCACTATAATAGTATAAACGAACAACCTTACGACTGTGTCAAAATGTCCTTAAATCAAGACTAATTTGACATTTTGGTTTCATGTCAACAATTCTGAATGTATTATTTTCATTCATATAAAGTCAATATTGTATCCAAGATTAGAAAAAGAAGAACTGTCTAAAATCTATAAAAAAAAAATTAAGTTGCAAATCAAATTTATTTTAGCATTAAAGTGAAATACACACACACACACACACACACAAGCACACACACACACACACATATATATATATATTTTTATATATATATATATATTATATATATATATATATTTATATATATATATATATGTATATATATATATAAAAGTTGGTGGCGTGGCCTCTTGTCAGTATCAGCTGGACAGCGAGGGAGTCTATCCTCTTTTCCCTAGGGCTAGACCAGAGGAAGTATTTTTGCTGAGGTGGAGAATTACACCTACCGTCAGCTCCCCACTTTATCGCACAGATCAGATTATACAATCTGTGCTACTGATACGGTGAGCTTGCTGGGACCAGTAAGGTACTCAGAACCTTGCGATACCGAGGCAATTACTCTACCAACAGAGAAGGGGAATGACTTACCAGTAAAAATATTGGGTTGGTCTCAATATTTTGTTGATATAAGTGTTACTCGGATAAGTCAGTATTATAACAAATGTGCTCAATATGTAAGTAGAGCAGATTTATTATTACTATAGTGTGTACACACAGACACACACACATATATATATATGCATACACATACACACATTAATAGATACATATATCTATGTATATGATGAGAAAAGTTCAAATCCAGGATGAGGATATTTGTATTTCTCATAATGCTGATACCTTTGAGAAAGGTATGCATCTGAATATTATCCCTTCAGCTATGGACAAATAGGAGGGCAGACTAGACTCTTTAATTTTGATTTTAAAACCCATTTAAAAACATAGCTTAAATCAATTAAAAAAACAAATTTAAAACATGTTTTTCAAAACAGATCATTTCTTGTGATAGATAGGTAGATAGATGAATAGATAGATAGATAAAGTGAATAATAAATAGATATATCTCATCTAGTCTCTGACTAACTATCTATCTATCTATCTATCTATGGAAATATTAGAATATTGCAAACTTGTGTGTGTAGGTGAGTATGTGGACATAGACAGATAGATAAATAGATTATCTTATGTATAAATGTCTACTTCTTCCTTAATTTATATATATATATATATATATTAATATATATATGTGTGTGTGTGTGTGTGGTGTGTGTGTGTGTGTGTGTTTAGCTATCACCATCTCAAACACATAGTTTCTTTACTTTATACTGTTGTGCGTATGTCACCAATAAGTTAGTATATCTCAGTTCAAAACAAATGAAAAATCAGGGAAAACCAGCTAATGTAATGGTGATGAGACATAATATGCCGAAATGTACATACAGAGATTGACTTTTTTCTTAATTTGTTTACGCCTTACATTTGAACAGATAAGCACATATTCTCCCCAAAATTGTCGGCATAGCCATATCAAACAAATTGTTTGCATACTTTCATGTGTGTTTATATATACATATTCTTATAAACATGATTGTATATATATATATTATATACATATGTGTGTGTGTGTGTGTGTGTGTAATATATATATATATATATATATATATATATATATATATATGGTTGTGTATATTATATTTTATATTGTTGTATCTTTATGTATTTAATTTTTGTTTCAATTATAATGTAGAAAAAGTTTATTTTTATTTTGAAATCAGAATACAGAAACATAATTAAGAGCGAGAAATATTATTGAAATTTTAAAAGCATTTGTCACATCTGGGAGAGTTTTAAACTGTAAATCCTCGCCTTTTTAATCAGATTGTAATGATAAATATACACACTTACATATTTGTCATTTATCTTTTTATACAAAGGATGTTTTAAGCCTTGCACATGAGGGTAGGAGGTGGCCTTTCTAGCTTTGATTTTCTCTTAATTTTACAAGCAAACATAAGAGATAAATGACGGATAAGCATTCTTTATGGGAATAAATATCAATCCCTAAGTCCCATGAGAAATACACAAATATATATATATATATATATATATATATATATATATATATATATATATATAAACATAGATATGTACACACACATATATACATACACAAATATATATATATATATATATATATATATACTTAGATATATACACACACACACACACATACACACACACATATATATATACATATATATATATATATATATATATATATAAAGATAATCTACTGAGTCAGACGAACCTACTATTAGTTTCGCATAAAGCTCTTCAGGCTAAAAATCTGACTCAGAGTCAGATTTTTAGCCCTGAAGAGCTTTATGCGAAACTAATAGTAGGTTCGTCTGACTCAGTAGATTATCTTTATTACTTGGCTCTACTTAGGTATCGAGCACTTTTTACAAATTAGCTTCTCCTAGCTGTTATATGAATATATATATATCTTATATACATATATATGCATATAAATTGTTTTTTTTTTTGGCCAAATACTATACCAATAGATTATTTTTTTGTTGGTACGAATATCTTGGTCTTTTCTTTTTTCAAAAATTTTTTTCTTCCTGGTTGATGTTTGGTAGTATATTTTCACAATCAAACTCTCTGCCGGGTTTTTTCTCTCCGCAAGGATCTACCAACACGCTTGGTATATTAAATTATATATATATATATATATATATATATATATATATATATATATATATACTTAGATATACACACACACATATATATATACATAGGTATCATCATCATTTGCAATTCAGTCTCGAAAGACTATGATAAAGTTTTTTGTGTGCTCCTGAAGTTGCTGTGACTATGAAGTCCTATGTTAGAGAAACATTCTCATATATATATATATATATATATAAAATTCCACCCCAACAATCTCTTTCCTTGTTAACTTTGCTGGACACACAATCGCATCTCCAATTATTTTTTTTGTTTGAAATACTAAAACTAGAACAATAATAATACTGGCACAACAAACAAATGTTTGTGTATGTATGAATGAATTGTTTATACATGCATGTGTATATGTGTATGTATATTTATATATATGAATTATCCCAGTTGGTAGAGCATCCGACTAGGTTCTCGCCAACTCAGTGTATGAGTAGCACAGGGATCTGTGTGGTAAAGTAAGGAGCTGATATTATGTGTAACACAAAACTTTAGATGCTGAAACAATCTCCTTGGGCTAGTGCTAGGGAAAAGGGGATAGACTCCTTTGCTATCTGGCTGATACCGACTTTAGGCCACCCTGACGACTTTACTTTTTATTTTTTATAAATACTAGCAAATATATGCACCCTCCGGGTGCCAGTATTTAAGTTTTAATATAATAAAATATATTAAATTAGAAAGGCTGATGAAACTGAATAAGAATGCAGATAAATAGATTTTGAACAGAGGGGGTATGATTGAAAAATAGAACAACTTTGAAACTAACTCTTCCATCATTTTACATTACTCCCGCCTGTCTTTTTTAAAATTTTCCTAATTTAACTATTTAGTTAAGATAGGAAGTAAAGAATAATATTACAGTTATTTCTTCTTGTTAATGGATTTATTTTAAGATTTATTCCTGAGATTTTTGCTCATATTCAGTAAGATAAAACCAAACAATTAGAAATCAATAATACTAAGCATATATTTATTAAAATCAAATTTTTAAGATCAAAATGCAAATTAGCCTTCCCATTCACACTGTAAACCGCTATTTTGTTGTATATATAAATACAATTGCATGTTATTAGCATGTAGATATGGTCAACAGTCTTAATGATGTAAAACAATTTTATTAATAATTGGGTTTTAAAAAAAAATAAAATCATGGAGAATGTGATGTAAATAACTAAGGGAATTGTGATTTATATAGTAATATAGTTTCGGTTACAGACAGACAAACCCACAATCTCCATTATAATAAGATATAAACCCAATATACCGCGGGATCAAAAAGTCTTGCCACCCACCAGATATTTTTAAGAGGTAAACAAATACAAGAAAATAATCAAAGTTTTTTTCTCTTTTTCTTTCTTTCTTTCTTTTCTTTTTTCTTTCTTCCTTTCCTTTCTTTTTTCTTTCTTTCTTTTCTTTTTCTTCTTCCTTTTTTTCTTTCTTTCTTTTCTTTCTTTCTTCCTTCCTTTTTTCTTTCTTTCTTTTTCTTTCTTTCTTTCTTTCCTTTCCTTTTTCTTTCTTCTTTTCTTTCTTTTTTCTTTCCTTCCTTTTTCTTTCTTTCTTCTTTCTTTCTTTCATTCCTTTCTTTCCTTCCTTTCTTTCTTCTTTTTTCTTCTTTCTTTTCTTTTTTCTTTCTTTTCTTTTCTTTCTTTCTTTTTTTCTTTCCTTCCTTTTTCTTTCTTTCTTTCTTTCTTTCTTTTCTTTCCTTTCCTTTTTTTCTTTCTTTTCTTTTCTTTCTCTTTCTTTCTTTTTTTTCTTTCTTTCTTTCTTCTTTCTTTCTTCTTCCTTTTTCTTTTTTCTTTCTTCTTTCTTTCTTTCCTTCCTTTTTCTTTTTCTTTCTTTTTCTTTCTTTCTTTCTTTCTTTCTTCTTTTCTTTCCTTTTTCTTTTCTTTCTTTTTTTTCTTTCTTTCTTTCTTTCTTTTTTCTTTCTTTCTTCTTTCTTTCTTTCTTTCTTTTTTTTCTTTCTTCTTTTTCTTTCTTCTTTCTTTCTTTTTTTCCTTCCTTTCTTTCTTACTTCTCTTTTTTCTTTTTTCCTTTCTTTCTTTCTTTTTCTTTTTTCTTTCTTTCTTTTTTCTTTCTTTCTTTTTTTCTTTCCTTCCTTCTTTCTTTCTTTCTTTTTTTAGAGGTAATATAATTATATAACTTATATGGTCATTTCCTATAAGTCGAACAAGATCAAAGGGGAACCACTCTTGACTGATAAATTATTTATTTATTTTCCCATTAAACTAACCCTAAACCCTAACACTAACCCTAACCCTAAACCCTAACCCTAATCCTGTCTTCTTTTTTCCTAGTAGATCAATAAATAAATAAATAATTTATCAATCAAGAAATAACCACTTATATGTTATATTATTAAAAATCTAATAATAAGTTAATGCAGTATTTAGGGGTGACAAGACTTTCCGACCACCCTATATATTAATTAAGATATAAGGAGCAGACACAAAACATTTCTGTATCTATCATTCTCTTTTAGAGTGACTAGCTGTCAAGAAGAGAGAGAGAGAGAGAGAGAGAGAGAGAGGAGAGAGAGAGAGAGAGAGAGTGTGTGTGAGTATGAGAGTGCGTGTGAAATAGATACAGAGTGAGTGTGACTTGTCTCTTTCAACTGTTCTTCATCTTCCACAAATCAATAACTAAAAAAACTCCTTCATTTTTACATATCTAATTTCTTAGATCTATTTTTATTATTTCTATTTATTTATGAATGTATTAACCTATTTATTGAGATTCTTTATGCATGTTCACATCTATCTATCTATCTATCTATCTATCTATCTACTATCTAAATCTGTTCAGATCTATCTATCTTTCCAATCTATTCAAGTATGTCAACTATATACATACACACACAAAATATATCGAAATAAATTTATTATGGAATTACGGTGTTGAGTTCTTCCTTCCTTTATTGATAAATATTGCTCTGTATATAATCTAAAAGGTTATTATACATTGAGCTCTCTTCAGTGATTTAAAGATTCATTTTATTTATACATACTGGATCATCAATATTAGTACAGTGGATCTTAGAAATCACATATAGAATCATCCCTTACTACCAAGTTTTGGATAAATCTCTTATATATATATATATATATGTGTGACATGAGTCTGTGTGTGTGTGTGTGTGTGTGTGTATATATATATGTATATATATGAGAGGTAAATATGGACATAAATCCGAAAATATTAAGAAATTTGAAAAAATAAGAGAAATTTATTTATTGATGCTTAGACGTTTCAGTTTATTTAAACCTTCATCATGATACAAAACATCCATCAGTTTCTTCCCACCATAATCTATCCTGATGAAGGTTTAAATAAACCGAAACGTTTAAGCGTCGATAGATAAATTCATCTTAGTTTTGGAACACTTTATGTGTGTGAGTGACTTGTCTCTTTCAACTGTTCTTCATCTTCCACAAATCAATAGCCAAAAAAAAACTCCTTCTTTTTACATATCTAATTATTTAGATCTATTTTTATTATTTCTACTAGCAAATATATGCACCCTCCGGGTGCAAGTATTTAAGTTTTAATGTAATAAAATATTATATTAGAAAGGCCAATGAAACTAAATAAGAATGCAGATAAAAATATTTGAAACAGAGGGGGGTATAATCGAAATATAGAACAACTGAAACTTACTCTTCCATCACTCTCGTCTCATAGTGTCTATTTGGTTTATTTAATTAAAGAGAACTAAAGAATAAAATGACAATTATTTTTTCTTGTTAATGGATTTCTTTTAAGGATTCATTGAAGAATTTTTTTGCTATATTGCGATGATGAAGATAAACCAAACAATTAGAAAGTTCTAATAATAGCGTATATCGAAGTTATTTATAAAAAATTCAGATTTGAAAAGATAGAATAGAGAGTAAAATAGATATCAATATGAGGGGCAAAGAAAAGAAATTAAGAAGCAACATATATGATAAATTGAATTTATTATGATATAGTACATTACAACCACAGGAACTTCACATGTTTAAACCGCCATTGTGATAAGGAGTAATATAAATAAAAAGCAAAAGTAAAATAATGTAATGTTGTATAGAAAAAAAATAAGAAATATAGGAAATATGAGTTACAGTGAATAATATAGAATAAATATGGAAAAAGAAAAGAAAAAAACAATTGTGATAAGTAAAATAATAAATAGAAGTGAAAAAAAATACACGAAGTATAATATTGCAATTATTTTGTACTTGTATGTTAATTTTGTCAATTATATACCTACTATGGGAATCTTAGATAACTTAGAAGTAGTGATATAGTTTCGAGTTACAGACAAAAAAGCACACAATTCTCCATTATAATAAAGATTTATTTATGAATGTATATTACTAGGTCCGTATATCGTAGAGGTTTTCTATTTGCCGGCGCAATCAGTCTCTCTCTCACATCACAATCTGTTTTGCATATTCCCTATCCGCACCATCTATCCAGGATCTATTCATAAGTTATCTCATACCATTATAATTAATGACAAAAAGAGGTTCACACATAATTACTATAACATAATGAGACAAAAATTATTAGTGGATTGATCTATTGATTATTGCAGTAGTTGAACACACACTAGAGACATAATAAAATTATCATAATATAAATTACGAAAACATGAATTACAACAAAGTGTCTACTAAAAAAATATAACAATATGAGACAATTTTTATCTTTCCATGAATTTTTTACATCATTAAAAGTTTTAGGTTTTAATGTAAAACACCCCATTTCATCTCAGGATAGATATATTTATATATAACAAAAAACACCATTCAATTTATTAAACCCCATAATCTATCCTGAATCTATATAAGAGAGAGCTGTTATCCAAAAAAAAATTATATATACTTCATGACGGTTATAAGAGTACATGGAAATGAATCCAGTACCAATGTGTATTTACTTATATACAAACAAAACGTGTATATGAATCACACAAGAGATAGTGTATGAAAATTTATAAAAGTTGTATAAAAAAGAATTTTCGTTCGAGTCAGAAAGGGCTAATTTGCATAATCGATATTTTGAAATTTCTTAGATCCAATAAATTAATTTTGAGAATGATGAAAACATTTTAACAACGAATATACATATATTGCTTCAAAGGATGAGTTATAGATAACAAGTGTATACATTAATAATTGTAATTGTGGTCGAAACTTTGGAAGGTATTGCTTTATTTTTCCCAATAAAGTGTGTGTCCCCGTGCTAATGATTGGAGGCAAAAATAATCGTCTCGCTTAGATATTCTCGACAATATAATTCCGCTGCTAAGTCAATTTTATTCATTAATATCCGTGAACAAATCAAAATATTGTCAATATCAGCAATGAAAAGGATTATTAAAATATATTTCATTTTAACAAACATTGTAGTTATACATATTTCGAAATATACAATACACTCTGTTAAATCACTTCTTACATCTCTCTTTCTCTCTCTTTTACTTCCTATCTTAACTAATTAGTTATAAATTTAATAGTATAGAAAATTGGTAAATAAAATAGATCATAGGTCAGGGTAAGTAATGTAATAAATGAATATGTGGATAAAGAGTTAGTGGATATTCACAAAAGAGAAATGTTCATAATACTATATTCGATAGTTCTTATGAACCCCGCTTGAGCATGTCTACTAAGACATGTGCACTAAATTTTATGGCTGCCATTCTGTAGATATCACAATGCTTGCTCAATATTCGAAGAGTCCATTACTTTCTCCTAATAATTTGATAAATAATTATTATATTTAAATAGGTGTAAAATTATATTAATAGAACTTTAAATGTACTGCACGAGAATTTATATTCTGTTCACGGAATGTAGAGTAGGTGCATGGGAACACAAATCGAGAAAAGTTATCTTCGCTGAATCTACTGGAGAATGATAAATAGTACAATATTTACAGACAAAAATTGTATAATGACAGCTCTTCAGGTTATCAGGCACGTAAAGAGTTAATAACACAGGAAGCTGCTATTGTGTGTGTCTTCGAACCCTAACTGCCATAATTATGCTGGAAAATGTACATACAGAGACTGACTTTTTTTCTCGATTTGTTTATTGGCGTCTTACATATTTGAACAGGATATACTTCCACGGACACTGATTTCATAATTATCAACTAATTAATGTTTCAAATTAAGATGATAGATAAGAACTTGGCAATTAAAGTCGCTAATCCATCCCATCTCTCCCCATAAATACACACAATGACACTATATGAGGTACTACCAAAAATGCTGAGCGATAGATTTATAGCTTATTATTTCAAGTCAATATTCATTACATAGATTGCATTAGTTTAACCACCATAATATCAGACTCTTTATACTATTATATACCACACACTATAATATCCCACATGTGCTCTTTATACTCATATTACACTGTATATATAGTTTATTGATAGGTATACACGGATACCTAGTTACTAGTATTATATATATATAATATATATATATATATATATATATATGTAGTATATAAGANGCGCGGTCGCTGGTGTTAATGTGGACATAACAGATAGATAATAGATTTATCTATGTTATAAATATACTCTTCCGTTAATTATCGTTATATATGTATATATATATATTATACTCATATATATATATTATATATATATATATTATTATATATATATATATATATATATGTTGGCTGATCACCACTCAAACACATTTATTACTTTTACTTTATACTGTTGACAGATAGATAAATAGATGTATCTCTATGTATAAATCTACTTCTTCCTTAATTTTTATGTGTATAATATTATAATCATATATATGCAATATAATACTATATATCTACATACTATATTATAATAATATATATATATTGTAGCTATCACCATCTCAAACACAAGTTTCTCTTACTTTGTTAGTACTGTTGTGTGTATTCACCAAAAAAGTTAGTACTATCTCAGTTCAAAACCAATGAAAAATCAGGGAAAACCAGCTACATGTTTGTAATGGTGATGAGACATAATATGCCGAAATTGCTACATACAGAGAATTGACTTTGTTTCTCAATTTTTACGCCTTAACATTGAACAGATAAGCACCATAGTCTCCCCAAAATGTCGGCGCCATTCATGGCCATATCAAAAAACCCAAAAATTGTTTATTGTGACATACTTGTTCATGTGTGTCTGTATATAACATATTATTACTAAACATTGATTGTATTATATATATTTTATTATAACAATATTGTTATTATATGACTATATATCTATATTTATTTAGATATATATATGTCTGTTATATAATATATAATTTATGTATATATTTTATATCCTTTATGTATTTTAATTTTTGTTAATTATAATGGAGAAAAAGTTTCTCTTCTTATTTTGAAATCCTTGAGAATACAGAAACATATATTAAGAGCGAAGAAAGCATATTATTGAAATTTTAAAAGCATTTGTCACATCTGGGAGTAGTTTTAAACCTGCCTAAATCCTCGCCTTTTTATCAGATGTGTAATGATAAATATACACACTTACATATTTGTCATTTATCACTGTTTTATCATACAAAGGATGTTGTAAGCCTTGCCACATGCAGAGTGTATGGAGTTTGGCCTTTCTAACCTGAATTTTCTCTTAAAACAACACATAAGAGATAAATGAAGGACTAAGCGACTTCTTCATTTGTGGAATAAATATCATTCTCTAATCCCAATGAGAAATACTTTTTTATTTTTTTTTTTTTTTTTTTTTTTTTTTTGTTTTTTTTCTTTTTTTCTGTTTTTTTTTTTTTTTTTTTTTTTTCTTTTTTTTTTTTTTTGTTTCATTTTTTTTTTTTTTTTTTTTTATTTTTTTAATTTTTTTTTTTTTTTTTTTTTTTTTTTTTTTTTTTTTTTTTTTTTTTTTTTTTTTTTGTTTTTTTTTTTTTTTTTTTTTTTTTTTAAAAAAAAATTTTTTTTTTTTTTTTTTTTTTTTTTTTTTCTTTTTTTTTTTTTTTTGTGTTTTTTTTTTTTTTTTTGGTTGAATTTTTTTTTTTTTTTTTTTTTTTTTTTTTTTGTTTTTTTTTTTTTTTTTTTGTTATTTTTTTTTTTTTTTTTTTTTTTTTTTTTTTTTTCACAAAATATATATATATATATACACATAGATATGTACACACACATAATACATACACAAATATATATATATAATATAATACTTAGATATATACACCACACACACAACACACACATAATATATAATATATAATATATATATAGTATATAAAGATATCTACTGATCAGACGAACCCACTATTATTTCGCCATAAAGAGCTCTTCAGGGCTAAAATTCGACTCAGAGTCAGAGTTTAGCCCTGAGAGCTTTATGCGAAACTAATAGTAGGTTCGTCCTGACTCAGTAGATTATCTTGATTACTTGGCTCTACTAGTATCGATCCACTTTTAACAAATTAGCTTCTCCGTAGCCGTATATGAATATATATATATCTTGATACCATATATGTATACATATTAAATTGATTTTCTTTTGGCCAAAAATACTATACCAATAGATATTTTGTTGGGTACGAATATCTCGTTTTTCTTTTTTCAAAAAATTTTTTTTCTTCCTGGTGGTGATGTTTGTGTATTTATTTTTACCAACAAACTCTCTTGCCGGTTTTTCTCTCCGCAAGATTCTACCAACACGCTTGGTTATAGTAAATTATATATATATATATAATATAATTATATAATAATATAATATAATACTTAGATATACACACACACACATTATATATATACATAGTATCATCACATTTGCAATTCATCTCGAAAGACTATGATAAAGTTGTTTGTGTGCCCTGAAGTTGCTTGGACTTATGAAGTCCTATATTGCGGAAGAAACATCTCATAATAATACTATATAGTATTATATAATAAATTCAACCCCAACAATCTCTTCCTTGTTAACTTTGCTGGACAACACCAATCGCATCTCCAATTATTTTTTTTGTTGAAATACTAAAACTAAAACAAATAATAATACTGGCCACAACAAACAAATGTTCTGTGTATGTATAAGAATTGTTTAACATAGCATGTGTTATATGTTGTACGTATATTGTATATATGATGAATTAACATATGCATGTTAATATTATTTACTTATTTACTGTTAAACTTAAAATTACCATTAAGTCGACAACATGTATAAAAGTAGAACCTAGTATTAAACATCTTACAAGTATTCTTTTTTTTTTCAAAATAGACATCTAAAAATGCTTAAATCAGAGCGAACCAAGTTAATTTCCAGTCAAATTTGTAAATTTTAATTAGATGGGCTCGGTAGGATTGCATTTGTATATATATATATATATATAAATATAATAATATATATATATATGATATATATACATATGCATGTGTGAAAATATTGTCTTATCTATCTGTATATATTACTAAAAATTACCATTAAGTCGACATTACAGTAGAAAGTATAACCTATATAAAACATCTATAGAAGTATTTTTTTTTTTTTCTTTCAAAATACATCTAAAATGCTTAAACTCAGATGAACAAGTTAATTTCCAGTCAAATTTGCAATTTAATTAGGATGGGCTTGGTTAGGATTGCATCTGATATGTGTATTATATATAATATAATATATATAATATATATATATAATAATATACATATGCATGTGTGAATATATTTATCTTATCATCTGTATGTATTACTAAAATTACCATTAAGTCGACATACAGGTATGAACGTATAACCTAGTATTAAACATCTATAATTATTTCTTTTTTTTCCAAAATACATCTAAAATGCTGTAAACTCAGATGAACAAGTAATTTCAAGTCAAATTTGCAATTTAATTAGATGGGCTGGTAAGATTGTGCATGTGTATATAATATTATATATATATATATTATATATATAATATGAATTATACATATGCATTGTGAATTATATTATCTTATCTATCGTGGTATATTACTAAAATTACCATTAATCGACGATACAGGTATGAAAGTATAACTCTAGTATAAAACATCTTACAAGTATTCTTTTCTTTCAAATACATCAAAGTGCCTTTAAACTCAGAGGAACAAGTAATTCCAGTCAAATTTGCAATTAATTAGGATTGGCTGGGTAGGATGCATTGATATGTTATATTATTATATATATATAGTTATATATATATAATATATATGAATTATACATATGCATGTGTGAATTTATTTATCTTGATCTATGCTGTATGTATTACTAATATTACCATTAAGTCGACATACAGTATGAAAGTATAACCTAGTATAAAACATCTTACAAGTATTTCTCCTTTTTTTTCAAAATACATCTAAAATGGCTTAAACATTTCTTTCCTTATGTCTTTACTTTCTTTCTTTCTTTCTGCTCAATCATTTTCTTTCTTCTTTTTTTCTTTTTTCATTACTTATTTTCTTTCTTTCATTTCTTTCTCTTTTTTTCTCCTCAACCCATTTCTTTCTTTCTTTGTATCTACTTTCTATATCTTTACTCAATATTTTCTTCCTTCCTTCTGTTTTTCTTCTCTTTCTTTTCATATTTACTGATACCATCACCCTTTTTCTTCTTCTTTCTTTCTGTTCTTCTTTCTTTTTCTCTTTTTCCTTTTTTCTGCTCAATCATATTATTTCTTTTCTTTCTTTCTTTCTTTTCTTTCTTTTCCTTTTTTCTGCTCAATCATTATTTCTTTCTTTCTTTCTTTCTTTCTTTTTCTTTTTCTTTTCCTTCTTCTGCTTCAATCATTCTTTCTTCTCTTTCTTCTCTTTCTTTCTGCTCAATCATTTTTCTTTCTTTCTTTTTTCTTTATTTTGATATTTTACTGATAGCATCATTTCTTCTTTCTTTCTCATCTCGTTCACACAGAAATGGATGAGTTCTATAAAGCAACATTTCCAGATTCTTGGTGAGTTAGTAATATCAATGGAATGGCAGATATAGAAAAGGAGAAAAAGAAGAAAATGAAAAATGAGTAGATGAACAAGTAATTTCCAGTCAAATTTGCAATTAATTAGGAGTTAGCTGGGTAGTTTAGGATGCTTAGTTTTTGTACTGAACATGATTTTGAATTATCCAAATTCATGACAAAATATAGACAATGCTGAAATGATTAATAAATTCCTTCACTCCTTGCTGAATAGAAGTACCAGTATCATCATGGACAACCATTAAAAAAGGGACTCAAATAGTTGATAGTTAGTTATAAAGGCTGGTTTATCCCAGTTGTAGAGCATCCGACTAGGAACCACATGGTTCCAGTTCAATACCAGTTCTCGCCAACTCAGTATATGAGTAGCACAGGGATCTGTGTGGTAAAGTAAGGAATTGATATTAGGTGTGACCACAACACTTTAGATGCTGAAACAATCTCCTTGGCTAGTGCTAGGAAAAGGGGATAGACTCCTTTGCTATCTGGCTGATACCGACTTTAGACCACCCTGACGACTTTACTTTTATTTTTATAAATACTAGCAAATATATGCACCCTCCGGGTGCCAGTATTTAATTTTAATATAATAAAATATATTAAATTAGAAAGGCTGAATGAAACTGAATAAGAATGCAGAATAAAAAGATTTTGAACAGAGGGGTATGTTATTGAAAAATAGAACAACTTTGAAACTAACTCTTCCATCAATTTTACATTACTCCCGCCTGTCTTTGTTAAATTTTCCTAATTTAACTATTTAGTTAAGATAGGAAGTAAAGAATAATATTACAGTATTTCTTCTTGTTAATGGATTTATTTTAAGATTTATTCCTGAGATTTTTGCTCATATTCATAATAAGATAAAACCAAACAATTAGAAATCAATAATACTAAGCATATATTTATTAAAATCAAATTTTAAGATCAAAATGCAAATTAGCCTTCCCATTCACACTGTAACCGCTATTTTGTTGTATATATAAATACAATTGCATGTTATTAGTATGTAGATATGCGTCAACAGTCCTAATGATGTAAAACAATTTTATTAATAATTGGGTTTTAAATAAAAAATAAAATCATGGAGAATGTGATGTAAATAACTAAGGGAATTGTGATTTATATAGTAATATAGTTCGGTTAACAGACAGACTATCCACAATCTCCATTATAATAAGATAAAACCAATATACCGCGGGATCAAAAAGTTTTGTCACCACACCAGACCATTTTTAAGAGGTAAACAAATACAAGAAAATAATCAAAGTTGCTTTTCTTCTCTTCTTCTTTTCTTTCTTTCTTCCTTTCTTTTTTTCTTCTTTCTTTTCTTTTCTTTCCTTCCTCTTTTTTCTTCTTTCTTTCTTTCTTTCTTCTCTCCTTTTTTTCTTTCTTTCTTTCTTTTCTTCTTTCCTTCCTTTTTTTCTTTCTTTCTTTTTTCTTTCTTTCCTTCCTTTTTCTTTCTTTCGTTTCTTTCTTTCTTCTTTCCTTTCTTTCCTGTTCTTTCTTTCTTTTTCTTTCCTTCCTTTTTCTTTCTTCTTCTTTTTCTTTTCTTTCTTCTTTCCTCCTTTTTTCTTTCTTTCTTTCTTTTCTTTCTTTCTTCTTTCCTTCCTTTTTCTTTCTTTCTTTCTTTCTTTCATTCCTTTCTTTCCTTCCTTCTTTCTTTCTTTTTTCTTCTTTCTTCTTTCTTTCTTTTTTCTTTCTTTTCTTTCTTTCTTTTCTTTTTTCTTTTCTTTTCTTTTTCTTCTTTTCTTTCTTTCTTTTTGTCTTTCCTTCCTTTCTTTCTTACTTTTCTCTTTTTCTTTTTTTTCTTTCTTTCTTCTACTTTTCTTTCTTCTTTTCTTTTCTTTCTTTCTTTTCTTTCCTTCCTTCTTCTTTCTTTTTAGAGGTAATATAATTATATAACTTATATGGTCATTTCCTATAAGTCAGAACAAGATCAAAGGGAACCACTCTTGACTGATAAATTATTTATTTATTTCCCATTAAACTAACCCTAACCCTAACACTAACCCTAACCCTAAACCCTAACCCTAATCCCATCTTCTTTTCCTAGTAGATCAATAAATAAATAAATAAATAATTTATCAATCAAGAAATAACCACTTATATGTTATATTATTAAAAATCTAATAATAAGTTAATGCAGTATTTAGGGGTGACAAGACTTTCCGACCACCCTATATATTAATTAAGATATAAGAAACAACACACAAACATTTCTGTATCTATCATTCTCTTTTAGAGTGACTAGCTGTCAAGAAGAAGAGGGAGGAGAGCAAGAATGAGATAGAGATAGAGATAGAGAGAAAGAGAGAGAGAGAGAGAGAGAGAGAGAGGAGAGAGAGAGAGAGAGTGATGTGTGTGTGTGAAATAGATACAGAGTGAGTGTGACTTGTCTCTTTCAACTGTCTTCATCTCCACAAATCAATAACTAAAAAAACTCCTTCATTTTTACATATCTAATTCTTAGATCTATTTTATTATTTCCATTTATTTATGAATGTATTAACCTATTTATCAGATTCTTTATGCATGTTCACATCTATCTATCTATCTATCTATCTATCTATCTATCTAAATCTGTTCAGATCTATCTATCTATCTAATCTATTCAAGTATGTCTCCTATATACATAAATATATCGAAATAGATTTATTATGGAATTACGGTTGAGTTCTTCCTTCCTTTATTGATAAATATTGCTCTGTATATAATCTAAAAATTATTATACATTGAGCTCTCTCAGTGATTTAAAGATTCATTTATTTATACATACTGGATCATCAATATTAGTACAGTGGATCTTAGAAATCACATATAGAATCATCCCTTACTACCAATTTTTGGATAAATATCTTATATATATATAATATATGTGTGTGTGTGCGTAAATATGGAAATAAATCCGAAAATATTAAAAATTTGAAAAAATAAGAGAAATTTATTTATGATGCTTAGACGTTTCAGTTTATTAAACCTTCATCATGATACAAAACATCTCATTCAATTCTTCCCACCATAATCTATCCTGATGAAGGTTTAAATAAACCGAAACGTTTAAGCATCGATAGATAAATTCAT
>CM042172.1:64986477-65003977 GCA_023376005.1 Doryteuthis pealeii | reverse complement strand
TTTATTGAATATTTTCATATATATATATTAATATATATATATATATATATATATAATATATTTTTTATATATAAATGTGGATTATTCAAAATTACACACCCCAACCACACACACACACCCACACACACAACCACACACACCACACATATATATATATATATATATATATATATATATATATATAATATAATATATCATGGTGTTATACCAATCCATCTCAATCAGCAATTGTCATGCTTAACATCACTGTATGTTATGACCTATATACACATACATTTGCAAATGCATTCCTATAAATATGCATTTTATACATCTGTATCTATATGTACACATACATATATATATATATATATATATATATATATATATATATATATATGTATATATATATATATATATACACTTATATGTAGATATAGATATATATAAACAGATATATGCATATATATACATGTATGTATACTTTTATATATACAACCATATGTAAAAATATGTATTAATGAAATATGAGTTTAAAAAAAAGAAGATTGATTGTTTTATAATGAAAAATAAAATGTCCAAATGAGTGGTCAAAGGTGTAATATTATAAAAGCTTATATTACACATAAACACAAACACTTGACTGACAGACACACAGACACACCTGCACACATACATACATTATGTATATAATACACACATACATACATATGTTATGTATATAATCTGATACAAAATCATGAAACTGCTGACAGACAGTTTTAGACATTATTTAGTAATAGGATTTCAGATTTTTTTAAAAATTAGAATTTTATCCACTGTATCCCCACTCTCATTTTTCTCTCTCCCCCCCTCTCTCTCTTTGTCTGTATCACTATTTATACAGATGAGGGTAATCCAAAAAGTTTGGTCTCCCATGTGATGGGGATCCTGGGAAACTGTTTGTAAAGCAATTGGCAATACTGTTTTGTTTGTTGTGCATGTGCTTGAATACGCGTCTCAATGCCATAAAAGTTATATATATAACTATATATGAGGTAAAATAAGTAAATAAAAGAACAAAACTCAGACAAATATGTGTAGTATATTTCGCTGGAATGTTAAATTCCACTTCCTCAAGCCTTTATTGAATCAGATGTAGGAGGTGTGTAAGTTTTGTAGTGAGGGAAAGATTTGATTGGTTTGATTGGAGACATCTTTGGGGGAAAAAAAGGGGTGAGATATGTATGATCCTAATTATTTAATAAAGGCTTGAGGAAGCTGAATTTAATATTCCAGCAAAATATACTACACATGTTTGCCTGAGTTTTGTTCTTTGATTCCTTATTTTACCTCATTCTGTCGGATTCATTCAAATCACATTTTCCGCATAACTAATATATAATATTATATATATATATATATATATATATATGAAGATAGATAGATAGATAGATATTATAAAAAAATAACAAAGATAGATAGATAGATATTATAAATAAATAACAAAGAAGATTTAAGTTAAAAGCATTATAGTTTATTTCAGGGAACCATCATTATTTTGCGTCGGAAGTTGGGAACTGATAGATGATTCATTTAGGTTCCCTAAAATAGTCTATAATGCTTCCAACCTAAATCTTCTTTTCCTAATATTTCTTTTTTACTCTCTGACCAACAATAAGAGCAGACATTGAGCTCTGCAAATTACAACAAACAGTTTTGGCTTTGCAAACGTTTCTGATGGTGCTCCTGATTGATGCTACACCCAAGCGTGAAGTGCAATTATTCAGTTTTAGAATGCAAAAAGCATTAAAGGGATTGAAATTCATCAGCAACAAATGGCAGTGTAAATATGTGTTGACATTCCTCAATGCATCAATGATGAAGTAAGGAATTGACGGTAGGTGTGGCGCTCCACCTCAGATACTAAAATAATATCCTTGGTCTAGCGCTAGTGAAAAGCGGATAGACTCCCTCTCTGATTGGCTGATACTGACTTTAGGCCACCCCTGGTGACGAATATATATATATATATATATATATATATATATATATATACTCATCGTCAGGGGTGACCTAAAGTCGGTATCAGCCAATCAGCGAGAGAGTCTATCCCATTTTCACTAGTGCTAGACTAATGAGATTATCTAATAATAAATATATATATATATATATATATATATTATTTGTATAGATACATGTAGCTTTCTGTAAATATCATACACTACACATATACACAGGCTAAAATATGTGTTGACGTTCCTCAATGCATCTGATATGTGTGATGCAAACTCTGCCTATAAAATTGAATATCAAATAGAAATGCATAACATTTCCAGCTGATAGAGAATCAGTGAAATATTTTATGTCTGTGTATCTGCTCAATTGCAATAGTAATGAAAATGTTATCATTTAGAAAACAAACAATATTAAGATTATTCAAACTTAGCATGAAAACTATATGAAAATATGAGTAATAGTAAAAGAACCTGTTTATGCACATACACTCACACTGATGTATATGTGTGTATATACACATGTATGTATTCATATATATATATAAATGTATACATGTATATATATATGTACAGACACAATTAAGAATTAATGATAAAAAAATGAATGAAATATAAAATGAATGAAATGAAGGGAACAAATGAAAAGATCCTTTCCAATTCCATTCATATCCTTCATTTTTTTATTTCATTCATTCATTTATTTATTTTTTTCATTAATTCTTAACTAAATGATATAGAAGCATATGCAAAAACCTATCACACACACACACACACACACACATATATATATATATATATATATATATATATATATATATATATATATATATATATATATATATATATATATAGAGAGAGAGAGAGAGAGAGAGAGAGAGAAATATATATATAGATATATATATTCTAAATCACATTGGCCTAAGATATATATAAAAAATCAAACACCAGCATTGTTTATTGGCATCTTATTAACAAAAGCAAAACAATAGTTTAAAACAAATAGTTAAATGATGAATGATAAACAGGCTTGATAATGGTTCAGAAATGAACTCAGAATTATTGGCTTATTAGTGAAAACTCTTTCAGACAACTTATTAGAAACATTGTTTGAAAAATTGAAAGAAAAAAAAAATTCAAAACAATAAGGAATCCATTATTTTTCACCAAATATATTTGAATATAAAGTATAGTAAAGTAAAGTCATTAGAGTGGCCTAAATTCAGTATCAGCAGGACAGCGAGGGAGTCTATTCCCTTTTCATTAGAGCTAGACCAAAGAAATTTTTTAGGTGTCTGATCGAAGCAGCACACCTACCATCAGCGCCTCACTTTACCACACAGATCCCTGTGCCACTCATATGCTGAGTTGGCGAGGGTCAGTATTGAACCAGGAACCTTGTGGTTCCTAGTCAGATATTCTACTGACTGAGCTTTTGGATATATATATATATATATGCCTATAACATAATGTAATTATTTCATAACCGCAATTAAAAAAAAAGTTAAAAAATGATTTTGAAAAGATTTCAGTTCTATTTTTCAAAATATAAACACTCCCTATGATAGATAGATTGATAGATAATTAAAGTACATCTTATTGTAATGGAAATTATGTATTTGTCTGTAACTGAAACTATATTACTACTCTAGTCACAATTCCCTTAGTTATTTATTCTCCATGATTTTTTTATTTATTTAAACCTCAATTATTAATGAAATTGTTTTACATTATTAATACTGTTGACCATATCTACATGATATTTTCCACGTACCCCACTTGTACGGGTCAGGCACAAGGCCCTATTTATGTGGGACCACCCACAAACCGAAGCTCATGGGGTGGCGGGTGAAAAATTGCGTCGATCCCGTCGGCATTCCCCCTCAAGGGGTGCGCCTCAGGTACTGGGTAATAAACCCAGCCCTGCCCCTTTAAATCAAGGGGGCAGGTGTTGCCTGGGGGGATGGACCCTGGGATCAACGCCGTTAATTATATCAATGGTCCAGAGGCCGAAGCCACTGTTGACCATATCTACATACTAATAACTTGCAATTGTATTTATATATACAACAAAATAATGGTTTACAGTGTGAATGGGAAGGCTAATTTGCATATTGATATTAAAAATTTGATTTTGATAAATATGTGCTTGCTATTATTGATTTCTAATTGTTTGGATTTATCTTAATGAGTATGTGCAAAATCTCAAGGATAGATCATAAAAGAAATCCATAAACAAGAAGCAATAACATTAGTTCCTATTTTAACTCAATAGTTAAATTAGGAAAATTTATTTCTCTGAATGTTTGAGATGAAGCTTGAAGATTAGTATTATCTGCGTTATTCGGACTATTGTCCCCATCTTCATTGTTATTTGTACAATGTTTCGGCCGATATACCGAGTCCAACAAGAAATACCTGATGAAGGCCGGAGGGTATATCGGCCGAAAAGTTGTACAAATAACAATGAAGCTGGGGACAATAGTCCAAATAACGCAGATAATACTAGGAAAATTTAGCAATGAAAGACGGGATTGATGGAAGAGTAAGTTTCAATTGTTCTATTTTTCGATTATACCCTACTCTTTTAAATGTTTATATCTGCATTGTTATTTAGTTTTATTAGCCTTTTGCAAGTTCCAGTTTTATCATTTTTTTAATATATTTTGAATATTTTAACCTCTAATTTAATTGGCTCTAGATTTAATCCCTGACAAGTTCTAGATACCATATACTGACTTGAAACCTAAAATTAATAGATTCCTTCATACAAAATGGCAGCAACACTGGAATAACTGTATCCACAATAAACTCTTCCTAATCAAACCGACTTTGGGAGGCTGCAGACCAACTTTAAGGAAGTCTAGAAAGGAACAAGTCATTATGTCCCGATTATGCATTGGTCATACAAAACTAACGCACTCTTATATACTCAAACAAGAACAACAACCACAATGTGAAACATGTCAAACACCCCTGACAGTTAAACACTTATTGATGGAATGCAGATTTGTTGCTCCCATCAGAAACCATTATTTTAAAGCAAACAATATGAAGGATCTGTTTGAAAATGTTAACATTGGGGATATTTTCTCCTTTTTGAGGGAAATAAAATTATACCATAGAATATAGACATGAAACTAATCAATACCATACAACATAATCCCAAATAATGCTAACACATTGTTAAAACCAATTACTAAAAGTATATATATGAATACACAATATGTATAACACCCCAACCGCTAGGCATGATATAACCCTGGACGGGTTGATATGCCGTTAAAATTAATAAACCAACCAACCATTAGCCTTTTGAATTTGATATAATATTTTATTACATTAAAACCTAAATACTTGACTTAGAGCATGCATATATTTGCTAGTTATATTTAAATATTCTTATATCTCTCTATGAATATCTATTGCCATACTAGAATAGTGTTTGTGTGTTTATGTATGAGTCTAAATGTTGAGAGGTGCTTAGTGTAATGGTTATTTTCATAGGAAATGGATTCAGGAATCTGAGTTCAAATCATGGACACGACTATGTTTTACTTCATGCTAATGCACTTAGCTTGCCCTAAGGCCTGAACTCTTTTGTTCTCCCCTCCGGCTATGTGTAGATCATAAAGCAACTGATCTAGAAGAAGGAAAATTCTGAATTTATACCAGGTTTACTCAACTCAATAATTCCCGTTATGTCACATCCTAAAACACACACACAGACACACACACACACACACACACACACACACACACCACATATATAATATATATTATATATAATATATATATATATATATAATATATATATTGAAGACAATATTTTTAAAGAATATAACAAACACAGGATGTTATTGATGAGAGGAAACAATTTTATGTGTCTATACTTAAGTATTTCGGTATTAAACCATCATCAGGACACTGTTGCAGAAATTTTTTGTGAGGGAGAAAAATTAACGGTTAATAACATTACATTCACACATTCACTATACACTGAACTTTTTTCATTTTTCTCCCTCACAAATATAGACAAATATAATTGTCTCCTCTGATCAATAACATCCTGTGTTTGTTATATTTTTTGAAAATATTTTCTTCGCATATTGTCGGAATAATTTTTTCATCGTATTTCCATATATATATATATATATATATAGATATATATCAAATATTAGATTTCATGGGTTTAATATCCCATAACAAAAGTTTCATGCTTACTTGCAATCAACAGAGGGTCAAAATGTTAAGATTTAAAAAAACTGTGGCTTGTTTAGTATTTATATATAATACGAAGCGTGTTCATGCGATGGAATGTTATAACGCTAAATCTTTAGTTATGGATATTAAATCCATAATATCTAATATTTGATTGTAAATCTGCTCTACTATGTTAGCATTGAGCACCTTCATATGCCAATACTTCTCATTCATTCTATATTATATATATATATATAATATATATATATATATATATATATATATATAATTATGAGAGGTATCCAAAGCTTGGTAGTGAGGGATGATTCTATATGTGATTTCTGAGATATACTGTATTATTATTGTATGATCCAGTATGTATAAATACAGTGAATCTTTAAATCACTAAAGAGAGCTCAATGTATAATAAACTTTTTAGAATATATACAGAGCAATATTTATCATAGAAAGGAAGGAAAAACTCAACACCGTAATTCCATAATAAATTTATTTCAACCAAAAAATATATAGACCCCCTATATAAATCCAAGTTGATTTAATATAGCTCCACAAAATCCAGTCTCATCAGATGGGAGAATCAAGTTATCTGAATTGCAAAAATATTTTTACTTCTAAAAAAATAAAATAAAAAATAAAAAAGTAAAAAAATAGATAAATAAAAAAATAAAAAAAGTTTTTTATATACATTGTAAGACTGTCACCATGGTGACAGGAAATCAAATGAGAAAAAAGGATACACTTTAAGTTCTGGCCTCTTAGGTGAATGGTAGTCAAAAATAATAAAATATAGATAGAGAAATATATATATATATATATATATATATATATATATATAATACATATATATATATATATATAGTTATTTTTCTTTTATGTCTTTCATATTATATATATATATATATATATATATATATATATATATATGACATAAAAGAAAAATCGCTGTAGCAAGGTTTAAAAATATTGGAGAATTGCTCAATCAAAGAGTGGAGGTGTTAAACAAATGTAAGCATAAAAAAGACTGGCTTCTTGGCCAATAAAATTTGAATAAATATAAATATATACAAAAAATAAAAAATAAATAAACAAAAATAAATAAATAAAATAATTAGATATAAGTTGGTTTTTTGAAGTTATTTCATTTCTTCTTTTTTCTTCTTTTTTATGCTAATTGGGATGAATTTTGGGAATAAAATAAAATTTGAACCTAACCCTAGCCATCAGAATTATCCTGATGATCTGTTAGCAGAAACCTAGGTTGATATTCTCTGACTCATTAGGCTACTTTATTAATATTATATATTATATATATATATATATTATACACAGTGTGTCATAAAACTTTCAAGATTAAAGCTGTATTTACCAAGATAGAAAATGAACAATAAATGGAACATTAATTTTTTTCAGAATACAAGGTGTGTCATAAAAGTGCTGTGTTTGAAACTGTATTTGCCAATATAGAAATGAACAATGAATGTAATGTTTATTTTTTTCAGGGATACAATCAAAAAGTACAAAAAATCATGATACTTGTACAAGGACAAAAAAATCATGATGCATGTATGTATATATATATATATATATATATATATATATATATATATATATATATATATGCATATATATGCATTATATCATACATATAAATAATAGTATCCGATAATTTGCTTGAAGCATTGTTAAGTATATTATTATTTATTTATTATAATGCGTATAAAAATAAAACAATGTCCAGTGTCTAATCAATTTCAAAGAAACTTCATCTTCAGAGACTGTTTTTGAAATGGATGCGGTCTTGTGTGTTTTTTATTTTGGACATTATACACGCATATCTTGTGGGTTGTTATAACACCACGCGGAAGAGCTGTGATATCCGTTGTTCAATCAATTTCAATTTCATTCCTTTTAGCTATTTATTTATATATTTATTTATTTTTATTTTATTTTTTTTAAATATATATGTGTATTTATGGAATGTGTATGTTAACTAATTATATTTTCAGTGTTTAATTCTAACCAACTGTTTATGTGAGGGTGTAACTTAGCTATTAATAAAGCTATTATAATATTATTATTAATAGCTAAATTACACCCTCACATAAACAGTAGGTTAGAATTAAACACTGAATATATAATTAGTTAACATACACATTCCATAAACACACACACACACACACACAACACATATATATATATATATATATATATATATATATATATATATATATATAATACATATATATAAATAAATAAATAAAAGGAATGAAATTGAAATTGATTTAACAACGGATATCACGGCTCTTCCGCGTGGCGTTATAACAACCCACGAGATGCGTGTTTATAACGTCCAAAACAAAAAACACACAAGACTGCATCCATTTCAAAAACAGTCTCTGAAGATGAAGTTTCTTTGAAATTGATTAGAAACTGGACATTATTTTATTTTTCATACGCATTGTAATTGCCTTTTTAATATAAATAAATAATAATACATATATATATATTGATATATATATATATATATAGTAATAATAATTTGGTTATAATAGACTGATTATGTTATTGTTCAGATTGGACAATATTCATAACAGGCCTAGACTATTTACTTTGAACATAATTAGTTTTTATAAAAGAAAAAGTCCTCTCACTAAAAAAAGCAAGGAGCAGGTGATATGCTGCACAGTCTATTACAGATACCAACAATGCAGATGATCTGGTACTTCTTGAAGATACACATGTACAGGCCAATACCCTGCTACATAACCTGGAGAGAGCAGCATAGAACATAGGCCACCATGTGAACTCCGATAAAACTGAGTATGTGTATTTAAAAATGGAGGAGGCTTCTTCACATTGTATGGTAAGTCTCTAAAATAAGTAGAACAATTCACATACCTAGGTTGTAATATCTCATTCACAGAAAGTGATGTTAATGCACATATAGAGAAGGCATGGTCTACCATATAGATCATCAGTTTTATGGAAAACTGATCTCACAGACAAGTTAAAGTGACAAGTTAAAGTGACACTCAATGGTAAGCCTTTAAAATGAGTAGAACGATTCACATACCAAGGTAGTAATATCTCATCCACAGAAAGTGATGTTAATGCACATATAGTGAAGGCATGGTCTGCCATAGATAGATCAATTATATAGAAATCTAATCTCACTGACAAGTTAAAGTGACAAATTAAAGTGACACTCAATGGTAAGCCTCTAAAATCAGTAAAACAATTCACATACCTAGGTAGTAATATCTCATCCACAGAAAGTGATGTTAATGCATATATAGAGAAGGCAGGTCTGTCATAGACAGACCATGCAATATGGAAGTCTGATCTCACTGACAAGTTAAAGTGGCAAATTAAAGTGACACTCAATGGTAAGCCTCTAAAATCAATAGAACAATTCACATACCCAGGTAGTAATATCTTATCCACAGAAAGTGATGTTAATGAACATATAGAGAAGGCATGGTCTGCCATAGATATATCATCAGTTATATGGAAATCTGATCTCACTGACAAGTTAAAGTGACAATTCTTACACGTCATAGTTATACCCTTGCTACTGTATAGCTATACCATCTGGACCCTAACAAAGTGCCTAGAAACTAAGCTAGATGGGAGTTGTACAAGAATACTGGGTACAATCTTAAACAAATCATGGAATGAAAGTAGCAATACAACCACTTGCAACCTATCACTCAGACCATCCAAGAGAGGCAAACAAAACATGCTGGGCACTGCTGGAAAAGCAAGGATGAACTTATAAGAGACATTCTCCTATGAAAACTAGCATATGTATATCTACCAACCCTCCGCACAAGCAGGATGTGACACAAGGTCAATTTCTTAAGCAGAGTTCAACAGGTTTGAATTCAGAGTTTTCCTTCTCCTAGACCGGTTGCCTAACCAAGGTTAAAGAGCCCAGTCTACCCTACTATGTATCCATAGATGGAGGGAGAATAGGATTCATACCAATTCCCAACAGTATTAGCACTAAGTGAAATGCAATTACCACATCCAGGATTTGAACTCAGGGCGACAAGTCCATTTCTCATTACTTTAACCATTACACCACACGTTTCCTACTGAAAACTAGCATATAGGCACACCAGTGTGGGCTGCCCAGTAAAAACCTACACTGAATAGTTCTGCGTGGATTTAGGATGCTGCACAGAGGATCTTTTGCTGGTGATGAATGATAGAGACATTTGGTGAGATATCCATGGACATGAACATGATGATCTTTAGTAAGGGCAACCAACCAAGGAGAAAGAAAAAAACAGATAGCAACCCCTTGTCCAGTTTGTGATGCAACTTATTAGGCTGAAGTGGCAATGCGTGAAAACCGGTGTCCCTAAGACATTTGGTCAACTTAAGTTTTAATAAATACATGACTGGTATTATATATCTATATATAGTTTGTTTTATTTTAATACCTATTTAAAGTTTATGTTTCAAATTGTTTTATTTTTAATCCTTTAATGAATTTGATGATTTTACTTACTTAGGGTACAAACTCGCTGACATTGAATTTTTTACTCCCACCCCTCAGGTAATATATTTCAAAAATCTATTTTTACATCGCCCGGAGGGTGTTTTTTATTTTGTACTAATTGTCACTATTGATATATTGTGCCGCACTTAAGACAACAATGATCTAATGAAGAGGTCAGATCTACAGCATGCAAATGCCAATCATTCATTCAATCTTGCCACATCTTTTGTTAAGATCCAGACACAGATATATTGTCTCACAAGAAAATTGATAAAGAAATTTAAAATAAATTAATTTTTAAGTATATATATATACATATATATATGTATATATATATATTGGTTTGGAGGTTGATTTTAAAGGCTATCACAATGCAGGTGTAAAGAAAAAAATATAATAAGGTAACAATGGTGTTGTTTGTTAACCTGTAATTTATTCTTGATATTTCGAGATAAAATCTTTTTTTCAGAAGAACACTGGAACTAAAATTGTTGTGTCTTGTTATGGCATTTCTAGGTAAACTAACAACAATGACTTCAATTCCAGTATTCTTCTGAAAAAGAGATTTTATCTTGAAATATCAAGAATAAATTATAGGTTAACAAACAACACCATTGTTACCTTATTATATTTTTTTCTTTACACCTGCATTGTGATAGCCTTCAAAATTCAACCTCCAAACCAATATATACACAATATTTAAAGCAAATTATAAAACTCTCTATATATATATATATATATATATATATATATATATATATATATATACAATCAATAATATATCATATCATGGATATTAATATCTCGTAACTATTAGTTTCATGCTTACTGCAATCATCAGATGATGATTTTAAAAAAGGTGGCTGGTTAGCATTTATATAAATGCTATGTTAGCATTGAGCACCTTTATATGCCAATACTTTTCACATTCATTCTCTATTCCTTCTATATTATATATATATATATATATAACTATATATCTGTGGTTGAAAATAGAGGGAAAAGTGGATAAAACAACACAACAACTAAATCTTAATTATATTTCACTTCAGTATTATGCAAAGCTTCTAACACTCTCCTCTTTCCTCTCATTTCACCTCACATCTTATCACTCAATACTCTCCTCTTCATCCTCTGCCTGCCCCAAAATTACCTTTTCAGCATAAAAGTAGACAATAAATTTGACAAAGCTTCAAAGATTACTGTGGAAAATATCATTTAAATTTAGTTGTTGTGTCATTTTATCCACTTTTTCCTGTATGTTCAACCACATTGGGTCGGATTTAATCAATCCTCTACTCCTCATATATATATATATATATATATATATATATATATATATATATATATATATATATATATCTGTGTGTGTATATACCCATACAAATGCAAATATACATATATGTGTGTGTCTATGTGTATGTGGTATGTATAGAAGTATATTATAGAGTGGGTAAGTAATATATGAGTATATAGGAAATTCAGTATGTAAACACACAAAAACAAATATATATATACATATACATATATATATATATACATATATATATATATATGTGTGTGTGTGTGTATGATTTTGTATACATATATATTCATGTAGTGGTAAAAGTGAGATAAAGATGGTATCAACATTATTCTTGCTGACAAGTGATATATATATGTATATATATATATATATATATATATATATATATATAATATATGGTATAATCCCAGTGAAAAACACTTTCAATGCAAAAGATTATCTTATTTCCAGCCCTTCATTATATATATATATATATATATATATATATATATATATATATATATGTGAATACACACCCATACACCCACATATATGTTTATATGATACATGTATATTTGATATACATATTTATGTACATATTAGATTTTTCTTTCAGACAAAGTTTTTACATTGTATTCAATATTCTATAATCTCTTTGTCCCTCTTTTTTCACTCCCTCCACACGCAACACACACACACACACACACACATATATATATATATATATATATATGTAATGAAAATATCTACAATATATATGTGTGTGTGTGTGTGAGTGTTATATATATTATTATTATTATTATTATTATTATTATTATTATTTTATTATTAATTTAAGCCTGGAATATATGGAGGTATATATATCACTAACTATGTTTAGATTTAATATTATTATACACATACATTGAAATAGGTGTACAGAACAAAAGTCTCCTTCACAAAATCATATATGCTTATCTATACTTATATATGTATGTCTGTATGTACATATATATACACATTCATATATGTTAATACATACATATATATATATATATATATATATATATATATATATATATATATATACATAGAGAGAGAGTGAGAGAGAGAGAGAGAGAGAGAGAGAGAGAGAGAGAGATGTATATTTATATATATACACATATGTATGATTACAAATGCATTTTTGTGTATACTTATATATTAGGACATATATTAGGTTTTTTTACTGAAATTCCTAAGTAAATTGATCCTGTCAAATGTGCAGGTGCAAATAAAGGGGTGGTCCACTCTATAACTATTATCAACGAGTGTTGCAATTTGGAGATAACATTTTTGTTTACATATCCCTAATTTTCACATCATTTTTTTCTATAAAGAGACTTTATACAAATCTCAATTTCCTAAACGTTATCCATGTCCTCACAAAATCAATAAATAATAATAATAATAATAATAATAATAATAATAATAATAATAATAATAATAATAATAATAATAATAATAACGAAATGTATGTACATTTATATATATTTATGTATATATATATATATTTTTATAGGTAATGGATTGTCTATTTTTTAATCATGCAGACATGTATATAAATCTTCAGTATATTTAACAAGACACATATCAGCAAATATTAATCTATATATCTATGTCCAAGTTGTCCATGATGTAAGCATAATTTAATCCTGGAATATATGGAGGTATATATCACAAAATATGTTTAGATTTAATATTATTATATATATATTGCCAAAATATGTGTACAGAACAACAGCTCATTCACAAAATCATATATGCCTATACATACTTATATATATATATATATTATATGTATGTACATATATATATACACATTCATATACGTTTATATATATATATATATCTGTATATATATATATATCTATATATATATATATATATATATAAATATATATGTTTATTTTATATATATTTCCTACTAATATTAATTATTATTATTATTATTATTATTATTATTATTATTATTATTATTAATAATAATATATTACTATTTTTATTATATTATTATCATTATTATTATTATTATTATTATTATTATTCATATTGATATTATTATTTATATTATATTAATTTACATTTTTATTATTATTATTCATATTATTATATTTTATTCTTATATTATTAATGATAATAATAATAATTTATTCAATACTATTTATTATTTATCATTATTATCCATTTATTATTTATTATTATTATTATTATTATTATTATTATTATTATTATTATTATTATTATATTATTATTTTTAATAATAATAATAATAATATAATAATGATAATAATAATATGAATAATATGAATAATAATAATATCAATACTATTTTTATTCATATTATCATTATTATCTATATTATTCATATTCATATTCATATTCATATTCATATTATTAATTATTATTATTATTAATATCAATAATAATCTTATTAATATCCTCATTATTATTATTCTCAATTAACCAATTAAGAATAATGATAATGATAATATTAATAAGAATAGTATTGATATTAATATTAATATTAATAAAAAGAGTGTCTGCCTAGGAATCACAGAATTCCTGGTTTGATACTGGCCCTCGGCAAATCAGCATATGAATAGCACAGGAATCTGTGCGGTAAAGTGAGGAGATGATGCTAGAAGTGGTGCTCCACCTCAGATGCAAAAATAATGTCCTTGGTCTAGCACTAGAAAACAGGGGATAGACTCCGCCACTGTCTGGCTGATACAGACATTAAGCCACCCTGCTGATTTTATTTTACATACTATTATTTTCACTCCTATTGAGTTTTTCACATCAGTATTAGCTGATGGTATTTCACTGGAGTCTGAGTGACAACAAGTCTCCTCAGGTCTCCAGGAGTCTTCTGAGTATTCTAGCTGATTGCAGCAGTGCAGTAGTCTGGATGGTCTCAATTTTGCCTTTTGATTTCTAGATCCCCCAGTCTTTTTTCCAAGTTTATTGGTACCGTTCCAAGTGCACCAACTACAATTGGTATCACTTTCACTCTCATATTCCACAGCTTTTTCAATTCTCTGGCAAGGTCCAGGTATTTATCCATCTTTTCATTTTCCCTCAGCTTCACCCTGTGATCTGCTGGGACCGCAAAGTCCACTAGTTGACACGTTCTCTTTTTTTTTGTTAATCAATACTAGTACTGGTCTCCTGGCTGGGATAGGGTGATCCGTCTTTATCTTGAAGTCCCAGAGAATTTTATGTGTTTCATTCTCAAGAACAGATTCTGGTTTATGCTATTATTATTATTATTATTATTATTATTATTATATCACTACTTGTGAGTTTTTCATACCAGCATTAGTTGTTGGTCTTTCACTGGAGACTGGGAGACAGAAATATCCACTTCTTACAGTCTTCTTAACAAACCCTCAGGGTCCTTTCCAAGGTCACTTAGTACAATTAGTATCACCTTTACACTCATGTTTCACATTTTGTCTTCAGTCCTCTGGCAAGGTCCAAGTACTTGTCTATCTTTTCATTTTCTTTCATTTTTCTCTATAGTCTGTCGCAATGGCAAAATCTAGTAAATTCATAAAAAAGTCATTTTTGTTTCTTGTTAATTAACACTAGCTCTCATCTCTGGTAATCATTATGTTATCACCATAAAAGGAAGTAATGACCTATCTGAATTTATATAATAATATATCCTTTATATATATATATATATATGTGTGTGTGTGTGTGTAAAAATGAAACTGGAAGTTAATCCGATGGTATGTTGAAAAAATAAATAAAGGAAAGAAAGTATAGAATGGATAAAATAGGATATTTTAATCAATTTTACTTACATGTGTTTCAGTCAGGATCTTATCCATGTGTACATTATTCAAACTAATATTATTTTTAAATAACCAAATGAAATGAAATAATAATAATAACAGAAAAAATGTAGAAATGTCCCGTACACAAAGAAAATTTGACCTTCATCTGAGTAAATCCTTATTTGAAAGGAAATTTTTTTTTTTGAACATTTCTAAAATTCTCCGCTTTTTCCAACGAATTTCCTTTCAAATAAGGATTTACTGTGATGAGGTCGAATTTTCTTTGTTACGGGACATTTCTACATTTTTTCTGTTATTATTTCATTTCATTATTTAAAAATAATAATAGTTTGAATATAATGTACACATGGATAAACTTCTGACCAAAACACGTGTAAGTAATTGATTAAACTATCCTATTTTATCCATTCTATACTTTCTTTCCTTTATTTATATATATCCTATATATATATATATATATATATATATATATATATATATATATATATATATATATATATATATATATATATATATATATATATCCTTTTTATATATATAATCCAAATTCAAGTGAATAAATCTTCCTTATGACATAGTAGTTTTTCAATTGTTGCAAATTGAAGAGCTCAATGTGTGATCTTATTATTAGAGTTAAAAGCCAAATTATATCAGGAAAAATAATTTGTAAAGTAAGTAAAGTAATGTCGAGATCAGCCATACTGCAAGGGAGTCTATCCCCTTTTCACTAGCGCTAGACCGAGGAGATTATTCTAGCATCTGAGTTGGAGAGCCAAACCTGCCATCAGAAAAAATGTTGGAAAAATTGAATGAAATAAGAATTAACTCCAAAACAATATCCATTATCCTTAACCAAATTAGTTTGAATTAAAAAATGCTACCCAAATATACCAATTTCCTATTTATATATATATATATATATATATATATATATATATATATATATATAAACAGGTTTTGGTACAGCTAAATTTATATACAAGTTTGAACAGTAACATACTTTTATAATAATATCTGCTAATAAACGAATTGTTTAAAAAAAGGCTAAAGAAGATAGAAACTTAAGGGTCCTTTTGACCGGTGCATTTTCAAAAGTTCAACAACCTGTGGATCATTTACATATCAAAATGTATTAATTGGATAAAAGGGGGATAGGATAATGTAAAGGTTGGAGCAACAAGAAGGGATTATATATATATATATATATATATATATATATATATATATATATATATATATATTAGACCCAACCACTCCCTATTTTTATTAGCTGAGTGGCTTAGGTTAGGAGTGCCTTGATGAGGTTTTCATAATTCTTCCCCCCCTCTTTTCTAACCTATTCCATATTCCATATCCATTCCTGACTAATTTAATTTACTATCTGAATTTTATAGGTATAAAACTTGAAAAGCACCAGACGAAAGGGCCCTTGTTTTGTCAATAAACACTTTTCTTCCTCTCCTTTTAGTCTCCCATTCATTATCATTGTGTAGATTGCTATATTGCTATACATGATAACCTTTAACATATTATATAAATTTGCCTGTACCAACAATTTATTTTATATATATATATATATATATATATATATATATATATATATATATATATAAGGATCTTTAAGGTTAAATCCACTGAATTAATCAAGATATTAATTAATTGCAGCGATTACATCTCTCTCTTTGGG
>CM042172.1:64982257-64986377 GCA_023376005.1 Doryteuthis pealeii | reverse complement strand
ATATATATATATGGAGAGAGAGAGAGAGAGAGAGAGAGAGAGGAGAGAGAGAGAGAGAGAGAGAGAGAAATTTGACCACATAAAATTAAGGGACTGGTTTAGCTCAACCAGTAGAGCATCTGGCCCGAACCCGCAAGTTTCCAGGTTCGATAGCAAACCTACGCAGTACAAAAGTAGCCCAATCTTTGGATCTGTGTGGTAAAATGGTAGGTGCGGCACTCCACCTCAGACGCAAAAACAATCTCCCTAGTCTAGTGAAAAGGGAATAGTCTCCTTCGCTGTATGGCTTATATCAAGAATAGACTACCCCGCCGACTTTACTTTATATGTATATATATATATATATATATATATATATATATATATATATATATATTATATATTCCTTCATTCATTTCATTTTGTCCATTAATTGTTAATTAAATAATTTAGAAGCATAATTTAGAAGCATAATATATATATATATATATATATATATATATATATATATTATATATATTATATATATATATATATATTACGGATCTTTGCTAATCTACGAAGCAAATAAATTTACTTGTGGGTTAATAAAAATCGATTTAAAAAGTGCTGCATATACGTTTTTTTTTTAAAGCGAATGCTATAAATATTCCAACTGCAGTTTCTTGCCGTTGCAATTCTTCAGAGAATTATTGCTTATTCCAGCCATCAACTTTTATTGATATCCGGGTTGTACGTTCACATAAAGGAAACGAAAGCCCCTGTATGATGTGTTTAAATGAGTAACTAAAAATAGCGGAATGCAGAGACCCAGGGAAGATATTGAACTCGCGATCTGAGTTGACAAATAAGTGTAGGCATTTGAACAAGCATAAACTGTGCCAGGTAGCTTCTGGCATTACGTAGGGTGGCACACCCACGTATTTACGAATGGGTACAACCCGTATATTAATAAAATTTGATGGTTGGAATAAGCAATAATTCCCTGAAGAATTGCTTCCTCAAGAAACTACAGTTGGAATATGTTATAGCATTCGCTTAAAAAAACGTAAATATATATATATATATATATATATATATATATAAAGATAAATCTAATGAGTCAGACGAACCTACTATTAGTTTCGCTTAATGCTCTTCAGGGCTAAGATCTGAGTCAGATCTTAGCCCTGAAGAACATTAAGCGAAACTAATAGTAGGTTCGTCTGACTCATTAGATTTATCTTTATTATTTACTCTACTTAGGTATTGAGCACTTTTTACTTATTAGCTATTCTCCTAGCGGTTATATGAATATATATATATATATATATATATATATACATATATATACATATAAATTGTTTTTTCTTTTGGCCAAATACTGTACCAATAGATTATTTTTTGTTGGTACGACTATCTGGTCTTTTCTTTTTTTTCAAAAATTTTTTCTCCCCGGTTGATGTTTGGTAGTATATTTTTACAATCAAACTTTTTGCTGTTTTTTTTCTCACCGCCAGGATTTACCAACACGCTTGGTATATTAAATATATATATATATATATATATATATATATATATATATATATATATATATATATATATATGACATGTGTTATTGAATAACACGGAGTATTCTTTTTTCATTTTTGTATGGATATTTTTTCCAGTCTTTTGGCTATCCTTTTTGAATCTGGATCGAGTTGATTCATGATATTTTTCATACTGATTATATATATATATATATATATATATATATATATATATATATATATAGAGAGAGAGAGAGAGAGAGAGAGAGAGATGAATAGGCAAAGATATATATGAACAAACTGAAATAGTATAGGTTTATAGATACACAAAAAACTGGAATGGATAGAGAGATAGTATATGGTTGATCAAAAAACCCGTTTAAAAATGTTTAATTGTATAATGTTCTATCTATTTCATGGAATTAAGTGCATTAACAAAAATTCACTTAAAAAAATGTTGCTGCCTGAAATTAAAGTGTTTCATCGTTTCTCCGAGAAGATACAGATTTACATACCAATATTTCTGAATAAAAAAAAACTCAACAAAACTTCTTTAACGCATATATCTAAACGTAAGCTGCAGCTGTAATTGAAACATCTCTCTTCTCTCTCTCTCTCTCTCTCTCTCTCTCTCTCTCTCTGTCTCTCTGTCTCTGTCTCTCTCTCTCTCTCTCTCTCTCTCTTGTGTCTTTTTCTCGCGCACACACACACATATATATAATGTTAAACCTAATGAGTCCTATATATCTACTAATAGTTTCGCTTAGTAGCTCATCAGGGCAAAAATCTGAGTCAGGTATATCTGACTCATTAGGTTTAGCTTTATTATTTGCTCTACTTAGGTATTGAGCACTTTTTACATTTTAGATTTAGATAATCCTAGCGGTTTATATATATATATATATATATAAATATATATCTATATATATACATTGTAGATGTGCAGATAGCAATATATGACGAACGACGAGACGATAGATCTAAAATCAGTGTGTCTTGATTTCGCACTAATACACTTGGGAAAGCATGAAACCACTGAGACTGCTAAGGGATTTACCTGTACTGTTGGTACCATGTCACTCAGTACAAGCTGTCCCATGTTAGAGCAATTGTGCGCACAACCAAAAAAAGAAAAAAAAAACACGAATTTCCTCAGAAGTGCCATGAAGGACGTCTCATATTAGCTGATGATCTAATAAATCCTTTGAAAACTATATTTCAGTTGGAAGCGCGTGGTGTAATGGTTAAAGTCACGGGAAATGGACTCGTCGCCCCGAGTTCAAATCCTGGACGTGGTAATTGCATTTCATTTAGCGCTAATATCCTTGGGAAAGGTATGAATCCTACTCTCCCTCCAGCTATGGGTAAATAGTAGGGCAGACTGGGCTCTTTAACCTTGGTTAGGCAACCGGTCTAGGAGAAGGAAAACTCTGAATTTGTTGAACTCCACTTAAGAAATTGACCTTTTGTCGCATCCTGCTCGTGCGGAGGGGTTGGTAAATATATATATTTCAGTTTATTATACTTACATCTGTCTATCTATCATTATTATACTGAAGCTAATTGCTTGAGGACTTTTTCCTATTTATTTTAAAGACACAAAACACATGCCAAAATATTCCTTATTTCTGGGATTGAATTATGTTTGAAAAAAAAAAAAAACCCCAAAAAAACAAACCAAAAAACAAAAACAAACACTTAATTGTTTTAATTAGTCGTAAATTTGCAATTAAGTCAAAAAGATTATCTGTGTGTAAAGAGAGGAATTGGAGAGTGTGAGAGAGGGATTGAACTTGCCACTTTATCAGTAAGTTATATATAAGCCAACCGTTGCTGCTGAAAATTAACATACAAATAAAGTCTCCAATCTATCACTTCACACTCACAGAGAAACTAACATATATAAGGAGTAGTTAATCAAGATAAGAGGGGGGAAAGTGACAGACAAAATATGAAGTAAGAGACCGGTCAGTTTCTTACATTTATGTAAATTTTAGCAAAATGGTTTTAATGTTGTTTTTTTAATTTTATTAATTTTGCAAACTTAATTTTTTCATGATCTCAATCATCTACCCAGAGTTGAATGGGTGACCCATCGGGTCCCGTTTTTCTAGTATGTATATATTAGGATATACCAAAATTGACCGAAAATGCGTTTTTGACAAAATGAATTTAGCCCCCCCCCCCATACAGAAAATAATTTACCAAAAATCAGGGAATTATCGGATTTTAATGAAATTTTCAGTGTTTATTTATCAAAGAATGATCTTTATAATGCATTATTTATTTTATTTTAAAACCTTCTAATTTTTTCAGGTCACTTACTTTTAACCGCCCCCCCTTATGTTGAGGGCGTAACATTTTTTCAGGTTGGTCTTATACTGTACTAATTACAGTATAAATAAAGAGATAAAAGACCGAAGTTATGAATAGAAAAAAATTACGGTGGCTTTTCTATAAGAAAATAAGTACCGAAAATCGGAAAATGAAATGTGAAAAAAACATAAATAAAATACTGATTTTCTATCCGGAACATCATCATTCTGATGTAACATGAAATGAGCACGAAAAGCTCTCTCTGTAGCAATTGCAAATTCACTAATGTATTTAAAATGTTTCAATAGCAAACA
>CM042172.1:64954757-64969757 GCA_023376005.1 Doryteuthis pealeii | reverse complement strand
TACCCCCTCAGCTTCTTTTTTTTCAGATTCAATGACATAGGGTTTAACAAGAATAAAAAGATTTTCTGTAGTTAAATTTAGTATTTTACAATAGAATTATAAAACCTAGCAACAAAAAACACCCTCCGGGCGTTGTAAAAGTTAATTTTTTAAAGATATTGCCTGAGGGGGTGGGAGTTAAAAATTCAATGTCAGAGGGGTTTGTATTATAAGTAAGCAAAATTCTCATATCTATTAAAGGAGTAAAAAAAACAACAAAACAATTTGAAATGAAAACTGAGTGGAGTCCTTTCTTTATATGTTGCCATTTCTCTCTGGTGTGTTCCGACCTGGTGTTGCGGTCTGGCTCAATTTAGTTGTTAGTATATCAACTCATTGTGGGTTATTTAATGCCGAAATTTATTTATTAGTAAATGATATGTATTTATAAGTTTTTTGGCTGACTTCTGATTTAGGTTGGAAAATCAAAACGGAACCTTTTTTGGTGGTACCTAATAACAGTTTAACTACAATCTATGAATTATCATTTTGCGAATTGGGTTACGGTTTTAGGGGATTAAGGTTGTTTTTAATTTCGTATTGCTTAAAAAATAATAGACAACAAAAAACCCACATTACTATACATTTAATGTTGAAAAATATTTTTTAAAACCGAGTTCAATTGAAATTATACATTGCAATACTAACACAAACAACTGTCTCAATGATAGTTTCAATAATTAATTTCAATGGTTAATCAAATATATAGTAATTTGGGGTTTTTGTTGTTTATTCTTTTAAGCAATACGTAAATAAAAACAACCTTAATCCCCTATAACCGTAACCAAATTCGCAAAATGTTAAGTTTAAGTATTGTATCAGCCATGCAGTATTGCTAGTGATTGGCTGCAAGAATAACTCACATAACCTTGGCTTGTCTATAAATCAAGGTGGGGAATTAGAGCAAACCTTATATAAAAAATATTTCAACAACATCAGAGCGATCAGAGTAAGTACAAATACGCAAAGGTATTTGTATCTAATTTCATATTAGAAGGATTAGAGTAAGGCTTCCTAGCTACAGTACCTTCATAATCCCCATTGAAATAAACCACCATTTTTATTTAATCCTCTTCAATGTCCTCAGATTAAGAACCAAACATTTTGAAATCCTCGTATTGGAGCTTCCCATGAGAACCACATGTAGTAAAGATGGCGTGTTCAAATATCTGAAGTGAATTGCGTCATGTTGCTGGCTACAGTACCTTCATAATCCCCATTGAAATCAACCACCATTTTTATTTAATCCTCTTCAATGTTCTCAGATTAAGAGTCAAACATTTTGAAATCCTCGTATTGGAGCTTCCGACGAGAACCACATGTAGTAAAAATATCTGAAGAGAATTGCGTCATGTTGTTAGCTACAGTACCTTCATAATCCCCATTGAAATCAATCACATTTTTTGAATCGTCTTCAATGTCCTCAGATTAAGAGGCAAACATTTTGAAATCCTTGTATTGGAGCTTCCGACGTGAACGACAAGTAGTAAAAATGTCGTGTTCAAAAATCTTAAGTGAATTGCATCATGCTTTTAGCTACAGTACCTTCATAATCTCCATTGAAATCAACCATCTTTTTTGAATCCTCTTTATTGTCCTCAGCTTAAAAGCAAAACATTTTGAAATCCTCGTATTGGAGCTTCCGGCGAGAACCACAAGTAGTAAAGATGACGTTTTCAAATATCTGAAGTGAATTGCGTCATGTTGTTAGCTACAGCACCTTCATTATCCTCATTGAAATCAACCACCTTTTTTTTTTAACCCTCTTCAATGTACTCAGATTAAGAGGCAAACATTTTGAAATCCTCGTATTGGGGGTTCCGACGTGTACCATAAGTAGTAAAATGGCATTTTCAAATATCTGAAGTGAATTGCGTCATGTTGCTAGCTATAGTACCTTCCTAATCCCTATTGAAATCAACCACCTGTTTTTTAAATCCTCTTCAATGTCCTCAGATTAAGAGGCAAACGTTTTGAAATCCTCGTATTGGAGCTTCCGACGTGAACGACAAGTAGTAAAAATGTCGTGTTCAAAAAATCTGAAGTGAATTGCATCATGTTGTTAGCTACAGTACCTTCATAATCTCTATTGAAATCACCCACCTTTTTTTGAATCCTCTTTATTGTCCTCAGCTTAAAAGCCAAACATTTTGAAATCCTCGTATTGGAGCTTCCTACGAGAACCACAAGTAGTAAAAATGTCATTTTTAAATATCTGAAGTGAATTGCGTCATGTTGCTAGCTACAGTACCTTCCTAGTCCTCATTGAAATCAACCACCTTTTTTTTAACCCTCTTTAATGTCCTTAGATTAAGAGGCAAACATTTTGAAATCCTTGTATTGGAGCTTCCGACGTAAACGAACAGCAGTAAAGATGGCATTTTCAAATATCTGAATTTAATTGCGTCATGTTGCTGCTTTTTCTTACAGACGGATTCCAACTTATTCTAGTTTGCTATACAGTTGACAAAAGCTTAAACAATGTGCGTTCACGAAACTGATGAGTTAAAATAGCAATAACCTACACATCACACTATATATATGTGTGTGTGTGTGTTTGTGTGTGTGTGTGTGTGTGTGTGCGTGTATGTGTATGTGTATGTGTGTGTGCGTGTGTGTATGTGTGTGTGCGTGTGTGGTTAGAGAGTATTTATTTACTGTGGTTCTGACTGCTTACTTAGCATCTCTTTTCTAAACCAAAATGTCTCCTCTGTCTGTCTGTCCCAAAGTTAAATATTGAAATCCTCCATAAAAGTTGATTTCAAGTAAACAACTCCCAAATTGTGTCAACTTAAACGTACGTCCGACTGTCTGCCTCACTCCAATAGACTGATTGTCAGTTTGCCAATAGATACACTTCTCACTACTTAATTCCTAAAAATGTGTCAGTATGTCAATATTTACTTCCTGGAAACATGCAAATACGTACACAATGGCACACGTATATCTTAAATAGGCACCAAAGAAACGTTCTCTTAGTCTTGCTCTCTCCGACTCTCTCTCTCTCTCTCTCTTTCTCTCTCTGTCTTTCTCTCTCTCTCTCTCTCTCTCTATATATATATATATATATATATATATATAATATATATAATATATATATAGTGAAATGAATAAATCGTTAATATTGGGCAGTAGACTAGGATAAAATCTAAAATAAATAAATGTTTTCTTACCTCCTTATGTCAGTCTCATGTCTATAATGTACTTAAAAAAATACAATCTTTCTATAAAACATATATATATATATATATATATATATATATATATATATATAGAGAGAGAGAGAGAGAGAGAGAGAGAGAGAGAGAGAGAGAGAGATGTGAGGTATCCAAAACTTGGTAGTAAGGGATGGTTCTATATGTGATTTCTAAGACACACTGTATTATTATTTTACAAATACAGTGAATCTTTAAATCACTACAGAGAGCTCAATATATAATAATCTTTTTAAATTATATACAGAGCAATATTTATCTTTGAAAGAAAGGAAAAACTCAACACCGTTATTCCATAATAAATTTATTTCGACCTAAATTGGGGCCTTTATAAATCTAAATTGATTTAACAAAACTCCCCAAAATTTGGTCGAAATAAATTTATTATGGAATAACGGTGCTGAGTTTTTCCTTCCTTTCATATATATATATATATATATATATATATATATATATATATATATATATATATAAGTACTTTTTGCCAGTCTTCTATAAACGAACAAATGTGCTACTTGATATGCATATTTACCCAATAGATGAAACAGATATTTTATATTCAGAAAAGAGACCGTTCTCATTCGGAAGGATTCTGTAAAAATTTAAATTAATAATTAGCAGGAAGCCATGTTGCTGCAGCGCCTAAATAATGATACAGGAATTATCATGAGTTCGATCCTCACTGGCCCTATTTCAAACTAAACAACGGTTACTAAATAACATCTGGTAATACAATCAACCTGGTTAATTAGTAGGCAAACCTTGTACAAAGCCCGTAGAAGCAATATTCCAATTACCATCAACAGACAATGCAATAAGGAAGCCATAACTCAATACGGATCTTGCTTTGTCGTTAGCCTATTGCAGAATTATAGATTATTTATCTGGCACCATACTACCACTGAAACCAATACAGCTAATCAGAACTCAATGAATGGAGCCACCCAAATGTATGAATGGAGTATTCTTGAGTTATGTAAATACCAGCTGCTCAGTTGTGCTTGGTTAGTTGTTGTTGTTCAAACCAATAGTTTTCTAACTCAATACAACCTACTGGTCGTCGTACGATCAATGTAACCATTAAAGCAGCCGGGTAACTTAACTTCACATCTAAGACTCTTCTGTCTAAGACTCCCTTTTTTAGTCGTTTCATATGACGTAAAATAAGACATATTTTCCCTTTACGTAACTGCATCTAGTGGTGAGGCTCCAGTTTTGCAAAATGTAGATCAACGTTTTATGGCCATTATACCTAGATTCACTCTAACCTGGATTGATAGTACCTGTTATGGTTCTCTTATTTGTTTTTGGATTCAATTTGCTCTTAAAACTACGTATGAAGGGGTTTACCTGTTTAGAATATCAATAGGAATATTTACATAAAACCATATACGTTATTAATTTTGAATGCTTGAAGCTATCTAAAAATATATTAGGAATAGTCACTGTAACAATAATTCTTTGCAAAAGATTATATTATTATTATTATTATTATTATTATTATTATTATTATTATTATTTCACTCCATTCGAGTTTTTCACACCTGCAGAAGCCAGTGGTTCACTGGGGGCTGAGTGACATCAAGTCTCGTCAGGTCTCAAGGATTCTTCTGAGTATTCCAGCCGATCTCAATAATGTAGTAGTCTGAATGGTCTCGATTTTTCACCCGATTTTAAATCAATCCAGACTCCTTTCCAACCCCTTGGGGATTGTTCCAAGGGCCCCAATTACAATTGTACGACTTTCACCCTCATGTTCCACAGTTCTCTGGCAAGGTCCAAGTATTTGTCGATCTTTTCGTTTTCTTTCATTTTTACTCTGTGATCGGCCGGGACGGCAAAGTCCACGAGATGACAAGTTTTCCTCTTCTTGTCAATCAAAATTTGGTCTGGTCTCCTGGTCGGGATTAGGTGATCCGTCTGACCCTCAAAGTACCAGAGAATTTTGTGTGTCACATTCTTCAGGACAGATTCAGGCTTGTGCATATAGCATTTAGTTGAATGGTGAAAATTGAATTTCTAGCACAGTTCCCAATGAATCACCTTTCCCATTATTATTATTATTATTATTATTATTATTATTATTATTATTATTATTATTACTCAGGCCTCCAGGACTATTCTGAGTATTCTAGACGTTTTTAACTATGCTTTTGTCCGTTTGTTATCGATTCAATCCTCTTTTCAAAATATTTGTGGACCGTTTCAGCTACAATTGGTATACGATCACCATCAACCACATGTTCCACAGTTTTACTGTTCTCTGGCAATGTATAAGTACTTGTATTAATATCATTATTATTTCACTCCATGAGTTTTTAACACCCCAGCCTTAGCGCATGGGGGACTGAATTGTAATCAGTCTCCTCAGGTCTCCAGGAATATTCTGAATGGCCCAGCCGATCTTAACAATGATGTTGTTTGGATAATCACGATTCTTCCTCTGGTTTCCAATTCCCCCAGACTCTTTTCCAAATCCTTGGGAACATTTTCAAGGGCACCAACTACAATTGGTACAACCTTTGCCTTCATGATCCACAATTGTTCTGTTCTCTGGCAGGGTCCAAGTATTTATCGATCTGTTTGTTTTCTTTCATTTTTCACACTGTGATCCTCCGGACGGCAACATCCGCGAGAGTTCTTTTTTTTTTCTTATTTAACACTGAGTCAGATCTCATTACCGGGATTAGGTAATCCGTCTGTATCTTAATACCCAGAGAATTTTATGCGTCTCATTTTCTAGGACCGATTCTGGTTTTTGCATATACCATGTAGTTGAATGGTGAAAATGTAGTTTCTCAGTGTATCCTCTTTAAAATTCTGCCGTGCCTTGTCTTGAACTCCCTTTGCGCTAATTTTACACTTGCTATTCTGTTACGTCTTATCTATTTTTGCTTTGATATACTTTGTTGCTAAAGTATTGTTTTGTGCTGCAATTATAGGGAATCAGTTTCTCTCTTGAAATTTCCCCTTCTTAGCCATGTCCAGCTCTTATTACTATTATAATTGAGACTTTCTCATCTGCTGTAGCCGGGGTTTTACTGGAGGCTAGGAGACAGCAAGTCTCCTCATATCTCCAGGCCTCTTCTGAGTATTCTAACCGACCTTAACAGATCTGCTGTAGTTTGGATGGTCTCGGTTCTTCTTCTGATTTCCAATTCACCCACATTCTTTTCCAGAGCTTTGGAGCCCCTTCCAAGGGGACCAATTACAATTGGGATGACCTTCATCTTCATTAGTATTATTTGTATTATTTGGACTATTGTCCTCATCTACATTGTTATCTGTACAATGTTTCGGCCGATGTTCCCTCCGACCTTCTTCAGGTATTTCTTGTCGAACTCGAGAACCTTCTCGGACACATAAAAAGATATCAATGAAGATGAAGACAATAGTCCGAATAATACAAATAATAGTAATCATTAAGCCTCATCTAAAAAAAATCAGAGAAACACTTCATCTTCATTTTCCACAGTTTTCTCAGTTCTCTGGCAAGGTCCAAATATTTGTTAATCTTTTCACTTTCTTTGATTTTCACTCGGTTGACAGCCGGGACGGCAAAATTCAAGAGATGACAGGTTCTCATCGTCTGGTCAATCAATACTAAGCCCGGTGTCCTGGACGGGATTAGGTGATCCTTCTGTACTTCGAAGTCCCAGAGAATTTTATACATCTCATTCTCCAGGACAGATTCAGGTCTGAATTACCATTTAGTTGTATGATGAAAGTTGAATTTCTTGCACAATTCCCAGTGGATACCTTTCCCACACAATCGTATTATTATTATTATTATTATTATTATTATTATTATTATTATTATTCCTTTTGAGTTTTCACATCAGTGTTAGCTGATGGTCTTTCACTGGAGTCTGAGTGACAGCAAGTCTCCTCAGGTCTCCAGGACTCTTCTGAGTATTCTGGCAGATTGCAGCAGTGCAGTGTTCTGAATGGTTTCAATCCTTCCTCTGATATCCAAACTTTCCAAACCCTTTTCTAATCCTTTTGGGACGGTTCCAAGTGCACCAACTACAATTGGTATAACTTTCACTTTCATATTCCATAACTTTTTCAGTTCTCGGGCAAGGTCCAGATATTTGTCAATTTTTTCATTTTCCTTTAACTTCACCCTGTGATCCGCTGGCACTGCAAAATCCACCAGTTGACAAGTTCTTTCTTTTTTGTTTATCAACACTAGGTCATGTCTTCTTGCTGGGATAAGGTGATCCGTTTTAATTTCAAAGTCCCAGAGAATTTTGTGCGTTTCGTTCTCATTATTATTATTATTATTATTATTATTATTTTCAATCCTTGTGAGTTTTTCACATCAGCGCTAGCTTGACGAAAAGAGATTTCTTGGAACCTTATAATTGTTTAGAAAGGAGCGCGTGGTGTAATGGTTAAAGTCATGGGAAATGGACTCGTCGCACCGAATCCAAATCCTGGATGTGGTAATTGCATTTCACTTAGCGCTAATACCCTTGGGAAAGGTATGAATCCTACTCTCCCTCCAGCTATGGATAAATAGTAGGACAGGCTGGGCTTTTTAACCTTGGTTAGGCAACCGGTATAGGAGAAGGAAAACTCTGAATTCAAACCTGATGAAAACCGCTTAAGAAACCGACCTTGTGTCAAATCTTACTCGTGCGGAGGGGTTGGGAAATATATATATAATTGTTTAGAAAACGAAAAGAAACTGACTTCGGCATTGGATAACCTAACAAGTGGTGACATGCCGTAAAACCAACTCACCAAACTACCATCCTTACAAACTGTTACATAATTAGTCGGGATATTAACTTAGCGCTGATTCTGTCACACTCCCAATTGGAATAAATAAAAAACATAAAAAAAACGGGAATTTTTTTTCAAGCAGTGCGTAAATATCCCGCGTTTGTATCAAGCAGGTGTTTGGATAAACTGCAGCGAGCAAACAACTTGTGTGTATGTGTTTAGCGCGGTGGTTTCCGGAAACGTGTAGATGGTATCGGTCACGGAGAGAAAAACGGGTTTTGTGGGAGATCGGGGAAACAAGATAGGAGTGATCCAGAGCGAATAAGCGGGGGGTGGTGGTGGTGAAAGTGTGGTTGGTTGGTTGGTGGGTTGGTTGGGTTTGGCTAGGAAATAACGGTAGGAGCGTAGTCCGTTCCACTGATTGGATACGACAATGACACTAATATTAAATAGCTTGGAGCAACAGAGCGTGGCCAAAACCGTTCACGTTAACGTGCAATCGAAAACGGCGGAACTGGTTATTAAGTAGACGTATGGAACGGGAATTACGGACATTTACGGGAAAGGCTGATGTAAGAGGAGTAATAATGGAAAGAGAGAGAGAGAGAGAGAGAGAGAGAGAGAGAGAGAGAGAGAGAGAGAGAGAGAAGTGGTGTGAGAGAGAAGGACATGTGTGGAGACGGAGAGAATAGTTAAAAGAAATATAATGAAAGTAATATAGTAACATTTCTCTGGCAAGGTTCGAGTATTATATTATTATTATTATTATTATTATTATTATTATTATTATTATTATTATTATTATTATTATTATTATTATTATTATTATTATTATTATTATTATTATTATTATTATTATTATTATTATATTATTATTATTATTATTATTATTATTATTATTATTATTATTATTATTATTATTATTATTATTATTATTATTATTATATATTATTATTATTATTATTATTATTATTATTATTATTATTATTATTATTATTATTATTATTATTATTATTATTATTATTATTATTATTATTATTATTATTATTATTATTATTATTATTATTATTATTATTATTATTATTATTATTATTATTATTATCATTATTATTATTATTATTATTATTATTATTATTATTATTATTATTATTATTATTATTATTATTATTATTATTATTATTATTATTATTATTATTATTATTATTATTATTATTATTATTATATTATTATTATATTATTATTATTATTATTATTATTATTATTATTATTATTATTATTATTATTATTATTATTATTATTATTATTATTATTATTATTATTATTATTATTATTATTATTATTATTATTATTATTATTATTATTATTATTATTATTATTATTATTATTATTATTATTATTATTATTATTATTATTATTATTATTATTATTATTATTATTATTATTATTATTATTATTATTATTATTATTATTTATTATTATTATTATTATTATTATTATTATTATTATTATTATTATTATTATTATTATTATTATTATTATTATTATTATTATTATTATTATTATTATTATTATTATTATTATTATTATTATTATTATTATTATTATTATTATTATTATTATATTATTATTATTATTATTATTATTATTATTATTATTATTATTATTATTATTATTATTATTATTATTATTATTATTATTATTATTATTATTATTATTATTATTATTATTATTATTATTATTATTATTATTATTATTATTATTATTATTATTATTATTATTATTATTATTATTATTATTATTATTATTATTATTATTATTATTATTATTATTATTATTATTATTATTATTATTATTATTATTATTATTATTATTATTATTATTATTATTATTATTATTATTATTATTATTATTATTATTATTATTATTATTATTATTATTATTATTATTATTATTATTATTATTATTATTATTATTATTATTATTATTATTATTATTATTATTATTATTATTATTATTATTATTATTATTATTATTATTATTATTATTATTATTATTAGTAAACAAATTAGAGGAAGGGAGAAGTGATTGAGAGAAAGAGAGAGAGTGTGTGTGTGTGTGTGTGTGTGTGAGAGAGATAGAGAGAGAGAGAGAGAGAGAGAGAGAGGAGGGAGACACATGTGTAGAGACGGAGAGAATAGTTACAAGAAATATAATGAAAGTAATTTTCTAGTAACAGTTCTCTAGCATGGTTCGAGTATTATTATTATTATTATTATTATTATTATTATTATTAAAGAAGAGTAAAAGATTAGATGGAGGGAGGGAGGGGGAGGGAGAGAGAGAGAGAAAGAGAGAGAGAGAGAAGTGGGTGAGAGACAGAGGGAGAGATCTGTGTGGCGACGGAGAGAAGGAATAAAAGAATTACAATGAAAGTAATTTTATAGTAACAGTTCTCTTGCAAGGTTCGATTATTATATTTATTATTATTTATTATTATTATTATCATTATTATTATTGAAGAAGAGTGAAGTAAGTTTTTTTATAGTTTGTTTGAAGCATTGTATGTATGTGTAAAATATAAATTTGAAGGCAATTTACAATGCAATGGAATAGGTGTTAAAATAATGTTTATTTACCTTTTAATTCCTAAATATTTTCGGGATAAATCCCATCATCAGAGGTCATAGAAGTGCTTGTGTGTTAAAAAAAAAAAGCACAAGTACTTCTATGACCTCTGATGATGGGATTTATCCCGAAAATATTTAGGAATAAAAAGGTAAATAAACATTATTTTTAACACCTATTCCATTGCATTGTAAATTGCTTTCAAATTTATATTATATATATATATATATATATATATATATATATATATATATATATATATATATAGAGAGAGAGAGAAGAGAGAGAGAGAGAGAGAGAGAGAGATGTGCGGCGACAGAGAGAAGGAATAAAAGAGATACAATGAAACGTAATGTAAAAGTATTTATATTCTCACCGTTTTTTACTTTTTACTAACGTTTTATCTTTTCATTTTATGCATTTTAAAAAAAGTTAACTCATCATTTCTTTATATTTTGCGTGACCTTTTGGTTCATCAATCGTTTCTTTCTTTCTTCTTTTTCTTCTTTTTCTTCTTTTATTATTTTTTTTATTTCTCAATTTTATTCATTTATTCACTTATCCTATTTTATTATGAAAATACTTTGAACATATTACTTGTCTTTCGTTTTCTTTCTTTCTTTCTTTATTTATTTATTTTTATTTATTCATTCATTTATTTATCCATTATCTTTTTTCTTCGCTGTCTTTACTTCTTTCTTTCTTTCTTTCTTTCTTTCTTTCTTTTTCTTCTTCTCTTTGTTTACCTTTCTTTCTTTCTCTTCCTTATTTTTCCCTTTAATGATATTTTTGTTATTTTTTTCCTTCTTTCGTTCATTCTTTCATTCTTTCTTTTTTTGTTTATCAATTTTTTTCTTCTCTCTCTTAGTTTTCTTTCTTTCGTCTTCTTCTTCTCTTTGTTTACTTTTTTCTTTCTTTTTCTTCTTTCTTTCTTTCATTCTTTCTGTTCCTTATTTTTCTCTTTTATCATGTTTCCCTTTTGCTATTTCTTTTTTTTTTTTGCTTCAGGTTTTCTTTTTTTTTTCTTCTTTCCTTCTTTCTTTCTCTTTTTTTATTTCTCCTTTCCTCCCTTCCTTCCTTTCAGTCTTTTTCTTTCTTTCTTTCCTTCTTTCACTTCACTTCACTTCACATCCTTTCGTTTTTTATTTTTTATTTGTTTATTTATTAACTTTTAATTTCGTTTCTCTTCTTTTTTTCTGTTTTTCTTTCTTTCTTTTTCGTATTCTATATAATATAATATTTCCCTTTGTTTCTTTCTTCCTTTTATTAACCGATTATTTTCATTTTTTTTTTTCTTTTTCTCTCTTCATTTTCCATTACATCTTTTATTCATTTTACTTTCTTTCAAGCTTTCTTTCATCATGCATTCTTTCTTTCTTTCTTTTCTTTCTTTCTTTCTTTCTTTCTTTCTTCTCACAACATGTTGAACATCAGTTTTCAGTTTACTTCATCTTTGTATACTCTTTTATTTTTGTCAATATCTTATTCACATTAATATTTTAATAATTGATCTTATAGACATTATAAGAATAAACTATTTATAGTGATGGATATTTTTCATAGTCACACGGCTTCTTCGACATGTTTGTTGAATCTATCTATCTATCTATCTATCTATGACTGTCTCTGTCTTTGTCTATGTCTCTGTCTGTCTGTCTGTCTGTCTGTCTGTCTCTCTATATATATACCTAGAAACATATCTCTAACTCTACCCTCTCTATCTATCTCTTTCGCTCTCTCTCTCTCTTTCCTTATTATATATATATATATATATATATATATATATATATATATATATATATTTTACATCTATCTGTCAGTTCATTCCATATCTCTTTCTGTCTGTCTGTCTGTCTGCCTGTCTGTCTCTGTCTCTCTGTCTCTGTCTCTGTCTGTCTGTCTGTCTGTCTGTCTGTCTCTCTCTCTCTCTCTGTCTCTCTGTCTCCGTCTCTGTCTCTTAACCCTGTCTCTGTCTCTGTCTGTCTGTGTCACTCTCCCTCTCGTTTCTCATCTGTCTCCTGTCTCTCTCACTATCTGTCACTCTCTCTTCTTTCTCTCTTCTCTCTCTCTCTCTTCTCTCTCTCTATATATATATATATATATATATATATATATATATATTATTATTATATATATCCTACTATCTATTTATCTCAGTCTGTTCTATATACTCTAATATATCTATCTATTCTCAGTCTCATTCTCTGGATATATGTTATCTATGTATCTATCTCTAGTTGTTCCCTATGTATGTATGTTATGTATGCCATGCATTGTATGTCTATTCTATCTATCTATCTATCTATCTATCTCAGCCTGTTCATATATATCTTACGTATCTACCTTATTTCAGTTCTTTTCTATATATCTATCTATATATGTATCTATCTATCTCAGTCTGTTTTTCTTTATATGTATTATCAATCTGATTCTCATTCTGTTTCTATCTATCTATCTATCTATCTATCTATCTATCTATCCTAGTATGTTCATATATATATTATGTATCAATCTCTCTATCAGTCTGTATGTCTGTCCGTATATCTGTATGTATCTATCCATCTATTTATTTACTCTTCTTTACAAACACAAGAAAAAAACATCAAAACAATTGCACAGTGAGAGAGAGAGAGAGAAGAGAGAGAGAGAGAAGAGAAGAGAGAGAGAGAGAAAGAGAACACGGACAAGCACACGCAAACACAACTTACACACTTACAACATAACACGTCTCTCTCTCTCTTTTCTATATATATATATATATTATATATATATACTATATATATATATATATATATGTATATCAGGTTGTCATATGTTTCTTTGATGTTTTTTTTTCTGTATGTAAGAGAAGAGTGAATAAATAGATGGATAGATCCATCATACAGATGGATGGACTGACATACGGACTGATAGATAGATTGATACATAGATATATAGAGAGAAAGAGAAAGAAGAGAGAGAGAGAGAGAGAGGAGAGAGAGAGAGACACGACAACATACGCAACACGAACACTTACACACTTACTAGCAAACACTCAAAACATACGCACACATAGAAACACACCACACCACACACACATCCACACACACATCACACACAACACCAGACAGATACAACACAAACATATGAATCGACAAAACAGTTTGATGCACACATTTTATCTTTCAATTATTAGACTTTTCTATAAATCTATGTATTATGCATCTATCTATCTCTATCTATCTATCATCTCAGTCTTTTTTCTTTATATATTCTATTTTTCAATTTATCTCAGTCTGTTTCCTATCTATCTATCTATCTATCTATCTATCTATCTATCTATCTCAGTCTGTTTCTTTATTATTTATTATCATTTATATCAGTCTTGTCCCTATCTATCTATCTATCATATCTATCTATCTATCTCAGTCTGTTTCTTTATATCTATTTATCAATTTATCTCCAGTCCCTGTTCCTTATCTATCTATCTATCATATCATCTCAGTCTGTTTCTTTATATCTGATTATCAACTATCTCAGTCTGTTTCCTATCTATCTATCTATCTATTCTATCTATCTATCTTTCAGTCTGTTTCTTATATTCTATTTTTCAAATTTATCTCAGTCTTTCCTATCTATCTATCTATTACTATCTATCTATCTCAGTCTGGTTTCTTTATATCTATTTATCAATTTATCTCAGTCTGTCCTATCTATCTATCTATCTATTATCTTATCTCAGTCTGTTTCTTTATATCTATTTATCAATTTATCTCTCAGTCTGTTCCTATCTATCTATCTATCTATCTATCTATCTATCTCTAGTCTGTTTCTTTATATCTATTTATCAATTTATCTCAGTCTGTTCCTATCTATCTATCTATCTATCTATCTATTCTATTAGTCTGTATGTCTGTCCGTATATCTGTATGTATCTATCCATCTATTTATTCACTCTTCTTTTACAATACAGGATAAAAACATCAAAAACATAATGCACACTGAGAGAGGAGAGGAGAGAGAGAGAGAGAGAGAGAGAGAGAGAGAGAGACGAGAGAAGAAAGAGGAGGGGGGAGAAGGGGAGAGAGACGGTAACGACGAGAGCGAGATTAGGATGAGAGAGAGACGGAAGACGAGAGAGGAGGGGGGAGAGAGAGAGAGAGAAGAAGCACGGACAAGCACACGCAAACACACACTTAAACACTTACAAGCATAAGCAGTCTCTCTCTCTCTCTCCTCTCTCCCCCCTCTCTCTCTTCCGTCTCTCTCTCTCTATCTCTCTCTCTCTTCCGTCTCTCTCTCTCTCTCTCTCTCAGTGTGCATATGTTTTGATGGTTTTTTCTTGTATGTAAGAGAAGAGTGAATAAATTAGATGGATAGATACACACAGATGGATGGACAGACATACAGA
>CM042172.1:64939757-64949757 GCA_023376005.1 Doryteuthis pealeii | reverse complement strand
ATAGATAAGAATACGACGACAGAAATATAAAGAAAGAAAGCAAACGAGAAAGAATGAAAGAAAGAAAGAAAGAAAGAAAGAAAGAAAGAAAGGAAGGAAGGAATGAAGTACAAGACGCAAAAGAAAAGGAAGAAAATTAAAAGAAAAAGAAAAAAGTAGAAATGACATGCTAAAGAACGATAGAAATTAAGGAGAAAGAAAGAGAACACAGAAGAACGAAAGAAAGGAACTAGAAAAGGATTAAAGAATAATTGATATAATGAAATAGATAAGAAAAGAACTAAAAATATAAAGGGAGAAAGAATGATACCAATAACAGAATAGATAAGAAAATGAAGACAGAAGTAGAAAGAAAGAAAGCAAACGAGAAAGAAAGAAAGAAAGAAAGAAAGAAAGAAAGAAAGGAATGAATGAATGAAGGAAGGAAGTATACTATATATAATAATATACTTAACGAAAGAACAACAGACATAAAGGAAAAAAGAATGATATAAACAAAGGAAAAAATGATTAAAGAAAGAAAATAGAAAATAATGCATTTTCAATTGGAAGAAACAATTTTTAAAAAATGGTAATCGAAAAGGAAGAAAAGAAAGAAAAGGGTTAAAATCGTAGCAAATAAAACAATTCTAAAAATTTAAAGGATGTAAAATAAAAGGAAAAAACAAGGAGAAATAAAAGAAAAAGAGAAAAGTAAGAAGAAGATAGGGAAAGAAAAATTTTAAATAAAAGAGAGAAAAATGTCATGAAGAAATAAAATTTAGAAACAAAGAATGAAGATAATGGGGAAGAAAGGATTTTATTCGAACATTCTTACATTTGTTCTGGTCAGTTAACTTTGAACCACGTATCTTTGAGGCATAACACAGATTCACAAACATACGTAGTTCAAAGTTAATTGACCTGAAATAATGTACGCGTTTCAAAATAAAATAACTAGTGCATTATATCTTTTATTCATTAAGATATCAACACTGAAACTTTCATTAAATGCAGTTAATTCCCTGATTTTTGGTATTCTCTTTTCTTTCGGCAGGTTGACATATAATGGTGGAATCTATGTCCGTTAAGTAGGATTTAACCCTAAAGGGCATAAAATAAAAATATGATGAGATACTATATTTAGGGACTGACTAGTGGAATAATTTGTATTATTGTAGCAAATCTTGTAAAACTATTAACCTCTAAACATCTATTTCTCTGAATTTTGTTAGATGAGGCTGGATGACTAGAATTATTTTTATTTTTTGGGCTGTTGTCCTCAACGTCATTGTTATCTGTACAACGTTTTGGTCGATATGCCCTGCGGCCTTCTTCAGGTATTTCTTGACGGACTCAGAAACCTTCCTGGATCGGGAACGATCTCGGAGTCGGGAACCCCTTTTTTCGAACTCGGGAAACTTGTTGTCGTAATCGGGAACCATCATAGAACTTTGAACACAATCCATTATTCAGTCCACGGGGGTATCCTTTTCGCATTCCGCTAACCATAGCTGGGGTACAGTTGTTAAGCTCTGTTAATTATTATTCTATATCACTGCTGCCCCTGACCAGGATTGAACCTGCAGTCTAGAGATAACTGTCACTTAGAACTGTTTAACCTAATTCTTTTATCCACTAGGCCATATGTCCAAACATCTTTATTAATTTTATATAGCATTGTCTTAGTAAGGCAGCCGGTGTAAAAGAATTAAAAAAACCGCAACTCTAAAGTCAAACCTTGAGTAATGCTTCTTAGTGAATGTAAAGCGTAAAGTAAAGTAAGTAAAGTCGTCGGGGCGGCCTAAAGTCGGTATCAGCCAATCAGCGAGGGAGTCTATCCCCTTTTCACTAGCGCTAGACCAAGGAGATTTTTTTTTGCATCTGAGCTGAAGCGCCACACCTACCATCAGCTCCTTACTTTACCGCACAGATCCCTGTGCTACACATAACACTGAGTTGGCGAGGACCGGTATCGAACTAGGAACCTTGTGATTTCTAGCCGAACGCTCTACCGACTGAGCTAACAGCGTACTAGTGCACATTTGTTATGTCTTCTGCTCATCCAAATACGTACTATAAAGAAATCATTTGTGTATTTCGTCTGTTAAGTTTTGCCCAAGTTCATGGTCGTCATTAAATCGATAGACGAACAATATATATATATATATATATATATATATATAATATATATATGTGTGTGTGTGTGTGTGTGTGTGTGTGTGTGTGTGTGTGTGTGTTCAATTCTCAATTGATTTTTTGAATTTTTCTAACCCTTCCCCATTTTTATTTGTCAATCATCACCATCTTCTTCTCGGCTTTCGTTCTTCTTCTTCTTCTTCTACTTCTTCTTCTTCTTCTTCTTCTTCTACTCATCCTTTCTTCTTCTCTTTATTGTTGTTGTTGTTGTTGTTCTTCTTCTTCTTCTTCTTCTTCTTCTAACTCGTCCTTTCTTGTTGTTGTTGTTGTTGCTGTTGTTGTTGTTGTTTTGTTGTTGTTGTTGTTTTTGTTGTTGTTTTTTTTCTTCTTCTTCATATACAATCTTATCCATCTTACTCGTCCTTCTTCTTCTTCTTCTTCTTCTTCTTCCTTACTTCTTCTTCTTCTTCTTCTAACTCGTTCTTTCTTGTTGTTGTTGTTGTGCTGCTGTTGTTGTTGTTGTTGTTGTTCTTCTTCTTCTTCTTCTTCTTATTCTTCTTCTAACTCGTTCTTTCTTGTTGTTGTTGTTGTTGTTGTTGTTGTTCTTCTTCTTCTTCTTCTTCTTCTTCTTCTTATCCATCTTCCACGTATCTTCGACTTCCGTTACATCTCTTTTCAGTGTTTTTTGTGTATTTTTTAAATTCCCGTTTTCTATTCATTGTACAATCTTACCTTCCTGTCCACCCTGTTCCATAGGCATTCCTATCCTCGACACCCCACTGCCCCGACCCCCACTGCCCCGACCACTCATACGGAATTAATTGACAATCAATCATGTGTAACCCAAATAAAAAGAAGCAACCAGTTTACTAAAAATCACTCACTCGTCCATTGTTCCTGATCGGAATTCGATCTTGTTCGATAGTATTTTAACAAAATTGGAGCTGAACACAAAAATGTCAAAGAAATATTGACCCAGCCTTTATTCCCATTCTAAGATAATTGCCAGTCTAAGATTATCTTATAAAGACACTGCTTGTATATAAACTTGTTTTTCTTTACAGGCATACACGGGTGGACATGTTCCAGTATGCTTGGTTATTTGAGCATGTAGATTGATAAAGATAGATAGATCAAGGCCACCGTAGATCGATCTCATTATTTTCTTTCAATGGTCTGCTGGAACAACAGAATTCACTAGACGACAAGTTATTTTCTTCTTAATTATTATACAGTCTCGTCTTCCGGATTGGGTGATGTTAACTTGTATATTTTTAGTTTATCCTAGTTGTTTTCTGAATATGTTTATCACCAGTTTATTCCCATTCTAAGATAATAGTGCTGCATACCCTTCTCATTACTTACTTCTTACTTCTATTCTTCTTCTGTTCTTCTGACATCTTAAGTTCTTCTAGGGCTCTTCTAACGCCTGGACTTCCTTAGGGACTTCGGGTCTGGTCTTCTATTGGGGTTTTCTCTTTATCAGAAGCCCTGTGTCATTGTTAGTTTTTAGAAGTAATAACACAAGACTCCGATTTGGTTTGATCTTACTTTATTTTTAAATCCCCAACCAGACATCTGCGCAGACGGGAGCGCGTGTAACGCGACTTACCCTTCCGTCGAGCTCGGCTGCTAGTCTCTAACTGACGGAAACTTACTTACTATCTAAACCAGAAGAGAGAGTCCTCTCTACCGGTTCTCACGGTATCCACCGGAAGGAAGGATCAGGAAAGGTCAAGCCTTGTCATTCAAATCCTTCAAGGCCATGGGCTGCAACTTATAACGGCCATTTTGATTTCTATACTATTGCACACAAATATTAGGTTTCTAATAATTATGTAACAATAGTAAGTCTAAGATTATCTTATAAAGACACTGCTTTTATATAAACCTGTTTATCTCTACAGGCATACATGAGGGGGGGGCATAATTTCAGTATGCTTGGTTATTTGAGCATATATATATATAATATATAATATATATATATATATATATATATATATAAACCAACCCCCTACACTCGAGTAGGATGTGACACAAGGTCAATTTATTTAGCTGAGTTTAACATGTTTGAATTCTGAGTTTTTCTTCTCCTTGACTGGTTACCTAACCATGGTTAAAGAGCCCAGTCTGCCCTGCTATTTACCCATAGCTGGAGGGAGAAATGGATTCATACTTTTCCCGATGGTATTAGCGCCATGTGAAATGCAAACAGCTTCGTCCAGGAATTGAACTCAGGTCGACGAGTCCATTTCCTACGACTCTAACGATTAGTCCACATGCCTCCATTTGAGGCGTGTGGACATTGAAATAGATCAAGGCCAACATAGATAGATTTTCTTATCATTTTCTTTCTATGGTCTGTTCTAACGACAGAATTCACAAATGTGGGGCATCCAGTGACAATCGAATTCGCTATTCATTAGTAATGGATCTGTGAAACTAGCTTCCTCAGCTACACACCCCAACAGAAGGACTCTTGTATTTTGAATGTAAAAAAATAATGCAAAGAAGTTGCCTGAAATAGACAAAGATTGTAATATATGAATTTTTAATGATTTAAAAGATAATTTGATGAAAATTTGCTAAATTATTTTCTTGCCTTATTCCTCTCTCACACACTGCTGTTCTTAAAATCAAATCCTTTTACACGGTTATAGACCGGGTACTCCAGCTATATATATATATATAATATATATATATATATATATATATATATAATACGAAAATGTTTATAAGAAGTTTCTTCTGGTAACGCGCCTCCCATCCTCCTCGTTCTCCTCCCCTTCCCCATCTCCTCCCTTCTCGATATTGTAGACTACTATTACAGGTACCTCATCCCACACCATCGTAGTGTAATGGTTAGCAAGTCAGTTTTGCAGATCAATTAAAACTAAATTGTGAGTTCGATCCTCACTAGATATCCAATACTTGTGGTCTTGTACTAAACCTATGTTAGGATTAGTTTTTAAGCGCCCCTTGAGTGGTGTTATGGTAAACGAGTTACCAAACTAATTTCAGTAAATAATATAATAACAAAAAGTAGTAAATAACCAATTAATGTGTGACATCTTATTCACAAATATATAGTCAGCCATTTAAAAAAAAAAAAAAAAAAAAAAAAAAAAAATTTTCAGCTAAAATGATATTTTACACATCCACCTCTGAAAAAAAAATTTTAAGAAAGATTCTGTTATATACCCTACCTGAGATTTCTTATGGCCCACAGCTTCGGTCTTATAATATATTATTTATGGCCCACTAGAGCAGTGTCAAACAGGGCAGAATACGTAAAATCGCCAGAAAAGTTGAAAACGGCAGTTTTTTGCTTTCTTGTCAGTTGATTGTATTATATGCAATGGAAACAGAAAGAAAGAAAGAAAGAAGGAAGGAAAGAAAGAATGAAACTACCAGAATAAGATAGAAAGAGAAAAACAGTGAGCTGGCGAGGAACGGTATCGAACCCGGAACCTTGTGATTCTTAGGCGGATGCTCTACTGACTAAGCTAACTTACCCCTTCAAGAAATAGTAAAAGGAAAGTCACTGGGGTAGATTATTGTCAGTTTGGGCCGGACAGCAAGGGAGTATTTCTCTTCACTAGAGCTAGACAAAGGAGCTTGGTTTTGCGTCTGACGTGGCGTGCCATCCCTACTACATTGGCTCCTCACATATTCAAGTTGACGAGGGGTGATATCGGTTTGTTTTGGTTTGGTTTGGTTTGTTTTACGGCATATCAACTTCAATGGGTTATTTAATGCCAATAAAGTCTCGAAATAAATAAATTCTTAATGGATAATACAATTTTTTTTATAAATACATTTTTCTATTTAACCCATAGATGGGACCCTAGCAGGTACTAACACTCCGGGTCAGAGTGAACCAGGGAGCAATGGTGACGAAGGGGTGCTCCACATTCCCCAAACCTCCAGAACTGGAACCTCACCATCAGATAGAGCTTAACGTCATTCCCAGGACATGTAGACCCTCAGTCATCGCCTTCTAGCACCCATATGATAAAAAGGAGTTCGAGCTTGTCATCAGGGCAATAGGGTTGGGAAAATCATATATGTGCTAAGGCTTGATGTGACCAGCCGATTGATCGGGGGGGCCTCTCCGACCGCCCGTCTAACCCAAGATAGAGCCAAAGTGGAGTATTGCAAGTTATGAACTGCTCATCCACCTGGGTTCTATCCCTAAGCATAACGGGTCGCCACCCACGGCCAACAGGTGGCCCCATTGTGGGAGTCTTATCCCTTCTGCAGAGAGGTGCAGTCGGTACATTCTAACGCCCCAGCCGACAGGCGGGGGTGATATCGAAACAGGGACTTAGTAGGTGGATGCTCTAGCGAGTGATCTAAAGCGAACAAGCCAGAAATATGCCGTGAGTTCCCCTAGTAACCATTGAAAATATGGTGGCCATAGTTCCCTATCGTCCTTGAGATATGTGATAACTGACAAAAAGACATCCGCTGAATGAGAGCTAAATGAATACATTGTACAGCGAACTCCTTTTAGTTTTTTAGTTTTTCTTCCCTTTTCATTTCTATGGTTTTTATTACTTTATCTATTTATTGTTAGGTTTTAATTTTGAAATATTTTGCAATGTTTTTCTTTGCATGTTGTCTTTTAATGTCTGCTGGAATTACTGAGGATTCTTCTAATTAAAAAGTTTTGTTGCTTCTTTTTCTTCTTCAGGTGTCTGTTATTCTGACCGCGGTTCTAACCATTTTTTTTTTGCATGGTGCTTGCAGGTTGGTGTTTTTTTGTGTGTTTGTTTGTTTGTTGTTACTTTTTGAAAAAAAAATCTAGCCAGAGAGATAATATGGTTTGAAGGAAATTTTTAAAATTAATAAATTAAAAAAAAGTACAAGAAACATGAAATGTATATATATTCACCACAAATAAGAAAACTGAAAAAGTAATTAAGTTAAAAATAGAATAGAACGAAAATAGAAATTGATACTAATGAGAGACCAATACCTTAGGAGAAAGAGAGAGAGAGAGAGAAAAGAGAGAGAGAGAGAGAGAGAGAGAGAGAGAGACGGAGAACGACACGAAAGAGAGAGAAGGACAAAGAGAGAGAGAGAGAGAGAGACGGAGAACGACAGAGAGAGAGAGAGAGAAAGAGACAGAGACAGAGACAAAGAGAAAGAGAGAGAGAGAGAGAGACGGAGAAGGACAGAGAGAGAGAAAGAGAGAGAGAGAGAGAGAGAAAGAGAGAGAGAAAGAAGAGGGATACGTATAAGAAAGAAAAGGGCACAAAGAAAAATAAAGGAAAGAAAGAAGTCAGAAGAAAAAAATAAACGTAAGAAAGATTAATAGAATGAAAAATAAAAGAAGAAAGAAAGAAAGAAAGATAAAAAATAATGAACGAAAGAAATAAATAAAGAAAAGGAGAGTGGAGAAATATCAAGAAAGAAAGAAAGAAAGATAGAAAGAAAGAAAGAAAGAAAGAAGAGTGTGTGGAAATATCAAGAAAGAAAAATAGAAAGAAAGAAAGAACGAAAGAAAGAAAGAAAGAAAGAAGAGAGTGGGGAAATATCAGGAAAGAAAGAAAGAAAGAAAGAAAGAAAGAAAGAATATATTGAAGTAAGAATAGGGTTCAGAGAAAAATAAAGTAAAGGTTAGAGTTAGAAAAAAAGAACGAATAAAAAGATAGTGAAGGAAAGAAAAGAAGAAAACTGTTGGAAGGGAGAAAAGGAAGAAATAAAAAAACGAATCAAAGGAATAAATAATTGAAATAAAAATATAAGGGAAAAAAGAAGAGGGGAGAAGAAATAAAAAAAAGAATAGATAGAACGAAGAAAAGGAAAAATAAATGAAGAGTGAATAAAAACATAAACGAATGAATAAAAATGGTAGGAAAATATGAAATCAAGAACGAAAAAGAATAGAGAAGAAAAAGAGAAAAATGAACGAAAATGCTAAAATAAAAAATGTAAAAAGTCAGACGACGAATGAGGTAAATCAAAAAATAAAAATTAAAAATGTTAAAATTGAAAAAAAAAAGTAGCAATAGAAAAAGAAAAAAGAATGAAAGAAAAGAAGGAAGGAAGAAAGTGGATGATTAGGCCGAAGAAAACAATAGATAAATTACTAATGAAACGAAAGAAAATTAGAAAAGAAAAAGGATTAAGGTAAAAGAAAAAGAAAGAAAGAATAAAGAAAAGAAAAATATAGAAAAAAAGTAAAGAATAAAAGAGAAAGAAAGAAATTGAAAAATAAAAATAAAATACAAGGAATAAGGGTAAAGGAAATATAGAAAAAGAAAGAAAAACAACAAAAAACCCAGAGAGAATAAGAGAAAAAAAATAAGAGAGAAATGAAAGAATGTTTTGAAATAAAAATAAAAATGAATTCCAAGGAATAAGGTAAATGAAATATAGAAAACAAAAGAAGAAAGAAAGAAAGAAATGAGAAAAAAAGAGAGAATAATCAAAGAAAATAAAAGGCAATGAATAAGGTAAATGAAATAGAGAAAAAAATAAGGAAGAAAAAAAGATACAAGGAAAAGAAAAATAAGAGAAATGAAATATAAATAAAATATTATTATTCATAGGATTGATTTTACAACATTAGAGAATCAAAACAAGAATATAAGGGAGCAATAACACTAAGTAACTATTTATTAAACCCATGTTTGTTAAAACCAGTGTGCAAATTAACCAAACCATAAATTATGTAAAACTTTATCTCTTATTGATATATAAGACATGCTTCAGGATTTTAAACACACTAATGACATGGGCTGTTTTGAGGCAAATCTAACTCAGATTTTCATAGTGACATCATTAATAAATAAGATTTATTCTATGTATTAATGATTTTGACTATAAATTAAATACTCATTGATTAACATACACAATTTATGAGGGCATTTGACGTAAGAAGTGCCATTGTTTTGGTTACAGATATCGAATCTCTATTATAATAAGATGAAAAATATATAAGACAACGGATTAGGTAAATGAAATATAAAAAAAAGAACGAAGAAAGAAAGAAAAATTCAACAGAGTGAAGAAAAAAGAAAAGAGAGAAATAAAAGAAATTGGTCAGGGAAATATGAAAATAAAAGGCAAGGATTAAGGTGAATGAACGAGAGAAAAAGAAAGAAAGAAGAAAGAAAGAAAAGAGAGAGAGAGAGAGAGAGAAGAAAAGAAAATAGAGAAATAAGAGAAAACGGTCAAATAAATAGGAAATATAAAAGGCAAGGAATAAGGTGAATGAAATAGAGAAAAAGAAAGAAAGAAGAAAGAAAGAGAGAGAGAGGAGAGAGAAAGAGAAGAAAAAAAAAGAAAAGAAGAGAAATAAGAGAAAACGTCAAATAAATAGGAAAATAAAAGGCAAGGAATAAGGTGAATGAAATAGAGAAAAAGAAAGAAAGAAAGAGAGAGAGAGAGAGAGAGAGAGAGAGAAGAGAGAGAGAAGAGAGAGAGAGAGAAAAAAAAAAAGAAAAAGAGAGAAATAAGAAGAAAAACGGTCAAATAAATAGGAAATAAAAGGCAAGGAATAAGATGAATGAAAATAGAGAAAAAGAAAGAAAGAAGAAAGAAAGAGAGAGAGAGAGAGAGAGAGAGAAGAGAGAGAGAGAGAAGAGAAGAAAAAAAAAAAAGAGAGAAAATAAGAGAAAACGGTCCAAATAAATAGGAAATAAAAGGCAAGGAATAAGATGAATGAAATAGAGAAAAAGAAAGAAGAAGAAAGAAAGAGAAGAGAGAGAGAGAGAGAGAGAGAGAGAGAAGAAAAAAAAAGAAAAGAGAGAAATAAGAGAAAACGGTCAAATAAATAGGGAAAATAAAAGGCAAGGAATAAGGTGAATGAAATAAGAGAAAAGAAAGAGAAGAAGAAGAGAGAGAGAGAGAGAGAGAGAGAGAGAGAGAG
>CM042172.1:64922257-64937257 GCA_023376005.1 Doryteuthis pealeii | reverse complement strand
CACGATAAACTAACAAAATTCGCTTTTGTCTAAGTCTTTTGCTACACGATGAGTAACAGCATTTTAAAACTAATTTGCACACAGTCGTATGGTGTAATGCAATGGTTCCCAATCTATGTGTCGCGACACACTGGTGTGTCGGCAGATGTCATTAGGTCTGTCGCGGAAAGTATTCAATATTTAAGGTATAAACGAAAACATTATTTCAACAATGTCTGGCTTATCTATTATACATATTGATGTAGGAGAAACTCCAATATAGTAGGAAAAACTTCACTGTAACTGAGTTGGTGAGGGCCAGTATCGAACCTGGAATTTTGTGGCTCCTAGGAAAATACTCTACCAATTGAGCGCATGATGCCAACTCAGCACAGGAGTAGCACAATTGTGATCTGAGTAGTAAACTGGAGAGCTAATGGTAGGTGAGGGGCTTCACCTCAGACGCAAGAAAAAGGCTTACTAGTTGGGTTTTTTGGGTTTCCTGTGGATGTCAATTTTATATACTTTCTGTACAAATGAGACACTTCTGATTAATTATACTTCAAAAAGTTCCTTCCCTGCACACACTTCATGGTAGAGATGAGGTGACCCCACCTCATTGTGGAGAGTGCTCTATCAAATCAACAAACATAGGCTATCATCATCATCAACAAACAAAAGAAATTGAACTCAAGTGAAATCAGAATGTAGAATTTATTAAGTTTAGCTTAGTCTGGCACAAGGCCTAAAGTAGAGGGCACATGATGAATGAATGAATGATTATCATTTGTTTGTGTTGGACTTACCTAGGTATAAGATGTACACAAAATTATCACTTCTATTTATTAACTTTCTCGTAAAAATTGGCCAATGAGAGACAAGGACAGAAAGCATTTAAGATTGTTTGTAACTGTCCTCAAATGAATTACTGGTTGAACTTTCTGCCAGCAAGACTTATCTTTTGGATTTGTTGTTGTTTTTGTTGTTGGCATCCATCCGTCTGTCATCATTTTGATTTTGATTGGGTCACAGTAGTTTAACAGTTTCTCTCTCTTTTTCTCTCTGCCTTTCCTCCTCTCCGATGATAATTTCTATGAACACCATTTTAGCACTGTGAATTTGGAGGCACGTGGACGAGACTCGCTATACAATATATACGCCGCCGCCACCACCTGACAGATATCGTAGTAGCGCTCGGAAAAAAAGGGACAACGCGACATATATCATTTTGGTACCGTGAAAATATACCACAACGGTACAATATCACCACTGCCACATTACGTATATACGTTTGGGTACTGTGACCAGATATACGACAACGTTACAGATATCGTTTTAGTGCCCGGAAAAAACACAACGTTACAATTGTAGCAGGCATATTTTAAGCAAGCAAGTATAAAACAAACGGGAGAAGTGATGTTTGTAATATGGCTTTCCTGCTGTTTTTAGTCGGTGTCTCGGCGATAGGGAAAGACAGCCAACGAATTCGAGAAGGAAGCCCTTTAGTCCATCCTGTTACCGAAGCAGGATTGTCAAATTGAAGTGATTGGATTAAAGATGCTGCGTATTGGCAAAGCAACAGAGACAAAAAAAATGTTGGATAAAACTGGCTGCTGCATCTTCCGAATAGTGATGCTGTCTGATATATATATATATATATATATATATATATATAAGATTAAAAAAAAAATAGAGACAAAAACTGTTGGAAAAACTGGCTGCTGTTGTATCTTCTGAATAGTGAAGCTGATATATATATATATATATATATATATATATATATATATATATATATATATATATGAGGTAAAATAAAGAAATGAAAGAACAAAATTCAGACAAAAATGTATAGTATATTTCGCTGGAATATTAAATTCCGCTTCTTCAGCCTTTATTGAATCATTAGAAGTGGAATTTAACATTCCAGCGAAATATAATACACATTTTTGTCTGAGTTTTGTTCTTTCATTCCTTATTTTATCTCATTCTGTAGGATTCATTCCAATCCCCTTTTCCTCATATATATATATATATATATATATATATATATATTATATATATATATATATATTATAAGATTAAAAATAAAAATACTGCGTCTTTTGAGGCATGAATAACTGAGTGCTGGTGTTTAAACTAAACTAATGTTTAAAAAATAAATGACTTTCCAGTTGTGTTAAAATTGGCATTGTAAGTGATATTGAACTCAAGTGAAATTGAAATTTGGGTAAAAGGTTGGACAGCTTGGGTTCCTTAATCTTTGCTAGGCAAACAGTCTAAGAGAATAATAGCACTGAATTCAAAACTGGCCTTTATCCCCTTGAAATTTGACCATGTGTTACATTCACCACACAAGCGGAGAGGTTGGGTAAATGTATCAACCTATCCCAGGGGCACCTCGTGTGGTATAATTAGCAGACCATTGTAAATGCATATATTCGACTGAAGGCAATACTTCACGTTACCTACTTGCGGTCTGTACCCAACTACCACTGATGTATCGGGGATGTTGGAATATTTTTCATATAAGATGTGCTCTAATTCCCCACCAAGATTTATAGACTGGCCAAGGTCACATGATTTGCTCCTGCAGCCAATTACTAAACATACTGCATGGAAGACACACTATTTACCCACCCCCACCACCACCACTTGTCATAATTACAATTGCGCTCACTGAAGACGGACATAGGATTACCGGATCTTTACCAATATTCAGGAGGGACCTATACGATTATCAGAGTAACCAAAGGATTCATTAGCGAAGGACTCTTTACGAGGAACTGAGAACTCTTTACCAGAGGAACCAAAGGGGTCATTTTCGAAGAACTCTTTACCAAGAACTGAGAACTCTTTACCAGAGGAACAAAAGGATTCATTATCGAAGGACTCTTTACCAGGAACTGAGAACTCTTTACCAGAGGAACCAAAGGATTCATTATCGAAGGACTCTTTACCAAGAACTGAGAACTCTTTACCGAGGTACCAAAGGATTCATTATCGAGGGACTCTTTACCAAGAGCTGAGAACTCTTTACCAGAGGAACCAAAGGATTCATTATCAAAGGACTCTTTACCAAGAACTGAGAACTCTTTACCAGAGGAACCAAAGGATTCATTATCAAAGGACTCTTTACCAAGAACTGAGAACTCTTTACCAGAAGAAACAAAAGATTCATTATCGATGGACTCTTTACCAGGGATCCAATTCCACTGGACAAGCGCTCTTGCTTGAGGATGACCCAGAAGATTGTAACAGGGGAACATCTCACCAACTGAGGTATATTCACTACATTGAAGACTACCCCTACTGCAGCAGAGAACAATTAGCCAGCTTATAGCATTCATTCCATATAAGGCAACACCTCTTGTCACCTACCTTGACGTCATTACCCAATGACCCCTGCTATACCGGAGAATAGCTAACCAGCTGATGAGCATTGATTCCATTGAAGGTCGCACATCCTGTCGCAAATCTTGCCATCTATACCCAACTACCTCCGCTATACCGGAGAAGATCACACTTAACGAGGTGTATTCATTCGATTAAAGGCAACATTTCACATCATTTACCTTGTCGACTGTACCCAACTATCCTGCTGCACCGAAGTACATCGCACCCACCCAAGTGCATACATCCGACTTAAGGCAAATTTCATGTCATATATATTTCGTCTGTACCCAACTAACCATACTGCACTATACATTCAATTAAAGGCAATATTTCACGTGTCCTTTTTCGCCGTGTATACGCGAATACTTGTGTACTCTATATTTGATGGGCTTTCATTTCTATTCAAGGCAATACTTCCCGGATCTTACCTTGCCGTCTGTACCCAACTAACTCTGCCGGAAAGAAGAACATCACATGTCTTCTCGTGAGGTAGAATAAATATACTGACCTACTTATATGAGAACAGCAGATTTGACATATATATTAGTCAGTGAGAAATGTACATACAGGGATTGACTTTTTCTCGATTTGTTTACGCTTTACATTTGAACAGATACGCTCGCCTAATTCATTAATTATCAACTAATTAATTTTCAAAAATTAGGTATGACTTCAATTAAGCACATATTCCCCCCCCCCAAAAAAAAAATTAGTCAGTGTAAACTATAGGCAACAGAACTTGTAAGTAAAAAGTAAAGTCGTCGGGGTGGCCTAAAGTCGGTATCAGCCAATCAGTGAGGGAGTCTATCCCCTTTTCATTAGCGCTAGACCAAGGAGATTGTTTTTTGCATCTGAGGTGGAGCGCCAAACCTACCATCAGCTCCTTGCTTTTCCGCACAGATCCCTGTGCTACTCATACGCTGAGTTGGCGAGGGCTGGTATCGAACTAGGAACCTTGTGGTTTCTAGCCGAACGCTCTACCGACTGACTAAACCGTAACTTGTAATATGCAGCAATAAATCCCGAATGCTCTTCAAACGATTACTCTAAAAAGAAAGTAGAATCGCAGTTTTTTTCAAAACAAACAAAAGTGTCATTTTTTTTTCAAGTGTCATGTCAACGAAAAAGCTGTACTGGATTTACAGGACAATAGAATAAGCATTTGTTACATAGTGACTGCCCGCTGAAAGTGAAAAACAGACAGTTTCCGAATTGGGAAAAGTCCTGGATACAGGAGATCAGATATTTTAAGACAGTACCTCGTAACTTGTTGACTTGGTGCATAAATTCGACTGAAGGCGATATTTTCTGTCAGTTACCTGATCCTTTTTGCCACAATAATATTGCTCTGCCGACGAACATCACACCCAACGAAGTGTATATATTCAGTTACCTACCTGGCCAAATACCGCTGTGGTCCAGAGGAACATTGCACCTAATTGCATACATTCGACTGAAGGCAACGTATCACGTCACATACCCGGCTATCTGTACCCGACTACCCCTACTGTCCCGTAGAACTATGTTGAATTAGAAACAAATTCTGATGCAGGGTCGTCCACAAAGTGTTGTTTTCACTGACTGAAGTCTCGCGTAGGCCAACTACTTCTGCCCAGCGCTCCACTCACTACAGTTATTTATGGGCATAGTCCCCCAATATCCGGGCACATCAGTCGAATATCGTGCCCATGCAACGCACAATTCTCATAAATTCGACTGAAGGCGATACTTTCCGTCAGTTACCTGATCCCTTGTGCCACAATAATATTGTTCTGCCGACGAACATCTCACACAACGAAGTGTATATATTCGATTACTTACCTGGCCAAATACCGCTGTGGTCCAGAGGAACATTGCACCTAATTGCATACATTCGACTGAAGGCAAACATATCACGTCACCTACCCGGCTATCTGTACCCGAATACCCCTACTGTCCCGTAGAACTATGTTGAATTAGAAACAAATTCTGATGCAGGGTCGTCCACAAAGTGTTTTTTTCACTGACCACAGTCTCGCGTAGGCCAACTACTTCTGCCTAGCGCTCCACTCACTACAGTTATTTATGGGCATAGTCCCCCAATATCCGGGCACATCAGTCGAACCTCGTGCCCATGCAACGCACAATTCTCATAAATTCGACTGAAGGTGATACTTTCCGTCAGTTACCTGATCCCTTGTGCCACAATAATATTGTTCTGCCGACGAACATCACACCCAACGAAGTGTATATATTCGATTACCTACCTGGCCAAATACCGCTGTGGTCCAGAGGAACATTGCACCTAATTGCATACATTCGACTTAAGGCAACGTATCAGGTCACCTACTATCCCTACTGCCCCGGAGAACATCTAGCCTGTCTATCAACATTCATTCCACTGAAGACAGAACTTTCAATCACCTACCACACCATCTGATCTGTACCAGATTACCAACTACACCGGAGAGCATCACACTTAACGAGGTGTATTCATTCGATTAAAAGCAACACTTCAATGTCACCTATCTTGTTATCTGTACCCAAATACCTCTACTATACAAGAGAACATCACACCAGCTAAGGTGTATCGATTCGACTAATGGCAATACTTGGCGTACCTTGCCGTAGGTACAAAGCCATCTAAGGTGCATTCAATTGAAGGCAACAGGTCACATCAACTACTTCACTGGCTTTGTTGTATATTGAAGATATTTAAAAGAAGGTGAAAACGGAAATAGGGTCTTCCGGTTGGATCAAGGCAGGGAGAAGACGAAAAGAGTAACAAAGGACTTTTTTCCGGGTAAAGCGAACAAAGAAGAATGTGTAACAATAAGTTCGGAAATAGATTTGTCCGCTGATAAAGATAACAAAAGAAAACGCGTAGGCGTTTGATATATATAAAAGGAAGTCAGGGATCCCAGGTCAGTTAGACTGTCAGACAGCGGACAGCGAACAGAGCACAAGGAGCGACCGTCGACACGCTCCATCGCTGCCAGCGGGCACTGAGGTTCATCCACTCCTTCTACGTCACCAGCGCCAGTCATTCCAGCAACAATAGTAGTCATTGTCACCGCTAGCCACCCACCACCCGAGGGAGAGAAATAAAGTCAACTCCTACTATACCCATGTGTTGTGATTTTCTAAGTCCGACTACTACATACCCGCTACGTATACAGATACACGATTTAGCAGCGTGAATTTGAAGCTGCTGTATAATATATAGAATTTGATGCCAGTATGCAACAGCTTTACGCAACTAAACGATAGCTTATTGGCATTCACTCTATTTAAGGCAATATACACCGCAGCTTAACTTGCCGTGTGTACCCAACTAACCCTGCTACACGGAAGAACATCACACTCAACTAGGTGTATACATTCGAGTGAAGGGAACACTTATCGTCACCTGCCTTGCCGTCTGTACCCAATTAACCCTGCTGCACCGAAGAACATCGTACGGAACGAGGTGTATATATTCAACTGAAAGCAACACTTCAACTCACCTACCTTGCCGTGTGTACTCAACTAAACCTGCTGCACCGAAGAACATCACATTTACCGAGATGTATGATTTCGATCGAAGAAAACATTTCACATCACCTACCTTACCGTCTGTACCTAACTAACCCTGCTGCACAGAAGAACATTGCATTCAACGAGGTGTATACATTCGACTGAAGACCACACTTCACGTTATCTAACTTGCCTCGTGTACCCAACTAAACCTGCTGCACCGAAGAATATCACAATCAACGAGGTGTATACATTCGACTGAAGGCCACACTTCACGTTACCTAACTTGCCGTGTGTACCCAACTAACTCTGCTGTACCGAAGAACATCGCACGGAACAAGGTGTATATATTCCACTGAAAGCAACACTTCACATTCGACGAGATGTATGATTTCGATCAAAGAAAACACTTCACGTCACCTACCTTACCGTCTGTACCCAACTAACCCTGCTGCACCGAAGAACATTCCACTCAGTGGTGTATACATTCGACTGAAGGTCACACGTCACGTCACCGACGTTGCCGGGTGTATCCACCTAACCCTGCTGCACAGAAGAACATCGAACTGAACGAGGTGTATGAATTCGACTGAAGGCAACACTTGACGGCACCTATCTTACCATTTGTACACTACTAACCCTGCTGCACCAAAGAACTAAGCAATCAAGTACGTGTATTCATTCGACTGAAAGCAACACTTACCTTGCCGCCTGTACCCAACTAACCCTGCTACACCGAAAACCGTACTAAATAAGGTGTATACATTCAACTGAAAGCAACACTTCACACATCATGAGGTGTATCAATTTGACTGAAGGCAACAGTTCACGTCACATACCTTGTCGTATGTACCCAACTAACCCTGCTACACCGAAAAGATCGAACTGAACGAGCTGTAAATATTCGACTGAAAGCAACACTTCACGTCACCTACCTTGACGTGTGTACCCAAATAACCCTGCTGCACCGATAAACATCACACTCAACGAGGTGTATGAATTCGATTGCAGGGAACACTTCACGGCACCTACCTTGCCGTCTGTACCCAACTAACTCTGCTGTACCGAAGAACATCGCACGGAACGAGGTATATATATATATATATATATATATATATATATATATATATATATATATATATATATTTAATGAATTGTGAATGAAAAATAAGAAAAGTATTGGCATGAAAACAATTTTTAGCTTTTATTTGCCATCGCGTGAAAACGCTTCATTTAAAGGCTAAAAAATTACTAGTTTTTAAAATCTCAACCATTTCACGACTGGTTTTTAAGATCTCAACCATTGAACTCATCTGATGATTGGATTACCATGAAACTTCAAGTTATGAGTGTAAAACCATAATATTACCATTGATTATATATATATATATATATATTCCACTGAAAGCAACACGTCACATTCAACGAGATGTATGATTTCGATCGAAGAAAACACTTCCCCGTCACATTGACGTGTGTACCCAAATAACCCTGCTGCACCGAGGAAATCGCACTGAACGAGGTGTATATATTCGACTGAAGGCACACGTTAACTACCTTGCAGTCTGTACCCAACTAACTCTGCTGCACCGAAAACATCACACTCAACGATGTGCATGAATTCGATTGAAGAAAGCACTTCACGTCACCTACCTTGCCGTCTGTACACAACTAACCTTGCTGTACCAAAGAGCATCATTCTCAACGAGGTGTATATATTAGATGGAAGGCAACACTTCACGTCAGCTACGTGCCGTGTGTACCCAACTAACCCTGCTGCACCGAAGAACACCGCACTGAACGAGGTGTATACAATCTACAGAAGGCAATACTTACCTTGCGGTGTGTACCCACATAACCTCGCTGTACCGAGATGTATACATTCGATTGGAGAATACACTTCACGTCACCGAAGAACTTCGCACTCAACTAGGTGTATACATTAAACTCAAGGCCACACTCCTCTAACTATATCTACTTTGAATACGGTCTTCTACGGAAAACACTACCAGGCAAGAGTAAATGGTCGTCGTCCATTTTTACTCTCTCTCTCTCTCTCTCTCTCTCGCTCTCTCTCTCTCTCTCTCTCTCTCTCTATATATATATATATATATATATATGTGTGTGTGTGTGTGTTTATATATATATATATATATATATATATATATATATAACACACACACACACACACACATATATATATATATATATAATATATAATATAAATATATTTATTTTAAGAACGGAAAGGAGTAACCTACTCGAGTTTCATCGATTGGTTCTTCAGGGTTACTTTAAATTAATCGAGTTTACGATTAATCTTAGGTGTTATAAACATGCCCGTTGGAACGATTCCAACGGGCATGTTTATAACACCTAAGATTAATCGTAAACTCGATTAATTTAAAGTAACCCTGAAGAACCAATCGATGAAACTCGAGTAGGTTACTCCTTTCCGGTCTTAAAATAAATTTATGCCCTACATTGTATTGAGCACTTTGTATTTGTTTTTTTCTCAACCTTAACCTCTGGATATTGTGCGCTTCCAACGATCGTTCTTATACCCACCGGTAAGTTAATACTTATACATATACAAATATATATATATATATATATATATATATATATATATATATATATATATATATGGAGGCGCGGGGGCTAGTGGTTAGAGTCGTGGAAAATGGACTTGTCGGTTCGAGTTAAATTCCTAGACGAAGCTGTTGTCATTTCACATAGCGCTAATACCCTTGGGAAAGGTATGAATCCATATATTCTCCCTCCAGCTATGGGTTAAATAGTAGGGCAGACTGGGCTCTTTAACCTTGGGTAGGTAACCAGTCTAGAAGAGGGGTAACTCTGAATTCAAATTCCTGAGGTCAGTCGTTGATTGGGTTCGTGGCATTCCTTGATGCACCAATTCTTTCCTATCGACTGTGCCAAAAAGTGTGGAATGGTCCTACACAAGCCTTCACCACTATAAACAATCACTGTGTTGGTTGTTCAGTAGATGAACACTCATGCGTCGAAAATCGATGAGAGAGTCCATTTTATATATATATATATATATATATATATATATATATATATATATATATATATATATATATATATATATATATATATATATATATATATATATATGCGTGGGATTGACTTAGTGTGTTTCCCTGTTGTGTGTACACATTGATAGTGGGTGGGTATTGATGGAAGTGTAATCTTCTGATGAATAATTTAAATACTTTTAATGTAATACTTTTTTTTCGTTATCCGAAAAGCGGATGAATTTACTGTTGGCCATAGAAAATCGCTGAAAAACTGATTATGTCAACACATATCAGTTAATCTCGTTAAAAGCGTTGAAATAATTACGGAATATATATATATATATATATATATATATATATATATATATATATATATATATATATATATATATTTCGTGTATTGCATTCGAATCGAGCACATATATGTATGGTGTTTATGAGTGTGTAAGTTAAATACATATATATATATATCTGTTTGTATGTAGGTGTGTTTATATATATATATATATATATATATATATATATATATATATATATATATTCTGTCTTTATCTATAGGGTAATTCCACATCATGTCGAGCTCTTCAAATTTGGTGGGGCTTGCGAAAAGTGGCGACATTTTGAATTTTTTTTTAGTCTATGAAATGAGTTCCAGAGCTTTCCTCCTACTAAAACTTGGGTTATGAAAGTGTTTTTGTCCAAGGAATCTGAAAATGCTATCGAAAAAGTTTTAAAGTCAACCAATTTTAAGTTATTGATGATTTTTGATTTTTTAATAGCAAGATCAATATCCCCGTGTAGCACTGCATGTATGAAAACATTGTTTTCTATTATCATTTCACATATATTGCACATTATATGAAAGTTTCACGTTATAACGTTCCATTGCGTGAACCCGCTTCACGTAATATAAACGCTGAATAAGCCACCATTTTAATATTTTAATATTTCTGACCGTCTGAAGATTGGGTGATATGCATGAAACTGCAGTTACGGAATATTAACCCCATAATATTTAATCTCTGATTTTAAACCAGCTTTGCTATTTTTGCATTGAGCACCTTCATAAGCTAATATTTTTCATATTCATTCTCCATTATATATATATATATATATATATATTTCACTACCAACGTAAAGCAATGATTGTCTCTTTACAGACTTGATCTCTCTAGTGATCGTAAAATATATAAACAAATGTATGTACTTAAAAGGAAAAGTCAGTCGGATTTCGCTCCTGGTCAGAGGTAGCTGTTGTGTATAGCCACAATGAAGAATCGTGAAATATATTTGATATTTCGAGATAAAATCTCATTTTAGAAGAAAATGCCATAACAAGACGACAATGACTTCAGTTCCAGTCTTCTTCTGAAAAAGAGATTTTATCTCGAAATATCATAAATAAATTACAGGTTAACAAACAACACCACTGTTACCTTATTATTTTTTTCTTTACACCTGCATTGTGATACCCTTCAAAATCAACCTCGAAACTCATATATATATATATATATATATATATATATATATATATATATATATATAAGATTTTTGGATGTTTGTTTTTATAGAAGCATTGTTGAATAAATTATTATTTATATTTTTGCTTGAAGGCAATTATAATGCACGTATCGCATAAAATTCGATAATTATAGAAAATAATCTTGACAAGTTAATCCCGGCAAAGGATGGTTCGCCATGTAGAACACCGTACAGACTTACGGCCGGGTTTGTTTACTACTTAATAAACGTCCACTTACCTACTATGGTAGAGGCGCGTAGTATCACTGACAAGGTTAATTTCGCAGGGATTGTTCGCTATGTACCGGCGGCCGAACGGATATGGTCTCTGACTATGCCTGTGAAGTCCCGGTTTCGATTCCTGTCGGAGGGGAGTCGTTAGTATACATCGCTGAAGAGACTTAATAAAGTCGAAACAGTCTGTACGGTGTTCTACATGGCGAACCATCCTTTGCCGGGATTAACTTGTCAAGATTATTTTCTATAATTATCGAATTTTATGCGATACATGCATTATAATTGCCTTCAAGCAAAAATATAAATAATAATAATAATAATAATAATATATATATATATATATATATATATATATACAATCAATAATATATTATATTATGGATATCAATCTTGTTACTATCAGTTTCATGCTTACGCAATCCTCAGAAAAGAATCAAATGGTTGAGATTTAAAAAAAAAACAATAGTTTTTTAGCGTTTATATAAACATGGATCGTGTTCACGCGATGGAATTAGTATTGAGCACCTTTATATGCCAATGCTAAGGAAGAAAAGGTAAAGATTATATTGTTCAGAAACAACATACTCGTTACCTTTTCTTACTTCAAACTGAGATATGCCTTCAAAATCATTCAAAAAATTAAAGGATATATTTTGACCATGTTATTCGAGCTGAAGTAATTTTCCCCGGGGAACACCGGGTATTCCTGATAGTATATATATATATATATATATATATATATATATATATGTTGGTCATTTTCTTTATTTTTTATTGGTTAGTTTTGTCTATGCTAATTTATTTGAGTCAAGGTGGAAAGTATTGTATAAATATGAGAGTGATGGAAGAGTAAGTTTCAGTTGTTCCATTTTTTATTATACTCCCTCTGTTTCAAATCTTTTATTATACTCCTTCTGTTTCAAATCTTTTTATCTGTATTCTTATTCAGTTTCATTAGCCTTTCTAATTTAATACAATATTTTATTACATTAAAACTTAAATACTTGCACCCGGAGGGTGCATATATTTGCTAGTTATTATAATGGAGATTCAGTGTGTCTGTAACCGAAACTATGTCAATACCCTCAGGAATTGCGTAAGTTTATCAATGAGTATTTGATTTATACTCCGAATCTCTTTAGTCGGATCTTAGTTCTGAAGAGCACTAAGCGAAACTTTAAGTAGGTTTATCTGACTCATTAGGTTTATCTTTATATATATATATATATATATATATAATACCCACACGCATATGCACATATACATATGTATGTGTACATTTATATATATATATATACATGTATATATATATATATATATATGTGTGTGTGGTGTGTGTGTGTGTGTGTGTCTAATTTGCTCTTTTATTTACATTATTATGCTTGGCTCTATCTCCCAGGTTCTTGTCGGCTTCTCTTGTATGTCTTCCGTCTTTCGTCACCCACAACAATACGTCAGAAAAATAAACAGAAAAAAATGTCTTCGCAGCTGAGAGCGTTGGTTTTCAAGAAAGTTAATTTCGTCAAAATCGCCCGATATTCCTTCCTTTTCTGGCTTCTGTTCATTAGTTTAAGAACGATGTTTTTCTTGTTTCTTGTTTCTTTTTTCTTTCTTTCTTTTTATCAAAAGGGCGTTCCGAAAATTATAAAAGCGGCCATATTGTGATTACTTCCCGCTTGCAAAAATGGTTGAATCGAGATGCCTAAAACTATTTATAGTAGAAGCGGGCCTAGTGTAACGGTTATCATCTTAGGAATGGAAATCCTAGGCGAGGCTGTTTTATATTTCTCTCTGCAATAATACCCTTCAATCCATATCCTCAACTTCAGCAACAGATAAATAGTAGGGCAGATTGGGTCTTTTAAATCTTAGTTAGTCAGGCTGAATATGAAAAGTGAAACTCTGAAGTCGAACCAATTGAACTCTGCTTTGGAAATTGACCTTGTGTCACATCCTACTCGAAACAGAGGAGTTGAGTAAAAACATAAAACTATAAAAAAAAAAGCTTGTCTGTATGATCTCTGGAGTACTGTGGTCTAGATAGCCTCTGATCTTGAAATCTATTTTCCCCCATGTTCTTTGGAGACGATCCAAGTGCTTCAAGAAGAATTGGTATCACTGTTACCTTCAGCTTCATTCTTTTCACTTCTTTCTTTTTTTTCTTTCTTTGCTGATTTTCCTTCCTCACTCATTTGACCTGAAAGTAAAAAAAGTAAAGTCCTCCGGGCGGACTAATGTCAGTATCAGCCAGACAGCGAGGAGTCTATCCCCTTTTCACTAATGCTAGACCAAGGAGATTATTTTAGCATCTGAGCTAGATTGCCTCACCAATTAGCAGCTCCTTACTTTACCACACAGATCCCTGTGCTACTTATACGCTGAGTTGGCGAAGGCCGGTATCGAACCAAGAACCTTGTGATTCCTAGCCGAACACTCTACGGACTGAACTAATTCACAATTTATTTTATTTTTTATATTTTTTTCTTAGTTTCTTTCTCTCTTTCTCTCTTTCTTTTTTCTTCTTTTATTACGTTTAAATAATACCTAATGATTTCCGTTTTGATTGTATGAATTTGCATTAGAAATAGGAAAGATCTGATAATTTTTATTTAAAAAAAGCGTAAATTTTAAAAATCAAAAGTTGTTAGGGGTTCACTTATAGGCAATACTGTATATACTTATTATTTTGATATTTAATTTTCATGTTGGTTAATCAGTGAGTCTCTAATTGATATCGTTTTGATCATACCTGGGTGGCTATCCCCAGGATTTGTCTTCCAGGTTCTATATTCTAAAAAATTAACAAATAAAAGAAGGCAGAAAAATGCTATAGAAGAAGAAGAAGAAGAAGAAGAAGAAGAAGAAGAAGAACAACAACAACAACAACAACAACAACAACAACAACAACAACTTTCAAATATCTTTTTTAATGTATCTCACATACATTTTCCTTATTTCAATTGTATTACTTTATCATAACTCTATATTTTCAGTTTAAGCTAGTCCTTCACAAAAGAAATAAATAAAGAAAGAAAAATACAAGCATTACAAAATAGAATAAAACATTAATGAAAATGGAACCAGAATTTTTAAAAAGAGCGAAAAGAAGAAAAGAAAGAAAGAAAAGGAATGAAAGATAAAGAAAAAAAAAGAAAAATATATACTGATTATTGAAATGTTTAATTATTTAGGAAATAATAACATTTATACTTTAATTTAAGGAAAGTCATGATAAAGATAAGCTTATGATATAGTAAAGTCAGCAGAGTGCCCTATTGATGGCATTAGCTGGACAGCAAGGGAGTCTATCTCCTTTTCACTTGTGCTA
>CM042172.1:64879757-64917257 GCA_023376005.1 Doryteuthis pealeii | reverse complement strand
ATTTAATAACGCACATGATAAAATCATTTCATAAAAAATATATAAAAATTCAACTATTAAAGGTTTAATATTAATGTATTTTTTTTTATCATTGCATTTAAAAATGACTGGCATCTTTGTTGATACATTTTCAACCTGTAGCGGGACTTTATAGATACCATATAGTATGTGGCCTACCTTTTGAATGTGACCTACGAAATCATGTTTTTCTTATAGTATGTAGCCTATAATAAAAAGTATATTATCAGGTTATAATAATAACTGCTAACCATAACCCTAACCCCATTTAAGAATTTTATAATACCATAGAATTAAGTATATCTTTGATTCATGTAAATTATGGATAGATTCTTTTTTTAAAAAATCATTCTTAATTACTATATACAGCTTATGACTGAATTGCATTTCTTGAAATTGAATATATGTAAAAAATAATTAGTTTCAATAAATTGCCTACTACTTATATCTATAAATATACTCTTATTGAGGTAGGACACATTCAAACCGGGTAGGCCACATACTATAACAGAATCAAAAAGGTAAGCCACATATTATAACGGCACCTGCTATGCTAACAGATAACACGGGCTCTATCAAGAATACATAGTAAGAGAGATAAAAACTTTTTCATACACTTTTGCTAAAAAATTAATGAAACATTATTGAGTGTATTAATACCATCTGCACTTTAAAGATGTCTGCAAGAGGGATACGAAGACATGCCACATCAACACCAACACATGGGAGGCTTGTACAAAAGACCGTGCCATCTGGTGCCTCCTCGTCAAACAAGGAACGAAAAGGAGTGAAAAAGAGAGGGAAAAAGCCGCTACGGAAAAGAGAGTCAGAAGGAAGGAGAGACAATAGCAACTCCAGCAAGCATCACTGTTTGTTTGCAGTCACTGCATCAGAGCTTGCCATTCAAAAATTGGTCTGGTCAGCCATTCACGCAGTTGCAGATAATAAAAGTGGACACTACGCCATCGTCTTTAATAGACGGAAGGATGCCAAAAGTCATATGAAACTGTACCTGAATCTTGGCACAGAATTGGAAAGGTTTTATCGAAGACCAAAAATTGCTCATCTTTAGGTAAAGAGTAATCATACGTTGATATTACTAAACTGTTACTTAGATTACTATTTATCTGAATGTTTCAGATGAGGCTTGATAATTAGAATTGTTTGGATTATTCGGACTATTGTCCTCATCTTTATTGTTATCTACACTATTTCTCTGAATTTATGAGATGAGGCTTGATAATTTGTATTATTTGGATTATTCGGACTATTGTCCTCATCTTTATTGTTATCTACACTATTTCTGTGAATTTTTTAGATGAGGCTTGATAATTAGTATTATTTGTATTATTCGGACTATTGTCCTCATCTTTATTGTTATCTACACTATTTCTTTTAATTTTTCAGATGAGGCTTGATAATTAGTATTATTTGTATTATTCGGACTATTGTCCTCATCTTTATTGTTATCTACACTATTTCTGTGAATTTTTTAGATGAGGCTTGATAATTAGTATTATTTGTATTATTCGGACTATTGTCCTCATCTTTATTGTTATCTACACTATTTCTTTTAATTTTTCAGATGAGGCTTGATAATTAGTATTATTTGTATTATTCGGACTATTGTCCTCATCTTTATTGTTATCTGTACAACGTGTCTGCCCTCCTTGTATTTCTTGTCGGACTCGGCAGCCTTCCCGAACTCGGGAATCGTCTTGTCGTTGAAGTTAACGAAAAAATGAAGTTAAATAAATTTTTTTTATTCTTCATTATTCTATATGTAAATCAGTATTCTTCTCAATTATTCCTCAAATTCCTATTTCTATTGTCATCTGGCGGCCTAATGTCGGTATCAGCCAGACAGCGAGGGAGTCTACCCCCTTTTTACTAGCGCTATACCAAGTAGATTATTTTAGCGTCTGATGTGGTGCACCACACCTACCAACAGCTCCTCACTTTAGCACACAGATCCCTGTGCTACTCATACGCTGAGTTGGCGAGGGCCGGTATCGAACGAAGAACCTTGTGATTCTTAGCCGAACGTTCTACCGACTGAACTAAACCGGTCCTATGAAATTGTGTTTAATTTTATATTATTTCTATTTCCAGACTCTTTTATCTTATGATGGTATTATCATTTCATCCCTAGATTTATCTCTCTCTCTCTCTCCTCTCTCTTTCTCTCTTTATATATATATATATATATATATATCAGACCGAAACACATGTGTAAGTATATCGAATTAAAAGTGATATCGATAAAATTCATTTTTATCCATCTACATTTCTTTCTTTACTCATTTTTTCCTCATATTGTCGGATTCATTTCCCATTCTCCCATATATATAATATATATATATATATATATATATATATATATATATATTATATATATATACATACACAACATATATATATATATAATATATATATATATATATAATATATATATATATATATATATATATATATATATTCTTGCTATTCTCTAGCTGTTACGTCGTTCTTATATACCAATATTTTGGACTGATTTTAATGGTAATTCCGTTTCTCAAAAAAAGTCTGCCCATGTATTCTTTCGAGTGTAAATAATTATTATCATTATTATTAGTAGTAGTAATAGTAGTACCATTATAAGTAGTAGTAGTAGTAGTAGTAATATTTACTCTTTTGCTGATAAAATATACAAAAGTAAGCTATCAGACAGCTATATAACTTTCGACATGACACAAAATGTCTGTCTATGCCATCTCTCGAGTGTAAGGCATTATTTCATTCGAGTTTTTCACACCTGCCGTAGCCGGTGGTTCACTGGGGTCTGAGTGACAGCAAGTCTCCTCAGGTCTTCAGGACTCTTCTGAGTATTCCAGCCGATCTCAATAATGCTGTTGTCTAAATGGTCTCGATCCTTCCTCTGATTTCCAATTCATCCAGGCTCTTTTCCAACCCCCTGGGGATTGTTCCGAGGGCCCTAATTACAATTTGTACGACCTTCACCCTCATGTTCCACAGTTCTTTTTTTTTAGTTCTCTGGCTAGGTCCAAGTATTCGTCAATCTTTTCCTTCTCTTTCGTGTTTACTCTGTGATCGGCCGGAACGTCAAAATCCAGGAGATAACAAATCTTCCTCTTCTTGTCAATCAAAATTAGGTCTGGTCTCCTGGCCGGGATTAGGTGATCCGTTTGTACCTCAAAGTCCCAGATAATTTTGAGGCATTATTATTATTATTATTATTATTAGTAGTAGTAGTAGTAGTAGTAGTAGTAGTAGTAGTAGTAGTAAATACGTCAGTTATCACCACCTAAACTTTCGATATGACAAAAAAGTCTGTCTATGTCATCTCTCGGGTGTAAGACATTGTTATTATTATTAGTACTAACTAGCAAATATATGCACCCTCCGTGTTATTATTAGTACTAACTAGCAAATATATGCACCCTCCGGGTGCAAGTATTTTAGATAAATTTTATAATAAAATATGATATTAAATTAGAAAGGCTAATGAAACTGAATAAGAATGTAGATAAAAAGATATTGAACAGAGGGGGTATGATTGAAAAATAGAACAACTTTGAAACTAACTCTTCCATCATTTTCCGTTACTCCCGTCTTTCATTGGTAAATTTTCCTATTTAAACTGTTTAGTTAGAATAGGAAGTAAAGGATAATATTACAGTTATTTCTTCTTGTTAAGGGATTTCTTTTAAGATTTATTGAAGATATTTTTGCTCATATTCAATAAGATAAAACCAAACAATTAGAAATCAATAATACTAAGCATATATTTATTAAAATCATTTTTTAAAGATCAATATGCAAATTAGCCTTCCCATTCATAATGTAAACCTCTATTTTGTTGTATATATAAATACAATTGCATGTTATTAGTATGTTGATATGGTCAACAGTGTAAGTAATGTAAAACAATTTTATTAATAATTGAGGTTTAAATAAAAATAAAATCATGGAGAATATGATTTAAATAACTAAAGGAATTGTGACTTGTATAGTAATATAGTTTCGGTTACAGACAGACAAACCCACAATCTCCATTATAATAAGATATTATTATTATTATTATGATTAGTAGTAGTAGTAATAGTAGTAGTAGTAATAATAATCCTTATGGCAAGCCCCAACCCCTCTTTATCATATGGGTGCTAGAAGGCGGTGGCTGCGGGTCTACATGTCCTGGGAATGACGTTAAACTCTATCTGATGGTGAGGTTCCAGTTCTGGAGGTTTGGGGAATATAAAGCACCCCTTCATCACCATTACTCCCTGGTCCACTCTGGCCCGGAGTGGTAATACCTGTTAGGGTCCCATTTATGGGTTAAATAGAAAAATGTATTTATAAAAAAATTGTATTATCCATTAAGAATTGATTTATTTCAAAACTTTATCGGCATTAAATAACCCACTGAGGTTGATATGCCGTAAAACAAAACAAACAAAACAAAGTATTATTAATAATAATAAAAACGTCAGCTATCAGCACCTTAACTATCGATATGACACAAAAAGTCTGTCTATGTCATCTCTCAAGTGTAAGACATTATCATTACCTCATTACCGTTATTATTATTGTTAATAATACTATTATTATTATTATTATTATTATTATTATTATTATTATTATTATTATTTGTAGTAGTAGTAGTAGTAGTAGTAGTAGTAGTACAAAAGTCACCTATCAGCACCTTAACTTTCGATATGAGATCGATAAATGTATTAACGAAGGCAGCCTGAATCATTGATGACTGATTGGATGAAAATTCGTACTTTGCGGAAAAAAAGAATTGATTTTCTTTATGAACAATGATCTAGTATACGCACACACACACATAATACGTGGGCATATAAAAAAAAGAAGAAAAAAACAGCGTATATATCAGAAGCTTCATGAGTCAAAACAGTAATGTCACTTCGATATCTACTGGTTAATTTTAATTTGATCAACTTGATATTTAATATATTTAAGCATGTTTGTATCAAGATTTTAAAGCTTTTCTCTTAACGCACAGAAAACCTAATTAATCATAAAGAATTCTATCTCCCTCTTTCTGTGCGTATGTCTGTCTGTCTGTTTCTTTCTCTCTCTAACTAAATAACTAACTAACTATATCTATCTATCTCTCTCTCTCTCTCTCTCTCTCTATATATATATATATTATATATATATATATATATATATATATATAAGGAAAATTTGACCTACCGGTGAATTTGGCCAAGATGGTTAGTAAGTGTGGAATTCAGAGGGTAAGTCAGCGATAAAACAAATACAAAGTGCTCAATACTAAGTAGAGCAAATTTATTATAAAATGGGTACAAGAGATAACCTACTCGAGTTTCACCATAAGGATCTTCAGGGTTAAATCCACTGAATTAATCGAGACACCGATTAATTGCAAACTATTTCACGGGTAATGCATTTGATGCACTGATCACACACGTGAAATGAAATTTAACCTTGAAGATCTTTATGGTGAAACTCGAGTAGGTTATTTCTTGTAGCCATTTTATAATATATATATATATATATATATATATATATATATATATGTATATAAGGACCTCACGGATTTGTGAAAATCCGACAAAATGTGAGTAAAGGTTGAGGAACGCAATGAATTCAAATACAACAAATTACATTGAATTAATATTTCGCCTTTGTGGATTTAAAAAAAAATTATGAAGAAGCCCCCTGAATCCACAAAGGCAAAATATTATTTGAATGTACTTTTGTCACCGTTTTTCTCAAATTTTACATACACACACACACACACACACACACACACACACACATATATATATATATATATATATATATATATATATGCAGAAAGCTAGTGAAAACAGTTTACAAGAAAATGTGTTTGATGCTAGTAAATATGACAAGATCAAACATGAGTGCACAATCATCAGACGAAAAAGTGAGAAAATTGGCCAGTCAATCGTTATTATACTGTTCTATCAGTATGAGCAGGAGTGGTAGATCACTTGTTAAAATGGAAGTACACGGAATACACGGAAAATACACTCACACGTATGTACATACACACGCACACGCACACACACACACACACATATATATATATATATATATAATATATATATATATATAAGTAAAAAGTAAAGTCGTCGGGGCGGCCTAAAGTCTGGTATCAGCCAGTCAGCGAGGAGTCTATCCCCTTTTCAATAGTGCTAGACCAAGGAGATTGTTTTAGCATCTGAGGTGGACACCACACCTACCATCAGCTCCTTACTTTACCGCACAGATCCCTGTGCTACTCATATGCTGAGTTGGCGAGGACCGGTATCGAACTAGGAACCTTGTGGTTTCTAGCCGAATGCTCTACCGACTGAGCTAACCCGGCCCATAGAAAATAGTGACAAATTGTCTTGTTTCTCCGACTTCTTTTGGGTGGGACTTTTTGAACGAACTACATACATTGAGGAAGCTCCTGGTGTTTAACGGTTATCTTTAAAGGAAACAGTCTCGACATTCAAGCAGTCCCTAATGTATATATATATATATATATATATATATATATATATCCGAAGTTCATTCTATTTCAGAATTTATTTTCCATAAATGTAAACTTTGAATTGTTTGAAATGAGTCCAGGGCAAACATTATTCTAATCTCGTAATTATCTTGAGCCAATTCTAAGTGGTAAATCAAACAGTGCTTCGTGCTTGAACAGAAGTCCGTCAACAAATTCATGATGTCTAAGAATTGCAAACTATGTGAAATTTACAGAAGAAACTGTATAGAGAGAAATGGTCAATACTTTTTTTTGAAAGATTGTGACGTGATTGGTACAAGTGAGGACGTTTGAAATATATGACGTATTTCGCAAATGGGTACAATGAATTAAAAGATGAGGACATTTTATTTTATTTGACTATGAGAAAAATAGAAGAAATTGAAAAGCCATAAAGGAAAATAAAAAATAACTGACCATAAGTAATTAAATGAGGTATACGTCTTATTAATATCGAACATATATAATATGTAATATATGTATATTTTTCATATTGTTAGGTAGGTTATATGGACGCGCGTGGGCTAGTGGTTAAAGTCGTTGAAAATGGAATCGTCAATTCGAGTTCAATTTCTATACGAAGCTGTGAGCATTTCACATAGCGCTAATACCCTTGGGAAAGGTATGCATCCATATATTCTCCCTCCAGCTATGGGTTAAATAGTAGGCAGACTGGGCCCTTCAGCCTTGGGTAGGTTACCAGTTTAGAAGAGGGATAACTCTGAATTCAACATTCCCTCCAAGCTATGGGTAAATAGTAGGGCAGACTGGGCCCTTCAGCCTTGGGTAGGTAACCAGTCTAGGAGAGAGATAACTCTGAATTCAAAATTCCTGAGTTCAGTCGTTGATTGGGTTTATGCGCAACCCTTGATGCACAATTCTTTCCTACGACGTGCCAAAAAGTTGTGACGGTGATCCAACACAAGCCTTCACCACTATAACAAATCATTTGTGTGGATGTTTATTGTATGAACACTCATACGTCGAAATCGACGGGAGAGTCCATCATGAAAAAAAAAGGTTGGTAGAATTTATGTCTATAAACGCAATAACAATGAAGATACTAGTGAGAATAGAATTGGAATAATTTTTATTCATAAGGATTAGAGAAGTGTGTGAATTTGTATGGAGAAAGAATTAATTAATGTCTGATATATGGTACATATGTAAAACATGTCTACCTAAGAAAGGGATTAGATTTAATCGGGACTTGACTATCTACAATAAATTCATCTTTTTTGGTACAGTTCATGTTCGATTTTCTCTACCTACTACCGCCTTTATTTCCATATTTTACTCCCATATATATATATATATATATATATATATATATATATATATATATATATGTGTGTGTGTGTGTGTGTGTGTGTGTTTTAAAATAAGTGTATTTTGGCAGCATTTTTTCTTTTATTCAAGTTTTGTTGAACTGTACAGACAGTTCCTGTTAGACAAGTTTTTCGTTGATCCGTTCCAATTTTCGGACCATCTTTCTGGTGTCGGGGTGTAGCTGGTATAACAGTCCCCGAAAGGTTTCAAAACGAGCGCTTTCGGCAATACAATTTGCCATCCTCAGGTAGGAAACGATGGTATGATTTCGTGTCTTGTTTTTAACGAGAACGAGTAGTAGCAAGGAATTAGAAGTGGGAGGTATAAACGATTGGTAGTAGGAGGTTGTATGAATGGTATTGGTTCCGAGCGAAACATTGCAGTAGTGATTTTATTGGGGGGGGGACACAAGTTGTGAGAAGGGGAGGGTATAGTGGAAAGCGGAAAATTATAAACATTTGAGAATATGTTGACTTATTTCAAAGTTTATTTTGTTTAAGGTAGTTTTTTTTTGTTTGATATATAAAGCTTCGATAATTTGAAGTTTTTTTTTCTCTTTATGCAGTGTGAGTGTATTTTCGGTTAGAATTTTGCGGTAGGTAGAGGGGGACATGAAATGATACCAACCTTTCCTACCTGAGGATGGCAAATTGTATTGCCGAAAGCGCTCGTTTTGAAAACCTTTGGGACTGTTAATACCAGTTACACCCCCGACACCAGAAAGATGGCCCGAAAATTGGAAACGGATCAACGAAAAACTTGTCAACAGGAATTGTCTGTACAGTTCAACAAAACTTATATATATATATATATAATATATATATATATATATATATATATATATATATATAGATATAAAGAAGACCAATATAAGTGGATAAGCATATGTATTCAAGTTGAGGTAGCGTAGATATTAAGTCAACGGCGAATTGGTAACTGTCAAGGTCTCGCCTATTGCTTAATACGCTTTCGTATATATATATAATATATATATATATATATATATATATATATAATATATAATATTGATTTACTTCAATTTCTGAATTCATTTAAACATTTTATTTCTATTGAATCTCATTTTTCACCTGCCATTTTATCACAAATTATTTTTTACCTTTCTTTATATAATTTTTTTGTTATCTCAAATTTTCATTCATTTATTGTAGATTATCTCTGTTTGTATTACTCTTTCTTTCACTATCCTTTATTCACCACACCTTAATATATATATATATATATTATATATATATATAACATATATATATATTATATATAATATTATATATAGTATATATATACATATTAATGAGAAGTAAATTACACAACGCATAGTGTTTTTGATATGGCTTTGTTTTTAGCCGACAATTTTTGAAAGAATATGTGCTTACTTGAAGTCGTACCTAATTTTGAAAGTTAATTAATTAATGATTATTAATTAGGCAGGCATACCTATTCAAATGTAAGGCTAAACATGTACATACATAGATTGATTTTCTCGATTATGTTTAGCCTTACATTTGAATAGATATGCCCGCCTAATTAATTAATTATTAATTAATTAACTTTCAAAATTAGCTACGACTTCAATTAAGCTCATATATATATATATATATATATATATATATATATATATTTATATATATAAACTACTTTCTCCTTCGACCTCGTCATCTCTCTTTCCCCACTCTCTCTTCTCTCTCTCTCTCTCTTTCTCTTCCCTCTCTCTCTTTCTTTCTCTCTCTCCAGCCTTCACTAACCCATCCATATTTTCAATCTCATCTCATACTTTTATCATATAAAAACTTTTATTTTCCTTTGCCTTTTACCCTAACTTATTTTTGCTTTTCTCCATGTATGTTTTTCTCACTTCTGATTTCCATTCTTGTATATTCTCTCTGTTTCTACTTCTGTCTTTTTCTATTTTATATCTTTCCCTTCTCTTTTTGATCTTTTAATCTCTCTCTCTCTTCCTAGTACACTCTTCACTCCCCCCTCTCTCTCTCTCTCTCTCCATCTCCTCTCTCTCTCCTCCCTCTCTCTCTCTCTCTCCTTCTAGCCCCTTAAAAAACCATCCGTATTTTCAATTTGCTTCACACACTTTATATAAAATCTCTAATCATTTAATTGCCAATTATTCTTTGTAAGTCACTCGCTTTTGTTCTTTATTCTTTTCATTCTTTTATACTTTTATTCCTCTATTTCTTTATTCCCTTATTCCGTTATTCTTTTACTTTTTTTTTTCACTCTCCATTTTCCTGTGATTTAAAAACTTTATAAAATACGCTTTTCCTTATTTCGCTACCACCTGCATGGTCCATTATTTCAAAAGTTTTTTTTTAATTTTTTTTTTAGATAACATTCGTTTTTCTTTCTTTTTTTTTTTTTTTTTTCTTTCTTATCTTTTTTTTTGTCTTTTACTTAAGCGATAGACGGGGGTTGCGGTTATTACAATGTCGACAGCAAAACACTTTTCTTTAAACATAAAACGCGGGTGGAGAAAGTCAATTCTTTAAATAATTTAGCTATTCAAAAACTATTGCCTTCTTCTTTAATCTCATTAAAACCTTTTATTTAGCTTCCTTGCTATTTATTCGCTTTTTTTAAATTCAAAACGGTGTATTGAAATTTTGTTTATTTTACCCACGATAAATCACAATAGATTTCGTTTCGTTATATTTTTTTCTTATCAAACTTCGTTTTGTTTTTATTGAGAGCATGGCATGTGTGGGCTTCTTTGTTGTAATAATTGATTTATTTTGTTCTCTAAATGGCATTCATTCATTTCGTCAAGAGAAAATCTCACCTCGGTATACGATGACAAAACAGTTCACATTGCGCATATCAGTCTTCGTCAGAGTCTATCTATCTATCTATCTGTCTATCTCGTTTTTATTCTTATATCTATCCATCTCTCCATCTCAATGTCTATCTATCTACCTGGTTTTTATTTTCATATCTATCTATCTATCTATCTATCTATCTATCTGGTTTTATCGTCATATATATCTATCTCTCCATCTCAATGTCTGTCTATCTATCTATCTATCTATCTATCTATCTATTTAGTTTTTATTTTCATATCTACCCATCCCTCTATCTATTTATATATATATCTATCTATCTATCTGATTTTTATTTCAATCTATCTATCTATCTATCTATCTGGTTTTATTGTTATATCTATCTATCTCTCCATCTCAATGTCTATCTATCTATCTATCTATCTATCTATCTATCTGTTGTTATTGTTATATCTATCTATCTCTCCATCTCAATGACTATCTACCATCTATCTATCTATCTATCTAATCTATCAGTTTTTATTGTCATATCTATCCCTCTCTCCATCTCAAGTCTATCTTCTATCTATCTATCTATCTTATTCTATCTATCTATCTATCTGATTTTTATTTTTCAAATCTATCTATCTATCTATCTATCTGTCTATCTATCTGGTTTTATATTGTTATATCTATCCATCTCTCCATCTCAATGTCTATCTATCTATCATATCTATCTATTCTATCTATCTGTGTTTTTGCCATATCTATCTATCTCTCTATCTCAATGTCTATTATCTTCTATCTATCTATCTATCTATCTATCTATCTATCTGTTGTTTTTATTTCAATTCTATCCATCTATCCAGCCCAATGTTCTATTCTATTTATCTATCTACTCTATTCCTCTATCTATCTATTCTCGTTTTTATTTTTTTATATCCATCCATCTCTCTATCTCAATGTCTATCTATCTATCTGGTTTTTATTTTCATATCTATCAATCTCTCCATCTATATATCTATCTATCTATCTATCTGGTTTTTATTGTCATATCTATCCCTCTCTCCATCTCAATGTCTATCTATCTATCTATCTATCTATCTATCTATACTGGTTGTATATATTTTCATATCTTACCATTTCCCTCTATCTATCATCTATCTATCTATTCAAATCGTATCAATCTATCTATCAATCTATCTATCTGATTTTTTTTTCAATCTAATCCTGGATCTATCTATCTGTCTTTTATTGTATATCTATCTATCTCTCCATCTTCATGTCTATCTATCGGTATCTATCTACTGGTTTTATTGTATATATCTATCTATCTCTCCGCATCTCATGTCTTCTATCTATCTATCTATCTATCTAATCTTATCTATCTATCTATCTATCTATCTTGTGGTTTGTATTTCATAATATCCATCCCCCCATCTCAATGTCATATCTAATCTATCTATCTATCTATCTATCTATCTATTTATATTTTTTATATCTATTCCAGCTCTCTATCTCTTTGTTTACTCATTTTATGCTTCGATACCTATCCATCTCTCTCTATATCTTATCTATCTATATATCTATCTATCTATTTATCTATCTATCCCATTATCTACTTGGTTTTTATTTTCATTATCATCCATCTATCCATTCTCATGACTATCTATTTATCTATCTATCTATTCATCTATCTATTATCTGGGTTTTATTTTCATATATCTCCATTCTCCATCTCAGTGTCTATCTATATATCTATTCTTATGTATCTATGTATCTGGATTTTATTTTCATATCTATCCATCTCATCTATTCTCCCTAAATCTCTCTGTCTGTCCTATCTATCTATCTATTCATCTATATCTATCTGGTTTTATTTTCAATATCTATGCATTCCCCATTCTCAATGTCTATTTCTATCTATCTATCTATCTATCTATCTATCTATCTATCTCTCCTCTCTCTCTCTCTCTCTCTTCTCTCTCTCTCTCTCTTATATATATATATAATATATATATATATATATATATATATAATATATTATATTATATATATTCATTTATTCTATCTAATCTATCTATCTGGTTTTATTTTTATATCTCTCATCTCAATGTCTATCTATCCATCAAAATCTATCTATTTCATCTATCTATCTATCTGGGTGTGTAATTTTCATATCTATCCATCTCTCTCTATCTCTGCTCTTATCTATCTTATCTATCTATCTATCTATCTATCTATCTTATCTATCTATCTATATACATATACTATAGATATAATATATATATATATATATTATATATATATATATATTTATATATATTAATATATATATATATATATATATATAGATATATAATATATATATTATGATGTTTTATTTTTTTTTTTTTTTTTTTGAGGAATCAGTGGAACAGGAAGCTAAGTTATTACTTGTATCCTTTTGTTAGCTTAGAATTTTTAACTTTATCATTGCTATCTGACATAAATTTTGTAATATTGAATTGTTTGCTGGTTGTATAACTTCTTTTTTAAGTGAGTCTCATTTTCGTAAAAACCCGTTAATGAGATAAGGCTCTTAAGTATTTGTTAAAATTTTAAATTTTAAAAAATCTTTTTGAGTTTTATGGTTGAAATAAATTATAACGGGATGATGGTTTGTTAAGTTTTTCTTTCTTTCAAAGTATATATACACACACACACACTACACCACACACACCACAACACATTATATATATATATAGTATATATATATATATATATGTATTAATATATATACATATATATATATATATATATACATATAATAAATACGTAATCACAGCCACGTTGTTTTGAGGTTCACCTCTCATCAGTGTTGATTATACCTTAACAGCTACCCCTATCCGGGTTTGAAACTTTCGTTCACCAAATGTCTTACCGTTGCTGCCAGAAGCGGCTGTCAAATATAGGAGAATATTTAATTGATACATTTCTAAGCGGAAATGAAATTCACTAGAGTCTCGAACTTTGTAAACAAAGCGAGGGTAGCTTTTATAAAGCGAGGGTTTATGTTTATATATATATATATATATTATTATATATATATATATATATATATATATAGTTTATATATTTGTATATATATATTATAATATATATACATGTATATATAATTATATATATATTTATATATATGTTATAGTATATATATATGTGTATGTATATATATGTATATATATGTATATATATATTGATATATATATATGTATATATATGTATATGTATATATATATGTATATAATGTATATGTATATATATAATATATATATATATATATTATATATATATATATATATATTTAAAACGAATATCATAGCAACATAAACTGATTTGCTAGGAAGAAATATCGATGAATAAATAAAACGTAGTTTTTTGTAGAAATGTTCTTTGGTATGATGAAAGAAATATTGAACTTTATTACCGTAAGGACGATCGTTACTTTGCTTAAAAAAGATTAGGTCTTTTAGTTTAAAACCACCATTCAAACGGTGAAGCATATCATATTTCTTAGAATATCTGAATGATACATGTTTTCTATGCCTACACATCATATCAGTAATAATAAGATTAGCCGATAAGAAAAAATCATTAAACAACAGTATAGAATCTATCTGTATATGTAGACATAAAGCTAGTTCGTACCTAAAATGCAATTAAAATTATACTCTTAAACTTTAACCGTTTACATTAGTTTGGAATAAAATATAGTTTTAAGAATTCCTGACCAATAATAATAATTTTCAAAGATCTATTTGACCCATAGATGAAACCCTAACAGGTACTACCATTCTGGGTCAGAGTAGACCGGGTAGTAATGGCAATGAAGGGGTCACTCTACCCTTGCCAAAGCTCCAGAGGTGGAGCTTCATCAATTGATATAGTTTAGCTTCCTACCCAGGACACCTTTTTTGTGGGGAGTAAAACCATTCATAGGATTGATTTTAATACGTTGGAGAATAAAACAATAATATTAGTGACCAATAAAATAGTAATTATTTATTAAACTCTGTTTTGTTAAAACCGGTGTACAAATTAACCACGCTATATATTATGTAAACCTTTATTTCTTAGTGATATATAAAACACACTAATAACATGGACTGTTCTGAGAAAAGCTAAATCAGATTTCATAGAGACATCGTTAATGAATCAGATTTATTCTATATGTTAATGATTTTGATTATGAATTAAATACCCATTGATAAACTTACACAATTTCTGTAGGAATTGTAACGTAAACAGTGATGTAGTTTCGGTTACAATATATATATATATATATACCCTATTATACGCTCCCAATTTTCGGTTGAGCACTTTATTTAGGAGGTATATAATTGAAAATTCACCGTATTCAGCGCTCAGCTAAATCTCATTTTGTTTACAAAGTTTGAGAACTCTAGGTGAAGTTTATTTCCGCTTAGGAATGTAGCGATTAGATAGCCTGCTATACTTGGCGACTGACTGTGGCTGTGTGGGTAAGAGATTTGGCGAGCGTAAGTTCGTTTGGGTCTCGAATGTATTGTAGGCCCCCACTGACAATGAAATAAAAGGTGATGGTAACATTCAAAGCCAAAGGAAAATATGAGTCAAATTTGATAATGAAAAGTACATCACTAATCTATATATTACTAAAATTCTCACTATGTTTATATATACCTATACTAACTAAATGTACAAAAACAGATAAGAACAGGGAAATAAATAAACAATCATAATTGAACTGGACACGGCAATAACATTTTTAAAGGAAATACATACATAAGGATAATTAGTGATTAAAATCAAGGGATTAATTTACGATCATAGTGTTAACTCTAACCTCTCCCCCTTATCCTTGTCGCTGTAATGTCACCACTGCAATTGCATCCCTAGACCATTGTGAAGAGATAAGAACTGAGTGGCTGGTTTATATCCTATCAACAGTGCTGTGGAAAATGATTTTTTTCAAGGGTGATGATGTTTAACCCATACCCAGTCACACTTAGTTTTCATCTATCTACTGGAACAATCTTTGAAAAGTTAGGTTATTGTTTTAACGTAATATCAAATTAATGCATCAGTTCCCTTAACAGTATGTCCTGATGCTTGTATCAAGAACGAAAATTTGCATAAATTGAAGTACAAAATCATCTTTAATTCATTCCTATGGTAAACTCATCTCCAATGAATTCATAGAGTAGTAGTATTTTCAATGCATTCCTATAGTAAAATTATTTCCAGTGCATTCCTATATTAAACCAATTTCCAATGCATACCATAGTAAAAATCATCTCCAATGCATTCCTATAATAAGATTATTTCCAATGCATCCCATAGTAAAAATCTTTCGAATGCCATTTTTATAAATAAAATAATCTCCAATGCTTCCTATAGTAAACTCATCTCGACTAACGTAAAATTATTTCCAATGCATTTCCTATAATAAAACCAATTTCCAACTGCTTCCTATAGTAAAATCAATTGCAATGCATTCCATATAATAAAACCATTTCCCCCAAATGCATTCCTATGTAAAATTATTTCCCAAATGCATCTATAATAAAACCATTTCCAATGCATTCCATATTAGAAAATATATTTGCAAATGCATTCCTATAATAAAACATTCCAATGCATCCTATTAGAAAATAACTTTGCAATGCATCTCCTATAGTAAAACCAATTTCCAAATGCATTCTATAGATATAAAAATAATTTGCAATGCATTCCTATATAAAAATCATCTCCAATGCATTCTTATAGAAGATTATTTTCCAATTGCATCCTATGTAAAATTATTTCCAATGCATTCCTATAGTAAAATATTTCCAATGCATTCTTATAGTAAAAATAATCTCCAATGCATTTCTATAGTAAAAATCATCTTACATTAATGCATTCCTATAATATTAAGGATAAAAGAAGTATTAGTTCTCTAGTAAAACATTAGATTACTGATGAGATCGGGACTGACAATTGAAACACAGTATACCCATAATTTTTTTCCACAATGATATGTGTATATAAAGATTCAGATTAATCCCTAATAATCCGTTAGGAGAAACCTAAGTCGATATTCTCCGACTCATTAGGCTTACTTTCTTATATATATATTATGTGTTGTGTGAATGTGTTGTGTGTGTGTGTGTGTGTGGTGTGTGTGTGTGTGTGCTGTGTGTACTGTTTGTGTGATGGTAGAGAGTAAAAGATTAATCTTTGAGCAAGGCCAAAACAAAAACGTGTAACAGGTTACAACCATAAAAAATACAATTACAAAGAATATATATTAAATATATATATATATATATATAATTATATTGCGACAAGTCTTTATATATATATAATATATTATATATAATCATATATATATAATATAATATATATTAGATATAAAGAATTAAAACAAAACAATGTAAAATAATTAAGTTTGTAAATAGTGTACTCTGTGCACCTGTTAACAGATCAGATATTTGTCTGCCGTTTGATAGAATGGATGGCACTATGAATTATTAGGCCAGGTGTCGACTTTTGCGATGACTTGACGAGAGACTTTGGGCATTTTGCCACTTTTTTTTTCTCTTGCTTTTCTCGGTAATGCTTCTTGCTTTGTCTTCCTTGTGACTTTTTTCTTACTCATCACTTTTCGTGAGTCGATTTTGTTAGGCCGTGTGAATACTTAAGAAGCGAAATCTGCGTGAATGTCTTCCGAAATAACTGATCCTTTTTTTTAACCTTTTTTCTTTTGGCCATCTTAGGTTTCCTTTATTTCTCGCTGTTACCTTTGCGAATTATATTATCACAGATGTATCTTTTGCCATCGTTCTTATTTTAAAAAAAATCATTTCTCTCTTTCTTGTTAATCTTTTTTTCCATCCGCAAATTTTTCACCATTTATCCATAATTTTGGTCCTCTTCTTTCCCTCTTCTTCTATTTCTTTCTTTTTTTTCTTTCTTTTTTTTTTTTGATCCGCTAATGTTCTCCTTTGCCATTAAAATGTTCATTCTTTCCTTTCGTCTTTTTTATTACTTTCTTTCTTCTGCTTTTTCTTCTTTCTTTCTTTTCTTTTTTTTTCTTTTTCTTTTTTTCTTGATCCACTAATGTTTTCTCCTTTGCCATAAAATTTCTTTCTTTCCTTTCTCTTTTTCATTACTTCTTTCTTTCTTTCTTCTTTTTTCTTCTTTTCTTTCTCTTTTTTCTTTTTTTTCTTTTTCTTTTTTTTCTTTGATCACTTAATGTCTCTCTTGGCCATGAAATGTTATCTTTCCCTTTTTCTTTTTCATTACTTTTCTTTCTTTCTTTCTTTTTCTTTCTTTCTTTATCTTTTTTTTTCTTTTTTCTTTTTTTTCTTGATCCACTAATGTTTCTCCTTGCCATAAAATGTTCTTTCTTCCTTTTTCTTTTTCATTACTTTTCTTCTTTCTTTCTTTTTTCTTTCTTTCTTTTTTTTTTCTTTTTTCTTTTTCTTTTGATCCACTAATGTTTCTCCTTTGCCATAAAATGTTATTTCTCTCCTTCCTTTATTTCATTACTTTTATTTTATTTTTTTCTTTTCTTTCTTACTTTCATTCTTTTTTTCTTATTATTTTTCTTATTTTCTTTGATCCACAAATGTTTCTCCTTTGCCATAAAATCTTATTTCTTTCCTTCTTCTCTTTCATTACTTGTATTTCTCCCTTTCGTTCTTTCTTTATTTCATTCTTTCTTTCTTTCTTACATTCGCAAGTTTTCTCGTTTATCATGTCAACGTTACCTTGAATTAGATAAAAATGATTTATCCATGATATTGAGCACTGTTCACATAAAAATATAGCCCAATCTATCTAACCCTCTCTCTCCCTTCCTCCTCCCCCTCTCTACCTCTCTATATATATACAGAGAGAGTGAGAAGAGGGAGAGAGAGAGAGAGAGAGAGAGAGAGAGAGAGAGAGAGAGAGAGAGGGAGAGAGATTATTTACAATGCATTCTTATAGTAAAATTATTTCCAATGTATTCCTATAGTAAACTCATCTCCAATGCATTCCTATAGTAAGATTATTTCCAATGCATTCCTATAGTAAATCCATTTCCAATGCATTTCTATAGTAGAACAATGTCCAATGCATTTCTATAGTAAAATCATCTCCAATGCATTCCTCTAGTAAGATTATTTCCAATGCATTCCTATTGTAAATTTATTCCCAATGCATTCCTATAGTAAAACCATATCCAATGCCCCCCCCTCTCTCTCTCTCTCTCTCTAGTATATATATATATATATATATATATATAAGAGAGAGAGAGGAGAGAGAGAGACAGAGAGAGACAGAGAGACAGAGAGAGAGAGAGACAGAGAGAGAGAGAGAGAGAGAGAGAGAGACAGAGAGAGAGGAATTATGTATTTGTTATTCTGTATGCTAAAATGACATCAGAGGAATAAAAACTCAACCCCCAGTGAAGTCAACTAATAATTTTGTATTCCTGAATTGAATCTTCGTACGCATAAAATAATTTGCAACATTTGTGATAGGAGGTTGCAGAGTTTGAAACCCTACCACAAAGTGCGCCCTGTTGGCTGAGGCATTAGAATGCACCGACTTCACCTCTGAAGAGGAGTAAGATTCCCCTAATGGGGTCACCTGTTGGCCGTGGGTGGCGACCCGTGATTCTTAAAGAGGGAACCCAAGTGGTTGAGCAGTCAATGACATGCAATATTCCACTTTGGTCCTTACTTGGGCTAGACGGATGGTCGGAGAGGCCCCCTCCGATCAATCGGCTGGTCACGTCAAGCCCTAGCACCTATATGATTGCCCCAACTCTATTGCCATTATGGCAAGCCCCAAACTTTTTTATCATATGAGTGCTAGAAGGCGGTGGCTGAGAGTCTATATGTCCTAGGAATGACGTTAAATTCTATCTGATGGTGCGGTTCCAGTTCTGGAGGTTTGGGAAAAGTGGAGCACCCCTTGATCACCATTGCTTCCTGGTCCACTCTGACCCGGACTGGTAGTACCTGTTAGGGTCCCATTTATGGGTTAAATAGAAAAAACATGAGCTTATAAACAAAATTGATTATCCGTTAAGAATAACTTTATTTCAATACTTTGTCGGCATTAAATGACCCATTGAGGTTGATATGCCGTAAAACAAACCAAACCAAACCTACTACAAAGCAGGGAGAACTGTTTTTTAGTTCTTGTGTCCGACTTAATTAAAAAACATAGAAACTTATCGGCCCTAATCGGACTAATTTAAAATTCCTCGCTTGAAATCATTATTTTTCGCTTCTTTTCTTCATCTCGACTTTCAAAGAGAAAATCAGTGAGATGAAAAAGAGGTCCAGTTTGCCTTCTTTGTTTAATGGCATATCAACTTTCATGGGATATTTAATGTCAATACCTTCCTTGTAGAAGAACAGTAGTGGTACTATACAACTTGAATATAGAAATGAGATGAGAAAGTTAATTACTTTTCTGAATAGTATTAGTCTGAAAGTTAAAGTAATAACGCGACTGAGGTTCGAACTCGCTTATCATGATGCCCCAGTCCAACAGGTATTTAGGTATTTACCTCATACCCCACTTGTATGGGTTGGACACAAGGTCTCGTTTTTACGTAGGCGCACAAAAATTGTGTAGATCCCGTCGGCATTCCCCCTCAAGGGAGGCGTCTCATGTGCTGGCAATGAATCCAACCCTACCCCTTTAAATAGAGGGGCAGGTATTGCCTGGGGATTGCCCCCTGGGATCGACATATTAACTTGTAAAGATCAGGGCCAAAGCCACTGACCCCGGAGTTGCCGGATTTACATGCCCCAGTCCACATGTTAGAACACGGTGATACCCTCCAGGTTAAGACGAGTTCGTGGGAGTTATTAGAATTGGAACAAGGAAGAGTTTTCAAAATGATCATGTTTATTTCGTTTGTTTTATTCTTTATTCTTTTACTACGTAATTTTTTTAAGTTTTTCTTCAAATTATTACTCTCACTGTCGACTGATAATGAGCTTCAAGTAAATTAGTTGTTTGTTGATTGTATAGTTGGTTCTATGGCATATCAACCCCTGTGGGTTATTTAATGCCAAATCCTTTTCAGACGTATGTATGATGTGTGAGCGAATAGTTTGTGGTTAAGTATTTCGTTTATCAAGTATGCTAGTTGGTTGGATTCTATGGTATGCTGAACACGCTTTGTTGCATTCATTCTTGTCCGGTATTCACTTTTTTTTCAAACCCAGTTTTTGCACACATTTTTCAGATTCATTGTTTTATCTATATAACCCATAGATGGGACCCTAACAGATACTACCACACAGGGTCAGAGTTGACATGGGAGTAACAATATATATATATATATATATAACGCAACGCTCTCCTATATAAGGGATAGAGCAATTCTATGGCGGCATTTAACATACATAGAGATGTATGCCTTAAAAACATTAATATCCCGTTCGCATTCTGTGAGTGACGATAGCCTAGCGGTTAAGGTGTCTGACTGACACTGAACCGCCTGTAAGGTAGCTTACAAATGTCTAGCCACACTGAAGAGACTTGATAAGTCGACACGTGACTGTGGTTGACTAATATAATATATATAATATATATATATATATAGAGGAGGAGAGAGAGAGAGAGGGGGAGAGAGGGAGAGAGAGAAGAGAGAGAGTGGGGGAAGGAGAAAGGAGAGAGAGAAGGAGAAATGGAAAAGTGAGAGAATGTAATGAAATATATTATCAATTAATCTAATTGTAACAACGTTCCCGGGCGTTTAATATTTTTTTTTTTACGCCGAGGAATACACTTCATCCTTTCGCAAGACAAGTCGAATACAAACATTTTAAGCACCTCAAATTGAACAATGTCTTCAGATATAAGATCTTCCCTTACACCAACTATATTCATATAAATTCAAATTATGTCATAAAAACAAAGCCAATAGATATAAATAAATGGTTTCAATAAGAAAAACAACTGTGTGGAAATAGTTTTGTCGTTAAACAATTAAATACTATTACATTTCTGCAAATGAAATGTCATACCGGATGTTTGATAACCAAATTTTAAAATATAAAACGGAAGTCTATTAATCACTCATCAACCGCCATATTTGTAGGGGAAGTAAGTAAAGTAAAATCGTCGGGGTGGCCTAAAGTCGGTATCAGCCAGTCAGCGAGGGAGTATATCCCCTTTTCAATAGCGCTAGACCCAGGAGATTGTTTTGCCGTCTGAGGTGGAGCGCCACACCTACCATCGGTTCCTTACTTTACCGCACATATCCCTGTGCTACTCATACGCTGCGTTGGCGAGGGCCGGTATCGAACTAGGAACCTTGTGGTTTCTAGTCAAACGCTCTACCGACTGAGCTAACCCAGTAGGGGAAGTACTCGACTGGTTATTGTGGATAGTATGTTGTGGCGAGAAATGTGGTGATTTCACATTCCACAGAGCTTCAGATCTAGGGTGTCCCCACAGATTGCAGTTTAGTGCCATAACAAACAGTGTCATACCCATCAGATGCAGTCACGTCATGTCCGTGACACTCAGACTCTCATCCACCCCGCCCTGTCTGCTGAGGCGTTAGAATGATCCGACTGCACCTCTGCAGAGGGGTAAGACTCCCCCAATGGGGCCACCTGTTGGTCGTGGGTGGTGACCCATGATGCTTAAAGATAGAGCCCAGGTGGATGAGCAGTTCATAACATGCAATACTCCACTTTGGCTCTATCTTGGGCTAGACGGGCGGTCGGAGAGGCCCCCTCCGATCAATCGGCTGCTCATGTCAACCTTAGCACCTATATGATTTTCCCAACCCTATTGCCCCTTATGGCAAGCCCCAACCCCTTTTTATCATATGGGTGCTTAGAATGCGGTGGCTGCGGGTCTAACATATCCTGGAAATGACGTTAAACTCTATCTGATGGTGATTCCAGTTTGGAGGTTTGGGGAATTGGAGCACCCCTTCATCACCATTGCTTCCTGGTCACCTCTGACCCAGAGTGGTAGTACCCTGTTAGGGGTCCCATTATTGGTAAATAGAAAAATGTATTCATAGAAAAATTGTATATATCCATTAAGAAATGATTTTATTTTCAAAAATTTTCGCCATTAAATGACCCACTGAGGTTGATATGCCGTAAAACAAAACAAACCAAAACATTCTTATCCACCGTATTCTAGCACATATATGATAAAATGTGTTGAAGGATTGTCGTAAGTACCACACGGTCGGGACAATCTTATCGGTATTAGGACTTGACGTTATCAGCCTATTGATCAGAAAGAGCCTTTCTGATTGCCTATCTAGCTCGTGTAAGGGCCAAATTGGGGTGTTGCATGTCATGGAATGCTTAGCTACAAGGGTTCCATCCTCAATTGGCAATTTTTGATTTTTTTTTTCAGTAACAGATGTGCATATTCTTAATTTTGATGTGTTGTGTAAACACACGTTTCTTTTAAAATTCTATTTCTAGCATTTTTGTTTAAAATTTCAGGTTTTTAAAGCTGACATTTTTATCGAAAAATTAATTGCAAAATTTGTGCGTGCCAATGTATCATCGAAATTCGGGTGCAATCTTTAAAATGACGTTCTCACTCAGGTTGATGCTAATTTAATTAAAATACCCCTATGGTTTCCAGAAATCTGATGTTTTTAATGAAAGATTTCAGTAATATTGTAGCGATAATGTATAGCGGATACTGAGAATTAGCCATTACGTCTATTTTAATTTATACATTTTTCAAATATTTTTTAATGTTATCATCTTGAAAGGAATTAATGAATTGTCCGAAAGAGTTTTCATTTGCAAATCAATCACTTTCAGTTCTCTTCATATTAAGGATATGTATGTTATTATTTGCTATTGTATAAATTATTTTGTCTGGGTTGCTACGGTGACGCTATACAATGCTACCGGTATTTGGTAAGGTTTAATTATATGTATATGATGGACTCTCCCGTCGATCGACGTATGAGTGTTCATACAACGAACATCCACACAGTGATTTGTTTATAGTGGTGAAGGCTTGTGTGGACCATCACACGTTTTGGCACAGTCGATAGGAAAGAATTGGTGCATAAGGGTGCCACAAACCCAATCAACGACCGCACAGAATTTAAAATTCAGAGTTACCCTCTACTAGACTGGTTACCTACCCAAGGCTGAAGGCCCAGTCTGTCCTCTATTTAACCCAATAGCTAGAGGGAGAATAATGGATTCATACCTTTACAAGGTATTAGCTATTAGCGTATGTGAAATGCCAGCAGTTCGTCTAGGAATTGAACTCGAATCGACGAGTCCATTTTCCCACGACTAGCCCACGCACCTCCATTATATATACTACAAATATAGCACCCTCCGGGTGCAAGTATTTAAAGTTTTAATGTAATAAAATATTGTATTAATTAGAAAGCTAATGAAACTAAATAAGAATATCAATAAAAGATTTGAAACAGAGGGAGTATAATAAGATTTTGAAACAGAGAAGTATATAAAAATGACAACGAAACTTACTTTCCATCATCTCGTCTTCATTGTTTTTTAATTTAAGATTTAGTTATAAGAGGAATAAAGAATAAAGCAGTTATTTTACTTGTTAATGGATTTCATTTAAGATTTATGAAAGATTTTTGCTTATATTCATTAAAATAAAACAAACAATTAGAAATCAATAATACTAAGCACATATTTATTAAATTCGATTTTTTAATATTAATATTCAAATTAGCATTCCCGTTCACACTGTAAACCGCTATTTGTTGTTATATATAAATATAATTGCATGTTATCAGTACGTAGACATAGTTAACAGTATCAATAATGTAAGACAATTAATTAATAATGAGGTTTAGATAAAATAAAATCATGGAAAATGTGAATGTAAACTAAGGGAATTGTGACTTGAGTAGGAATATAGTTTCGGTTCACGACAGAAAAACAACATCTCCATTATAAATAGATAAGATAATATATATATATATATATATATATATATATATATATACGCACCTCCATATATTTATATATATTATATATATAATATATATATATATAATGCATATTGTGTATGTTGTCTGTCCTTGTATGTGCCGCATATAGACAAACAAACATCTACACATACACCTTCACACACAACTCTCTCTATCTTTCTCTCTCTCTCTCTCTATATATATTTATATATATTTGGAGGAGATTTATCTGATGACCGCTACCTAAACCGTAAACGCAACGCTCTCCTATAAAAGCGATGGAGCACTCTATGGCGGGTTTTACATACATACAGATGTGTGTATTAAAACAGTTAAAATGCCATTCACATTCTGTGGGAGACGAGACGATGGACGAGCAGTTAAGCTGTCCGATTGATGCTGAATCGATCGGAGGTCTATACCGACTGTAGGTAGCTCACAAATTTCCAGCCACACGGAAGAGACTTGATAAATCGAAACACGTTTCTGTGGATGACTATATATATATATATATGATTATATATATATATGACTATATATATATCTTATTATAATGGAGATTGTGTATTTGTCTGTCTGTAACCGAAACTATATCACTAATCAAGTCACAATTGCCTTAGTTATTGACATCACATTCTCCATGATTTTATTTTTCATTTAAACCTGAATTACTAATAAAATAGTCTATTAACGGGACTTATTTGCATAATTAATAAAATGCAATTGTTTTTATATATACAACAAAATAGCGGTTTACAGTGTGAATGGAAGGCTAATTTCATATTGATATCAAAAATTTGATTTTAATAAATATTGTGCTTAGTATTATGGATTTCTAATTGTTTTGGTTTTATATTAATGAATATCCTCCCAATAAATCTTAAATGAAATTCATTAACAAGAAGAAATAACTGTAATTTATTCTTTATTCCTACTTTAACTAAAATAGTTAAATTAGGAAAATGTGTCAATGAAGGACGGGATGATGGAAGAATAAGTTTCAGTTGTTCTATTTTTCAATTATACCCTCCTCTGTTCAATATTTTATCTGCATTCTTATTAGTTTCATTAGCCTTTCTAATTTAATATAATATTTTATTACATTAAATACTTGGACCCGGAGGGTGCATATATTTGCTAGTATAGTTAATTCTTTGTTAGTATTGGAGAAATGATAATAAAGAGTTCAATTATTTCTGTAAGAGCTGTATTTATTTAATTATAGTTTACAATACATTTAAGATTTCGTTCTACTAATGGTTTCTAAGTGAAATGTCCTGATGACGAGCAGTCATTAAAAATGACGCTCAGAAACCATTGGTAGAACAAGATCTTAAATGTATTGAAAACTATAATAAAAAAAATATATGACTATATATATATATATATATATATATATTATATATATATATATATATATATATAATATATAATATATATAAAGCTGTTGCTTTTCTGACTGATTGTTTATTTGTTCGCCAAACAAGTGTTTCTTCTCCCACTCAAACTATATATCTTAGTGTCATATAAAAATAAAAAAAATAGAAAAAAAATTAAAGTCAGATAATTATGTTTTATTGTTCATAGTATGTATTGTATTTTTACCATAAATAACACATTTTTTGTTATTGTTTTTTTATCACTAAGCGATTGTTTTAATATCGTTCATAAGTATTCGTGACTTCGAGAAGTGGCGTTATCAACTTTAATCTTCTCATAAATGGCCAACGTTAGTCGTATTGTAAATCAAACCTCAGGCTCGAACAGAATATTTCTCAAAATCAGATGAATACATTTACCCGCAACAAGATTGTTTTTGAATTGGTAAATTCACAAAATTTATCTTGAGATTTTCCATTCAAATTTATATCTCCTTTTTTTTTTCTGTTTTCTTTTCTTATTCCTTAGACATATGTGTCAATTTTATCAAAATCTTCAATGGAAATCACAACTTTCTCAGACTGGTATAGTTTATAATTAAGTTCTTGCAATTAAAGAGAGATGCAGGGAGAGAGAGAGAGAGTGAGAGAGAGTGAGAGGAGAGAGAGAGAGAGAGAGAGAGAGAGAGAGAGAGAGAGAGAAATATTTGAATTTTTTTTTAAAAATTCACACACACACACACCACACATATATATATATATATATATATATATATTTTTACCAACCCTCCGCACGAGCTGGATATGACACAAGGTCAATTTCTTAAGCGGAGTTCAAACAGGTTTGAATTCAGAGTTTTCCTTCTCCTAGACCGGTTGCCTAACCAAGTTTGAAGAGCCGAGTTTGCCCTACTATTTACCCATAGCTGGAAGGAGAGTAGAATTCATACCTTTCCCAAGGGTATTAGCGCAAAGTGAAATGCAACGTCCAGGATTTTAAGTCGGGTCAACGAGTCCATTTCCTATGACTTTAACCATTACACCACGAGCTTATATATATATATATATATATATATATATATATATATATATGGTTGGAATCCGTCCGTCTACTGAAGACGATGGCCTAGTGTCCACTTTTTCTTTCATCATTATTTATCTGCAACTGCATGAGCGGCTGATCAGACCAGTTTTTGAATGGCAATCTTTGGTGTAGTGATCGCAAACAAACAGTGATGCTTGCTGGGGTTGCTGTTGTCTCTCCTCCCTTTTGGCTTTCTTTTTGCGGTGGCTTCTATTCTCTTTTTCTCACTCCTTCTCATTCCTTGTTTGACGAGGAGTCGCCAGGTCACACAGTCTTTTGCCAAAGTCTCCCATGTGTTGGTGTCGATGTGGCATGTCTTCATGTCCTTCTTGCAGACATCTTTAAAGTGCAGGTGTGGTCTCCCTACCGGCCGGGTGTCCTCCACTAATTCGCCTTACAGTAGGTCTTTGGGAATGCGGCCTTTATCCATCCTCCTGATGTGACCGAGATAGCACAGGCGTCTCCCGAAGATAATGGCGAGCATTCTGTTCATGTTTGCTCGTTCCAGCACATCTGTGTTGGGCACTTTGTCCTCCCAGCGTATGCGTAGAATGCGGTGTAGGCATCTGAGGTGGAAATAGTCGAGACAAGAGTATCTGATCCAGGCTTCGCTACTGTAGAGTACAGAGAACGCATGCTTTGTAGACGCGCAGTCCCTTCTCTCTCTCTCCCCTCTCTTTCTCTCTCTCTCTCTCTCTCTCTCTATATATATATATATATATATATATATATATATATATATATAGTGTCAAATTGCCGCTTTAATTTTTTCGTCGCAGTGGCGTCAGTAAATAATCCAAAACTGCTCAATATACTTAACATATAGAGTAGTAGTAATTAGTTAACGTAGAGTAAGGTCCAGAGAAAATCATTTCATTTGATTGAAACCATGGTAGACCCTTTATTTTCCATCTAACAATAATATTATTATATATATATATATATATATATATTATATATAATATATATATATATATATATATATATATTATATTATATTATTATTATCTTGATTATAAATGCATGTATCGATAAAATTCGATAATTAAGAAAATAATTGACAAGTAAATCCCGAAAGGATGATGCAGAACACGTACAGACTGTTTCGAGTCTCTTCAGCGAGTATACTAACGACTCCCCTCCGACAGGAATCGAGGGACTTCACAGGCATAGTCAGAGACCATACCGTTCGGCCGCCGGTACATAGCCTTGTCAGATAATAATATATATATATATATATATATATATATATATATATATATATATATATATATATGTATTTGATAAATATATAGATACATATATATATATATATATATATATATATATATATATATATATATATATATATTATATTATATATATATAATATTATAGTTATGGTAACGTGGACATATATTTATCATATACATTTATATTCTAGAGGTATGGTTAGTGTCACTTACTAAGAAAATATCACCTGAAAAAAAGAAAAGAAATCATAATTTTCATTTATAGTGAACCATTCATCGAGGCTTTCAGTTTAATTACTTAGAATGCATCAAGCAAAATTTCATTTTTAAAAGTCATTTAAATAAACTGGTCCTCATTGTCATCGCAAATGAGTCACCAAACGTACTTCACCAACCAAAGTTGTTAACGAATATTCTTTTTATATTTGCTTATCTCATGCATATATTATTAAGTACATATTTGTGTTTGCAAATGAGTAAATCCCCGTCTGTGTATGTAATTCTATATGCATATTTGTCTCTTGTGCTCGGGGGTTACAAGTGTAGGCGCATTATGTTCGCCTACGTTGGTGCTTTGATGAAGATATTTGCTTTCCTCTCCCTTTCTCCCTCTGTTTTTTGTTTTGCCTCGCTCATTATTCTCAACTTCCGTTAATTTCCTATTTCTCTTTTACGTTCATGTCTTATGGCTGTCATCGAAACTTGCATCGCTTCGATCCCTGTAACCTCAACTTCCTTCCAAACAGAATTGCCCCCTGCCTCATTATTTCATTCACTTCTATCCTCCGCTTCGTCTTTATTCTCTATCTCTTCAATTTTTTTTACCCACATATCTTTTTTTTATCTAATTAAAAGAAAAGTCTTTTTTATTTTACTAATTTTTTTTTTTCACCATCATTTCATTCCCGGCAAAATCTACTTTCATTTTCACTTTCATTTCTACTTTCACTTTCATTTCTACTTTCACTTTCGCTTTCGTTATTAATCGTTCATTTTTCTTTTTCCAAATCTATTCTATATTAATTCTATCAATGTCCTGATGTGTTGTTAATCTTATGACTTAGAGTTTTATTTCTTTCCTTCTTTCTTTCTTTCTTTCTTTCTTTTTTTCTTTCTTTCTTTCTTTCTTTCTTTCTTATTTATTTATTTGTTTATTTTATAGACAAACTCAGTTTCTATTGGATATCTTGATGGCTCCTTCATTTCGAATGCCTTATCTTAGGTTTCTTTATCACCTTTGCCTTTCTCTGATCTTTCCCTCTCACTATTTACCACCATTTTCGTCATTGCCTGTTCAATATGTTTTATGTGTTGTATTTCTTTCCTTCCTTCCTTCTTTCTTTCTTTCTTCTTTCTTTCTTTCTTTCTCTCTTTCTTTCTTTTCTATTCATTTGTTTATTTTATAGAAAAACCCAGTTTCTATTGAGATACAAGGTGTATCATAAAAGTGCTGATTGAAGCTGTATTTACCAAGATAGAAATGAAGAATGAATGGAATGTTATTTTTTTTTTCAGAATACAAGGTGTGTCAAAAAGTGCGAAAAATATTGATATTTTGACATACCCTGTATTTCTTTGGAATTTAATGGTTGATATGTTTTAATGGAGGTATTCTTGGTATGGCATGATCTTGTAGAAAGTGAACTTGGTGACTCAAGTTCAAATCCTGAATGAGGCTGTTTTCATTTCACATAATGCTAATACTATTGGGAAACGTATGTCAATGTCCTGATGTGTTGTTAATTTATGACTTTATTTCTTTCCTTCTTTCTTTCTATCTTTCTTTCTTATTTATTTATTTGTTTATTTTATACACAAATCCAGTTTCTATTGGATATCTTGATGGATCCTACATTTCGAATGCCTTATCTTAGTTTTTTTATCACCTTTGCCTTTCTCTGATCTTTCACTCTCACTGTTTACCACCATTTTCGTCATTGCCTGTTCAATGGAAATTCTATATTTTTCCTTTTTTCGTTATATTGGTCTTTCGTTTCCTAACTTCCTTCTTTCTTTTTCGCATTTTTCCTTTTTCTAAACATACATTTTCTATTTTCTTGGTTTTCTTCTTTCTTTCTTTGTAACTGTTTCCCTCTGCTTCCGTCTACTTATTACATGTTCCTTTCCACACACAATTTTTCATTTTGTTTCTATAAAGATAAGACTGAATAATTATATGCGAAGATTTTCATAAGTTTCTATCAATCGGCTGCTCACGTCAAGCCCTAGCACTATATGATTGCCCCAACCCTATTGACTTTATGGCAAGCCCCAACCCCTTTTTATCATATGGGTGCTAGAAGGCGGTGGCTGTGGGTCTACATGTCCTGGGAATGACGTTAAATTCTATCTGATGGTGAGGTTCCAGTTTTGGAGGTTTGGGGAATGTGGAGCACCCCTCATCACCATTGCTCCCTGATCCACTCTGACCCGGAGTGGTAGTACCTGTTAGGGTCCCATCTATGGGTTAAATAGAAAAATGTATTTATAAAAAAATTGTATTATCCATTAAGAATTGATTTATTTCAAAACTTTATCGGCATTAAATAACCCACTCAGGTTTATATGCCGTAAAACAAAACAAACCAAACCAAGGATTCTGCTAAAGATATCAATAAAGAATTCGACCCTGTTGTAAAAAACACGGACTGTTTTACTTATTTTTCAAGATAACGTTAATTTTTTCCCAATTGGATAAATTGACCTTTTAATTAACTGTTTTTCTTTCTAACAACTCTTTATGTTCGTTATTTTTTGCGAGATTGAAAAAAGAAAGTTAAAAGTTATTTACGTTTCTTTCCTCAATATTGCCGAAACTGACCACGTGACGTGATTTTAGTGGTACCTACTGATAGAAGACCTTCAAAGCGTATGAATTATAATCGTAATATCTTGATTCATGGGAAAACTATACAAGATTAGCAATGGCTTAAAAATGTATTATTTTTTATTCTCATTTGTTTTTCTCTTTCTTCGATTCTCTTTTTTTTTCGTATATCAGTTGATCCTATTCGTCCCTTCTTTTCATCCTTCCTTCCTTCTTCCTTCTTTCCATCTTTTCTTCTTTCTTTCTTTCCTTTTAAATCAAAATTCTGTTGTATCTATTTTGCACATTTTTCAACATGACCCTTACCAATACATTAATTTTTCTTTCTTTCTTTCATTCTTTCTTTCCTTCCTTCTTTCTTCGTCTTCTAATCTTTCATCTGATTCATTCTTTCTTTTCTTCATTCGTTCCTTTTCCTTTAATCTTTCATATGATTCCATTTCTTTCTTTTTTCATCCCGTTGCTTGCATTTTTCATAACATCGTAATATTCTATTCGTCCCTTCTTTTCATTCGCCTTCCTTCTTACTATCCTTCTTTTCTTCTTTCCATTTTTCTTCTTGAATGAAATAAGGAAAACCTTTTTTTTTAAACGAGACAGAAATGAATGAAAAGCTCTAAGGAAAGAACAAAAAAATAATAAAAAATAAAAATGATTTAAATTAAGAGCTGTTATAAGCCAAGATTAAAAATGAATAAACGAATGAATGAACGAATGAAGAAAGAAAGAAAGAAAGAAAGAAAGAAAGAAAGAAAGAAAAAAGAAAGAAAGGCAACAATATTTAAAACCTACCAGAAAAAGTAAAAATACATATTTGATATTATGAATTAAACAAAATTCTGTTGTATTTATTTGGCACATTTTTCCACATGATCCTTACCAAAATTTAAATTCTCTTTCTTTTTCCATTCTTTCTTCCTTCCTTCATTCTTCTTCCTCTAATCTTTTATCTGATTCCATTTCTTTCTTTTTTTATTCTGTTGGTTGCATTTTTTCATAACATCGTAATATTCAGAGTCATTCATTTCTCTCGTTTGTAACATGTTTTTCTTATTTCTTTATCTCCCTCTTTCTTTCTCTTTTCCTTTCTCTTTCACTTCCTCTCTCTCTCCCTCTTTCTCTACCCCCCCTCTCCTCCTCTCTCTCTCTCTCTCTCTCTCTCTCTCTCTCTCTCTCTCTCTCTCTCTCTCTCTCTCCTCCATACGTTCAAATATTAAATATGTATTTTTACTTTTTCTGGCATGTTTTAAATATTTTTGCCTTTCTTTCTTTCTTTCATTCATTCTTTTTTCTTTCATTTATTCATTCTTTTTTTTTTATCTATTTCCTTCTGTCTATCTATTTATATTTTTCAGTTCAGCTTCGAACCACTCCCATTATTGTAGTTCTTTCACATCTATTTATTATTTTCTTTTTTGATTATCCCCTTCATCTCTTCCTTTGATTTATACATTATTCTTTTCTTTTCCCTTTTCTTTTCTTCTTTCTTTATTCCCACCCTTATGCTATCTGTTTTGTTTTCCTTTTTTTTAAACCTGGTAAACCATTTCAATATCAAGCAATATTTAATTTCACCTTCATTGCCGTTTTAATATTTTTGTCTTACTCATTAAAAACACTTCTATTTCTTTCTTTTTTTCCCTTTTATTTACACTTAATAAAAACAAATTCAGTCATGGTTTGCTCTCCCCTCCTATCTTCCTAAGTTTCTTTTTCAATTCATCTGCCTTTTTTTAAATTTCAATCTATTTTTGTTTCTCTTCATCACTGATCATTTCATTACTTTTTGTTCGTCTCTTCATCTTTGTTTTTCTCCCATTATGCGACAACTCCCCCCCCCTTTTAAAAAGCCTGAGACAAACCGTGTCCCCTGCTTTTCAAGGTGCCGGTAATCATACACATGGGCCTCTGCCCTGGTTTGCGTACGTGTATGTGTAATAATCTTTAAATGTCTTTTTTGTTGTTGTTTTGTTTAATTTTTACTGTGTGTGGCGTCGTTTTCAATAGTGTGTAAAATAATCTTTCGATGTATTTAATACAAATAAAAAAAGAAAAAGAAAAAGAAAAAAAGGCATTTAGATTGAGGAGTCTTTCATTATTTTTTGTCTATTCTCTTTGTCCGACAAGGTCTTCAGAATGATCCCCATCCGATGGATTCCATATTTGAAAAGATGTTTTTGTCAAATCCACAGCCATCCAAAGTTCCTTTTCAATAATAACTAATTATTTTTTCTTGTGCTTTTCTCTTCCATTTGTCTGTGTCGCATTTTTTTCTTTAAAGGGGGCTATTTATTTACATTTCTTTCGTTCTTAGTCACTTTACACCACTTAGTCCCCGTTCTCTCACACTACTTCTACATTTTGCAGACGACATTAACAGTCACTTTCCAATTGACTCTCCGTTTAGTCACGCTTTAACCTCAGCTTTTTTAAAAAAATATACTCATTAAAATTATCACCATTTACCTGCTACTCTTCGAATCACCTTTTTTTTCTTTTTTTCATTTAGTCTATTGCTTTTTTTTTTTCTTTCATTTCTTTTATAGTCGATCTCTTTTTCTATTCATGCTTATTTATCATTCAGTAAAAATTTACCTGCTTTCATCTTTCTTTCAGCGCATCCTCCTCTCTCATTGTTGAATCTTCCTCTCTAATATTTTCTCATTATTTGGATTAGTTTACCTTTTAGTTCCCGGCCTTACGGGGTTATATAGTATTTGTCTAAATTTGTTGGTGGGGATGTGATGTTTGGTGGTCGAGGGGTTGGTTATTATTATTATTATTATTATTATTATTATTATTATTATTATTATTATTATTATTATTATTATTATTATTATTATTATATTCATTCCTTTTGAATTTTCACATCAACCTTAGCTGATGGTCTTTCATAGGAGTCTGAGGGACAGCAAGTCTCCTCAGGTCTTCAGGACTTTATTCTTCTTCTTCTTCTTCTTCTTCTTCTTCTTCTTATTATTATTATTATTATTATTATTATTATTATTATTATTATTATTATTATTTCCTGCTATTGAGATGTATTGTGTATGCATATTGCTTGCCAGTACTGCCAAATTGCTTTTATACAACTATGTTTCTGCTTGTTCCCAACAATATATGCTTAAATACTCTACAAACGTTTTTCCTGAATCTGACTGAGGAGACTTGCTGTCACTCAGACTCTAGTGAAAGACTATCAGCTAACGCTGATGTGAAACACTCAAAAGGAGTAACTAAAAAAAAAAAATAAATAAACAAATAAATAAATAATACTAATAATAATAATAATAATTGCAGCACAAGATAATGCCATAAGGACAAATTACGTAAAAGCAAAAATAGATAAGACACAGCAGAATAGCAAATGTAGAATTTGTGGGGAAAGAGACGAAACTGTCAATCACATAATAAGCGAAAGCAGTAAACTCGCACAAAGAGAGTACAAGACTAGACACGACTGGGTGGGAAAGGTTATTCACTGGGAACTGTGCAAGAAATTCAATTTTCACCATTCAACTAAATGGTATATGCACAAGGTCTACAGGACTCTTCTTGCAGCAGTGCAGTGTTCTGGATGGTATCAATCCTTCCTCTGATTTCCAGATTTTCCAAACCCTTTTCCAATCCTTTTGGGACCGTTCCAAGTGCACCAACTATAATTGGTATCACTTTGACTTTCGTATTCCATAACTTTTTCAGTCCTCTGGCAAGGTCCAGGTATTTGTCCATTTTTTCATTTTCCTTCATCTGCACCCTGTGATCTGCTGGAACTGTAATATCCACCAGTTGACAAGTTCTTTATTTTTGTTAATCAACACTGGGTCTGTTCTTCTTGATGGGATGAGGTGATCCGTTTTTATTTCAAAGTCCCAGAGAATTTTATGCGTTTCGTTCTCAAGAACAGATTCTGGTTTATACAAATACCATTTTGTTGTATGGTCAAAATTTAATTTTTTGCATAATTTCCAGTGGATCACCTTCCCAACCCAGTCGTGCCTAGATTTTTACTCCCGTTGTGCTAGTTTGCTACATTCGCATAGTACATGGTTTACGGTCTCATCTCTATTACCGCATAGTCTACATTTACTATTTTGTTGGGTCTTATCAATTTTTGCTTTGATATAGTTTGTCCTTATTATTTATATTATTATTATTATTATTTATTATTATTATTATTATTATTATTATTATTATTATTTCCTGCTATTGTGTAAGCAGTGTTCTGGATGGTATCAATCCTTCCTCTGATTTCCAGATTTTCCAAACCCTTTTCCAATCCTTTTGGGACCGTTCCAAGTGCACCAACTATAATTGGTATCACTTTGACTTTCATATTCCATAACTTTTTCAGTCCTCTGGCAAGGTCCAGATATTTGTCCATTTTTTCATTTTCCTTTAGCTTCACCCTGTGATCTGCTTGCCTGTACTGCCAAATTGCTTTTATACAGCTATGTTTCTGATTATGTAAGGCACAGCTAGACTGCTTCCAACAATATATGCTTAAATACACTAAAAACGTTTTTCCTGAATCTGACTTGCTGAACTGTAGGTGCGTCTTATATGCCCGTGCGTCTTATACGCCGTCAAATACGATATACACTTTTTAAATAATATATGCCTAACCATTGGATAACAGTACCTATTGTTCGATATGCTTATTGTGAAAATGTTATAAAAGAAATTGGTGCATGTTAACCCTCAATTAACAATAACACAATACAACTACTTTTTGAAACGGAGGGAGATGCAATATCAACAGTGTTTTCATTAATGCAAGTGGACCCAATGAATAGATCTGGAAATTATTATATCTACAATTTTATAAGAGTTATTCCCTTTAGCCTATTTTCCTATTTCCTCATGGCATAGTGGTTAACATGCTGGACTGCAATATCATAGTAAGCGAGTTCAAACTTTTAACTCGCTATCTATCGTATAGTACCTGAATGAGGACAATGGAATCATCTGTTTTCCAAAAATGATGAAAACTTGGACGTGAGAACGAGCGAGATCACACATACTTGTGAATGTAACCTGTTAATTATTGATTACTCATTTCACTTTTATCTTTGCCTAGTAAACCTTTTTGCCTTACATAAAATACTCATATTTTCTTCCTACTAACTCCGTTAACCTGGATCCGTGAGTTACAACACTTTCACTAGTAATGGCAATGACACACTCTCTAGATATACAGAACTGAAGCCTCACCATCAGATACAATTTAGTTTCATGAAGGAATACAGGGGTAAAGACAAATACCACCATTGGATTCCTTGTAAAATCTATGCCTATAAATGTTTTGTTGGATCGTGGCACAGGACATTGTTTCCAATTGAATACCCCGATACTATATTTTTCATCCCTAAATAATAACCTGTGCTGAGCTATCCGGTGTTTTGTAGGTAGATCTTGGTTTTCTTTGTGGTTGGTGACATTACCACTGCTTCATACACCACGTCTTTTAGCAAATATGCTTTCTGCACCGAGCAGATTTGTGACCTACAATTACATGTTGGTTCAATTTGTATTCTATTTCACTCTTTTCCTAGCAATTTCTCGTTGTGGTTACTCATTATTTTTCTTATATTGTTTGTGCAGTTGTAGCTTACTTTTAAATTACTCCTATTAAATAGCTTTTTTAGCCAGGGTGTTCCAGAGAAGTGTTTATCGACCAGTTTTATGAATGATCTTGCAATTTTATTTTTCACTGCCTATTTCTGTTCTCTCCTTTGTTTTCACCTGCTTCATATTTTACAGAGATACCACAAATATAGCATAAGATTTATATATTAATTTACTCAGCTTAGACTAGCTTGTTTAGCCTATGGTGCACCGAGTGAGAATCTAATTCACCAACCATGGCAAACACGCAATTCATTTATCAATTGATGTATATTTGATAAATTTATTAATTTTCATCTCCCTTGGGGTTTATCACTATCAGATTGATTTGATAGATTAATCATAACGGCATGTTAATCCGTACAGGGTTTGTTAAGCCATTATTTGATTGATTCTACTATGAAGCAGATAGTACTAGAAAAATTTGGCTCAGGACCGCCCTCGCTAGCGACAGGCTCTCTGTAGAGGACTGTTCATGTCTGAAGTGACCCTGACCCAACCCCATGAAGCTAAAAGGCCCAGAAGAAATCAGCGGCAACAAAGCACCGGCACATCAACATCTTCAGGGACAGCTTTCACATGCGACATCTGTGTTCGAGAAAGTTTTTCAAACATTGGACTTCACAGTCACACGAGGCGCTGTAACTTCAGGGGCACAAACACTATATTATACTCTTCTGAGACTGAAATGCCAATAT
>CM042172.1:64874757-64877257 GCA_023376005.1 Doryteuthis pealeii | reverse complement strand
CATACCAAGGCTAAAGAGCCAAGTCTGCCCTACTATTTACCTATAGCTTGAGAGAAAATACATTCATACCTTTCAGGATTCGAACATTTTCAGGCAAGTCTAAAATTATTTCTCCTGCTTCCGAAATAGAAGCACCAATATCATCATGGACCGCAATTTACGATATGAACCCAACGTATATACAGGTCATTTATTTAATTATTATTTATACTAGCAAATATATGCACCCTCCGGGTGCAGGTATTTAGTTTAATGTAATAAAATATCATATTAAATTAGAAAGGCTAATGAAACTAAATACGATGCCGATAAAAAGACTTGAAAAGAAGAGGGGGATACAACGTAAAACTTGCTTTTTCTTCACTCCCGTCTTTCATTGGTAAATTTTCATAATTTAACTATTTAGTTAAATTAGGAAATAAAGAAAGAATTACTGTTAATATTGTTAATGGATTTCTCTTTAAAGATTTATTGGAGAGATTTTTGCTGATATTCATTAAGATAAAACCAAACAATTAGAAATACAATAATACTGAGCACATATTTATTAAAATCAAATTTTTAATATCAATATGCCAAATTAGCCTGCCCATTCACACTGTAAACCGCTATTTTTGTATATATAATACAATTGCATGTTATTAGTACGTAGACATGGTCAACAGTAATATAGTGTAAAAATGTGTCATTAATAATTGAGGTTTAATATAAATAAAATCATGGGAGAATGTGTGTAAATAACTATGTGAATTGTACTCGATTAGTAATAAGTCTCGGTTACAGACAGAAATAACACAATCTCCATTAAATAGATTTACCAACCCTTCACACGAGTAAAATGTGAAGCAAGATCAATTCATAAGCTGAGTTTAACGGGTTTGAATTAAGGGTTTCTTTTTCTTCCCAGACTGGTTGCCATACCAAGGCTAAAGAGCCCAGCTTCGCCAACTATTTACCCATAGCTTGAGGGAAAATACATTCATACCTTTCAGGATTCGACTCGTCTCACCCGTGTCATTTACTTTAGGTATTATGAATAAATATCAACACGTTAAACGGATATAGGGAGGATGTGTGTATATACAAATAAATATATTAATACTTTTTATATGAAGTCCCAAAATTACCCGGATTACTATAAGCGTAGGGGTGGGCATAAACCCATCCTGCCGATACCGAGGTGACTTCAATCATCTTTTTTATAAGATGCAACCTCCAGGTCTAAAAGACGAATAGCTACCAGCTAGTCGTATAGACATCACCGGATGAACATAAAGTGTTTTTCGAAATTCAAGCCAGAATGTAATATAACCTAATTGACCGTTCTCACGTGGACAAAAGCGAGCCGATTTGTTAGGAAGACCGGCCGTGGCTTCGGAGAAAGCATCTCAAAAATTAACCGTTTCATTTCCTTGGTAAGGAAACGTATCGTCTATCACAGTTAACGGAATGTTAACACTCACAATTATAACCGGTATTGCTATGCGTCTAACTTCCGCGATGCCGTCATCACAGATCTTCACACAAGAATAAGATATCAAATTCATGAAATGGACAACGTAAGATGATAGATGAGATGTCTTTTAGAAATCCCTTTATTGTAAAGGTAGATTATTTTGTATGATTGAAAATCCTGCCAGAGTATATGCGTGGTCAGAGCTCCTCGTCATCTTTTATCTTCAGGACTTTCCCTCCCTTACTTCTTTATTTTAATTCGAATCTAAGTGTCAAATCAGAACCAATAAGTACTTGCAGCCTATATTTTATTAATTAATGTTTCGTGTTTAATGGCATATCAACCTTCGTGGCGTAATTTTAATCCAACGCCATAATTGAACGAACCATAAATGGTATTTTAACATGACATCATAAAGACTTCGGCGAGCTTATACCTTTGAACGTATTACTCATATATATAGTATATTATGATATATCTTATTTATATAAACTTAGTATAACATATATATATAATCCAAAGTCCAGAATAAGAAATCTTCTTACGCAAAAGAGATTTTATTTAAAAAACCGTGCAGTTTGAGAGCTCCAATTGTGCTTCTAATGTTATTCACCAGCAGAAAAATATATCAAGTAAAGAACAAAACAAAAGACTCAGAGATCTCTAGCATTTAGTCGTATTACATTCCTTATAGATTCTCATATATGAGTCGGGAGGTTAGCACTTTGTCTAAGTCCCTAAACTAGACTATAACGCTACATCCTACTAGTCGTTTTTAGTTCTTTACTCCCATATTAACCTATATATAGATACTTACTAATTTATATAATATTATATAATATTTTAATATATTAAGAATGGAAGGATAACTGAGAACATCGATGAATATCAGTTAGCGTTACTCCTTTCCATATGTATGACACATCAATACATCTGTCACATTGAGCCCTCTGTATTTGTTTTTCCTCACCTTAACCTCTGGATATATTGGCCTCTCCACGTTCTCTTTAGCCACGAGCGTAAGTTTCAACTATCTCTCTCTTT
>CM042172.1:64869455-64874657 GCA_023376005.1 Doryteuthis pealeii | reverse complement strand
GGTGAAGAGTGTTACTAGGGAAGAGAGGAGAGATGAGAGAGAGGAGAAGAGAGAGAGAGAGTAAAAGACCCGAAAAAGAGAAGGGAAATAGATATAAAAACTAGAAAAAACCAGAAGGTAGAAACCCAGAGATTATTACTAAGGATGTGAATCAAGAAGGGTTAACCAAAAAAGCCCTACACCGGGAAAGCCCAAAGAAAAAAATAAGTTAGGGTAAAAGCCAAAGAGAATTAAAAAGTTTTTAGCAATAAAAGTATGAGATGAGATTGAAAATATGGATGGGTTTAGTGAAGGCTGGAGAGAGAGAGAAGAAGAGAGAGAGGAGAGGAAAGAGAAGAGAGAGAAAGGAGAGTGGGGAAAGAGGAGATGACATGGTCGAAGGGAATTCATGCTCAGCATGCCACGTTTCTCTCCACTCGCTAGTCTACGTATAGGTGCTCATAACCGTCACTCAAGTCTTGATGTGTGGCTGTACCGCCGTTAGGGCTCACACTTAGCCACGTATTGGACCATCCGTACTTGAGCTACTTACTCAGCAGAATTTGCCCAGAAATTCGACCTCCTCACGAGATGATCACCAGTGATTTTACTATTAGATCCGAGCGTCTAGGTCGAGCAACCTGACCTAAATATAAGATACTAACTCTCCACTCCTCATCTTAGTCTGTCCGTATCTCAACACGCTCGCCTGCGCTACTTCCATGATCAGCGTCCTATGCTGCTCGCTTATCAAGACTCTCCTAATGTGTACACGTATTCGCCTCTGCAGATCTTCTCCGGGTCTCTCAGCCCGTGATCCGCACTGCTTCGGAATATGCTATAGCTCTCAAATTGAAGTGTGAACGTGCATACTGTGCCATTCGACGTCCACGTAGCTTAGTAGATATGGCTCGTCGACCGAAAACCTCCTCAATCCTGGATAATCTTAGTGATACGGGTCAACTCGCGCTACTAAGTTCTTGCTATAACCTAATTCAAATTGTAAGGCTAAACATTGTACATGCAGAGATTGATTTTTCTTTGATTTGTTTAGCCATTACATTTGAATAGATATGCCGCCCTAATTATATTATTAATTAATTAAACTTTCAAAATTAGGTACGACTTCAATTAAGCTCATATATATATATATATATATATATATATATATATATAAACTACTTTTCCTTCGACCATCGTCATCTCTTTCCCCACTCTCTCTTTCTCTCTCTCTCTTTCTCTCCCTCTCTCTCTTTCTTTCTCTCTCTCCAGCCTTCACTAACCCATCCATATTTTCAATCTCATCTCATACTTTTATTCATATAAAAACTTTTATTCTTCCTTTGCCTTTTACCCTAACTTATTTTTTCTTTGCCTTTCTCCGTGTAGGCCTTTTTTGTTATCTCACTTCTTGATTCACATCCTTATATATTATCTCTGTTTCTACTTCTGTCTTTTTCTATTTTATATCTATTCCCTTCTCTTTTTGATCTTTTACTCTCTCTCTCTCTCTCTCTCTCTCTCTCTCCTCTCTCTTCCTAGTACACTCTTCACACCCTCTCTTTCTCTCTCTTTCCCCACTCTCTCTTTCTCTCTCCCTCTCCCCCCTCTCTCTCTCTCTCTCCTCCAGCCACTTCATTTAACCATCCATATTTTCAATCTCATCTCATACTTTTATTCATATAAAAAACCTCATTCTTCCTCCGCCTTTTACCCTAACTTATTTTTCATTGCGATTCTCCATGTATGTTTTTTTTTCTCACTTCTGATTCACATTCTTATATATTCTCTCTGTTTATACTTCTGTCTTTTTCTATTTTATATCTATTCCCTTCTCTTTTTGAGATTTTCCTCTCTCTCTCTCTCTCTCTCTCTCTCTCTCTTCTTCTTAGTACACGCTTCCTTCCCCTCTCTCTCTCTCTCTTCCCCCTCTCTCTCTCTTTCTAGCCCCTTAAATAAACCATCCGTATTTTCAAACGCTTCACACACTTTATATAAAATTTCTCTAATCATTTAATTGCCAATTATTCTTTTGTAAGTCACTCGCTTTTGTTCTTTATTCTTTCATTCTTTTATACTTTTATTCCTCTATTTCTTTATTCCCTTATTCCGTTATTCTTTTTACTTTTCTTTTTTTTCACTCTCCATTTTCCTGTGATTTAAAACTTTATAAAATACGCTTTTCCTTATTTCGCTAACCACCTGCATGGTCCATTATTTCAAAAAGTTTTTTTTTTTTTTTTTTTTTAGATAACATTCGTTTTTTTCTTTCTTTTTTTTTTTTTTTTTCCTTTTTATCTTTTTTTTTTTGTCTTTTACTTAAGCGATAGACGGGGGTGCGGTATACAATGTCGACAGCAAAACACTTTTCTTTAAACATAAACGCGGGTGGAAGAAAGTCAATTCTTTAAATAATTTAGCTATTCAAAAACTATTTGCCTTCTTCTTTAATCTCATTAAAACCTTTTATTTAGCTTCCTCACTATTTATTCGCTTTTTTTAAATTCAAAACGGTGTATTGAAATTTTGTTTATTTTACCCACGATAAATCACAATAGATTTCGTTTTGTTATATTTTTTTTCTTATCAAACTTCGTTTTGTTTTTATTGAGAGCATGGCATGTGTGGGTTTCTTTGTTGTAATAATTGATTTATTTTGTTCTCTAAATGGCATTCATTCATTTCGTCAAGAGAAAATCTCACCTCGGTATACGATGACAAAACAGTTCACATTGCGCATATCAGCCTTCGTCAGATTCTATCTATTTATTTATCTATCTATCTATCTATCTATCTATCTATCTATATATCTATCTATCTATCTATCGCGTTTTTATTTTTATATCTATCCATCTCTACATCTCAATGTCTATCTATCTATATCTATCTATCTGGTTTTTATTCTTATATCCATCTCTCCATCTCAATGTCAATCTATCTATCTATCTATCTATCTATCTGGTTTGTATTTTCATACCTATCCATCTATCCATCTCAATGTCTATCTATCTATCTATCTATCTATCTATCTATCTATCTATCTATCTATCTGGGTTTTATTTTCATATCTATCCATCTCTCTATCTCTCTGTCTATCTATCTATCTATCTATCTATCTATTCATCTATCTATCTATCTGGTGTTCTTTCCATATATACCCATCTCTCTATCTCTCTATCTCTCTCTCTATCTATCTATCTATCTATCTGGGTTTTATTTTCATATTTATCCATCTCTCTCTCTATCTATCTATCTATCTATCTGGGTTTTATTTTCATATCTATCCATCTCTCTATCTCTCCATCTATGTATCTATCTATCGATCTGGTTGTTATTGTCATATCTATCTATCTCTCCATCTCAATGTCTATCTATCTATCTATCTAGCTAGCTAGCTAGCTATCTAGCTAGTTAGCTAGCTATCTAGCTATCTATCTGGTTTTTATTTTCATATCTATTCATCTCTTTAACTTCCTGTATGTCTATCTATCTATCTATCTATCTCTCTCTCCTATATATATATTTATATATATATATATATATTATATATAATATATATATATATATATATATTCATCTATCTATCTATCTATCTGTTTTTTATTTTTATATTTATCCATCTCTCCATCTCAATGTCTATCTATCCATCAATCTATCTATTCATCTATCTATCTATCTGTCTATCTGGGTTTTATTTTCCTATCTATCCATCTCTCTATCTCTTTGTCTATCTATCTATATATCTATCTATCTCATTTTTATTTTCATATATATCCCTCTCTCTATCTCTGCCTATCCATCTATCTATCTACCTGATATATATATATTATATATATAATATATATATTATATATATATATATATATATATATATATATTGTTATGATGTTTTATTTTCATATCTATCCATCTCTCTCTATCTGCCTATCTATCTATCTATCTATCGATAATATATATAATATATATATATAATATATATATATATATATATATATATATATATATATTATGATGTTTACTTTTTAAATTTGTTTTTTTTTAGGAAGTCAGTTGAACAGGAAGCTAAGATATACTTTGTATCTTTTTGTTAGGCTTGGAATTTTTTTAACTTTATCATTGCTATCTGACATAAATTTTGTAAAATATTGAGATTGTTTTCTGGTTGTGTAACTTTTTTTTAAGTGAGTCTCATTTTTGTAAAAACCCGTCTAATGAGGCAATTTTGAAATTTTGAAAAAATCTTTTGAGTTATGGTTGAAATAAATTATTACGGATGATGGTTTTGTTAAGATTTTCTTTCTTTCAAAAGTTATACACACACACACACACACACACACATATATATATATATATATATCTATATATATATATTAATATATAATAATAATCCACAGCCACGTGTTTTGAGGTGTCACCTCTCATCAGTGTGGTTATACCTCAACAGCTGCCCCTATCAGGGTTTGAAACCTGAATGAACTTTCGTTCACCCAATCTCTTACCCGTGCTGCCAGAAGCGGCTGTCAAATATAGGAGAATATTTAATTGATACATTTCTAAGCGGAAATGAATTCACTAGAGTCCTCAAACTTTGTAAACAAAGCGAGGGTTAGTTTTATAAAGCGAGGGTTTATATATATATATGAATGCAATATTGAACTTTTTTACCGTAAGGACCATCGTTATTTTGCTTTAAAAAGATTAGGTCTTTTAATTTAAAACCACCATTCAAACGGTGAAGCATATCATAGTGGTATTATATTTCCTAGAATATCTGAATTATACGTGTTTTTGATAATGAAAAGTACATCACCAATCTATATATTAAAAAAATTCTCACTGTGTTTATATATATCTATGCAACTAACTAAATGTAAAAAAAAACAGATAAGAACAGGGAAATAAATAAACAATCAGAATTGAACTGGACACGATAATAACAATTTTAAAATAAATACATACATAAGGATAACCAGTGATTAAAATCAAGGGATTTATTTACGATAATAGTGTTAACTCTAACCTCCCTAAGTTATCCTTATCACTCTAATGTCACCACTGCAATTGCACCACTAGACCATTGTGAAGAGATAAGAACTGAGTGGCTGGTTGATATCCTATCAACAGTGCTGTGGAAAATGATTTTTTTCAAGGGTGAGGATGTTCAATCCATACCCAGGCAATACTTAGTTTTCATCTATCTACTGGAACAATCCCTGAAAAGTT
>CM042172.1:64796955-64864455 GCA_023376005.1 Doryteuthis pealeii | reverse complement strand
GGGCCAAAGCCACTGGACCCCGGAGTTGGCCGGATTTACATGCCCCAGTCCAACATGTTAGACACGGTGATACCTCCAGGTTAAGACGAGTTTGTGGGAGTTATTAGAATTGGAACCAGGAAGAGTTAAAAAGAAATGATCATTGTTATTTCGTTTGTTTTATTTTTATTCTTTTATTACGTAATTTTTTAAAGTTTTTCTCCAAATTATTACTCTCATTGTCGACTGATAATGATCTTCAATTAAATTAGTTGTTTCTTGATTGTATGGTTGGTTTTATGGCATATCAACCTCTGTGGTTTATCTAATGCCAAATCCTTTTTAGGCGTATGTATGATGTGTAAGCGAATATTTTGTGGTTAAGTATTTCGTTTATCATGTATGTTAGTTGGTTGGATTCTACCGCATGCCGAAAACGCTTTGTTTCATTAATTCTTGACGGGTATTATTTTTTTTAAAACCCAGTTTTTACACACATTTTTCAGATTCATTGTTTGATCTATTTAACCTATAGATGGGACCCTAACAGATACTACCACTCGGGAGTCATGGGAGTAATATATATATATATATATATATAATATATATATATATATATATACATAACGCAACGCTCTCCTATATAAGAGATGGTGTACTCTATGGCAGCATTTACATACATAGAGATGTGTGCATTAAAACAATTATAATTCAGTTCGCATTCTGTGAGTGACGATAGCCTAGCTGTTAAAGTGTCTGACTGACATTGAACCGCCTGTAGGTAGCTTACAAATGTCTAGCCACACCGAAGAGACGTGATAAGTCGAAACACGTGATTGTGGATGACTATATATATATATATATATATATATATATATATATATATATAGAGAGAGAGAGAGAGAGAGAGAGAGAGAGAACAGAGAGAGAGAGAGAGAGAGAAGAGAGAGAGAAAGGAAAAAGAGAGAGAATGTGATGAAAATATATATCAATTAATCTAATTGTAACAACGTTCACACGTTTAATATTTATTTTTTTACGCCGAGGAATACACTTCATCCTTTGTCAGACAAGTCGAATACAAACATTTTTAAGCACCTCAAATACAATGTCTTCAGATATAAGAGTCTTCCCTTACAGCCAACTATATTCATATAATCAAAAATGTCCCTAAAAACAAGCCAATAGATAAATAAATAAATGGCGCGTAAAGGTTTCAAGAAGAAAAACAACTGTGTGGAAATAGTTTGTCGTTCAACAATAAAATGCTATTACACTTTTGCAAGTGAAATGTCATACCGGATGTTTTATAACCAAATTTTAAAATATAAAACGGAAGTCTATTAATCACTCATCAACCGCCATATTTGTAGGGGAAGTAAGTAAAGTAAAATCGTCGGGGCGGCCTAAAGTCGGTATCAGCCAGTCAGCGAGGGAGTCTATCCCCTTTTCAATAGCGCTAGACCCAGGAGATTGTTTTCGCGTCTGTACACTATAATAAATCAAAATATATGACTACATATATATATATATATATATAATATATATATATATATATATATATATATGACCCAACCATCGGAGATGACGTTGTCTTCAGCAGAAAAGCAACAGCTATTATATATATATATAATATATAGCTGTTGCTTTTCTGCTGAGACAACGTCGTCTCCGATGGTGGGTCATGTACGTCGGATGGATGATGGACGAATCCCAAAAGACATCCTGTATGGAGAGCTAACATCTGGTAAAAGACAGATTGGTCGCCTCGCCCCCTACTGCGATTCAAGGATGTCTGCAAAATGACCTCAGGTGCTTTGGCATTGTCCCTTCCAGCTGGGAAAATTGGCTCAAGACCCCCCCGGTGGCGGCAGAATCTCCATAGAGGCCTGTACACGTCAGAATTCACCCTGATACAACATCATGAAGCTAAGAGGTCCATAAGAAAGCAACGGCAACAAAAGCATCGGAACATTTCATCTACAGGGACAACCTACAAATGCAAAATCTGTGGTCGAGAATATTTCTCAAACATAGGACTTCATAGTCACAGGAGGCGCTGCAACCTCAGGGGCACACAAAAACTTTTATCATAGTCTTTCGAGACTGAATTGCCAATGAATGAATGATATGTCACTGGTTTTGTTCATAATTTTCATGATGTGTTTATAGATATTTAATTTATTGAAGTTGATTGTCTATTATTTTGTTCTACTATATAGCAGTCCTGGTGATGCGTTGTTACTAAGTTCGATTCTCCCTGAATGTCCTGACCTTGTGTCAAACTAAGTCTAGCTTGGAAAATGACTTTTATTATTAACTAGCAGAACCTGTGAATATATTGCAGTATGGTAATTTAAGTATTACAACGTTTGATATGATTACTTAAGAGCTATTGCTATATATTTCAATGTGTAAAACGTATAAATAATATTGTCTTAACTCTCTCTCTCCCCCCTCTCTCCCCCTCTCTCTCTCTCTCTCTCTATCTATCTATCTCTATCTATCTCTATCTCGCACTTTTTTATTCTCTCTTCTTTTCATTATGTTCGATTGATACAGATTAGCGTTATTCACTTCTGCGCGCTTACCCCTCTCTCTATCTTTTCCCTACTCTCTTTCTTCTCTTTTTTTCTTATATTTTTATGTGTATCTTGTCCTTTTACCTTCCTCCTACATTTCGAGACTGAATTGCCAATAATGATGAGCTGTTGCTTTTCTGACTGATTGTTTATTTGTTCGCCAAACAAGTGTTTCTTCTCCCACTCAAACTATATATCTTAGTGTCATATAAAAATAAAAACCAATAGAAAAAAAAATTCAAGTCAGATAATTATGTTTTATTGTTCATAGTATGTATTGTATTTTTATCATAAATAACACATTTTTTCTTGTTTTTTTATCACTAAGCGATTGTTTTAATATCGTTCATAAGTATTCGTGACTTCGAGAAGTGGCGTTATCAACTTTAATCTTCTCATAAATGGCCAACGTTAGTCGTATTGTAAATCACAACTATAATTGGTATACTTTGACTTTCATATTCACATAACCTTTAGTTGAGGCCAATATTTGTCGCCATTTTTCCATTTTCCTTAGCTCACCCTGTGATACCTGCTTGCCTGTACTGCCAAATTGTTTTTATATACAGCTATGTTTCTGATGTGCACTAGACTGTCCACAATATATCTTGAAATACACTAAAAACGTTTTCCTGAAATATGACTTGCTGAAATGTAGTAGCGTTTACTACTGCCCCCGTGCGTCCTTATATGCCTGTCAAATACCGTATAAGCCTTTTTATACTAATATAGAACACTGCCTAACATTGGATAACAGTACCTATTGTTCGGATATCTTTTCGTGAGGATGTTATAACAGACATTGGTGCATTAACTCATTTACAATACACATACAACTACTTTTGAAACGGGAGGAGATGCATATCAGTGATTTCATGAGTGACCCCAATGATAGATCTGGAAATTATTAAATCTACAACTTTCATGAAGAGTTTATTCCTTTAGCCTATTTTCCTATTTCCCATATTAAATCGGTAATTTGGTCATAGTGACCGCTGAGGGAATACAGGGGTGAAAAAAATACACCATTGGATTCCTTGTAAATGTTTGCCTAGAAAGGTTTTGTTGATCGTGGCACAGGACATTGCTTCCAATTGAATACCCCGATACTATTATTTTTTCATCCTAAATAATAACCTGTGCTGAGCTATCCGGTGTTTATAGGTGCTCTGGTCGCCCTCTATGTAGATCTTGGTTTTCTTGTGTGGTAGGGGACATTAACCTGCTTCATACCCAGTCTTTTAGCAAACACGCTTTCTGCACCGGCCAGATTTGTGACCTACAATACATGTTGGTTCATTTAATTTTCCATTTTCTCTCTTTCCTAGCAATTTCTCGTTGTGGTTACTCATGATTTTCTTATATTGTTTGTGCAGTTGTAGCTTACTTTAAATTACTCCTATTAAATAGCTTTTTTAGCCAGGGTGTCCAGAGAAGTGTTTATCGAACAGTTTTATGAATGTTCTTGCATTTTTATTTTTCACTGCCTATTTCATTCTCTCTTTGTTTCACCTGCTTCAAATATTTACAGAATATACCACAAATATAGCATAAGATTTATATATTAATTTACTCAGCTTAGACTAGCTGTTTAGCCTATGGTGCACCGAGTGAGAATCTAATTCACTACGCAATTCATTTATCAATTGATGTATATTGATAAATTTATTAATTTCAACTCCCTTGGGTCCACTATCGATTGATTTGATAGATTAATCCTAACGGCATGTTAATCCGTACAGGGTTTGTTAACAATTATTATTGATTCGACATGAAGCAGATAGCACTAGGAAATTTGGCTCAGACCGCCCTCGGTAGCGCAGGTCTCCGTAGAGGACTGTTCATTCGAATCACACTGACGCCAGCCCCACGAAGCTAAAGACCTAGAAGAAAGCAGCGGCAACAAAGCATCGGCACTCACATCTCAGGACAGCTTTCACATTGCGACATCTGTGTCGAGAAAGTTTTCAAACATGGACTTCACAATCACTGGAGGCGCTGTAACTTCAGGGGCACAAACATATATTATACTCTTCTGAGACTGAAATGCCAATATATAGATTGATTGGTTTTAACGGCATTTCACTTTTCTGGGGTTATTTTAGTCTAGATGCTGCAGAATATATATATATATATATATATTATAATATTTATAATTTCTATATATTGAAAAAACAAAAGATGTTTACAAAATGCATGGGAATCATCAGGAGAGAATGTGCAACCGTTTCGGGGCCTTCCTCTCAACGGTTTTAAAAAGCAACATCGGCCCCCCCTCACTGATGTGAGGTCCCNTCGGAATATCTGTATCGACCGCATTGTTGAAGACCGATCCACATGCGGTCGATACAGATATTCCGAGGGACCTCACATCAGTGAGGGGGGGGGGGGCGATGTTGCTTTTTAAAAACCGTTGAGAGGAAGGCACCGAAACGGTTTGCACATTCTCTCCTGATGATCCCATGCATTTGTAAACATCTTTTGTTTTTTTCAATATATCAAATTCACACTGTCGGATTAAGTTCCATTTTATTTCACTTATATATATATATATATATATATATATATATATATATAATATATATATATATATATACATAGCTCTATCACCGATATTGAGAACTCCACTCATAATACTGCAAAACTTGGTCACTAATAACTTATCAATTGAGCGATAACACTTTAATATATATATATATATATATATATATATATATATATACGTGTGGTGTGTTAATGTATGAGTAGTAGCTTACCGGTGGGTACGAGTACGATCGTTGGAAGTGCACAGTATCCAGGGGTTAAGACTGAGAAAAAACAAATACAAAGTGCTCAATACAATGTAGAGCAAACATTTATTTATATAATGGATAAAAGTAACCTACTGGAGTTTCATCGTCTGATTCGTCAGGGTTACAGCCGTTGAATTAATCGAGTTTTCGATTAATTTCAGTTGGTACAATCCATGCCCGTTGGAATGGGACTTATCTTTTATTAAATATAACTCTTCTAGATAAAAGATAAGTCCCATTCCAACGGGCATGTATTGTACCAACTGAAATTAATCGAAAAATGAATTCAACGGATGTAACCCTGAAGAATCAGACGATGAAACTCGAGTAGGTTACTTTTATCCATTATATAAATAAATAAATAAATATATATATATATATATATATATATATATATAGAGAGAGAGAGAGAGAGAGAGAGAGAGAAAGAGAGAGAAAGAGAGAGAAAGAGAGAGAGAGAGAAAGAAAGAGAGAGAGAGCAATAGTAAAGTATATATAGTAAATATATATATATATATATTTGTGTTCTAGAATTTAAAGAATAACGCCTTTAGTCATAGCTTGTTCTATAAGTCTATAAAACAACAAACTATTGAATTTAAGTATAATTAAAAGAAAATTGTAAAATAATTAAAATAAAATGAATAAAACGAATTTAGATAAGGGATGTTGTATCTATTTAGAACAAATTAAACAAAAGAAGTAGATAAAGTAAAAGAAGCCGGTTTTTCTTTAATTGAATTATAATTTGAAATTATGCTAATTTCTTTAGTCATTCTGAGGAGTTAATTGTTATGTATTCTATCATTTTGGAAACTTTAAGATTATAACTGTTATTTTTAAGATGTTCGAACACAAAAAAATTAACGTCAGTTTAGAACAAAATAAAATTTGATAACGCTGAAGAGGACATTTTTTTTTTCGTTTTTCATTTCCATTTTCTATTCAAAGATATTATTCGGATCTAAACAATAAAATACTGCCCTGATAAGGGTTGGTTAGATTGAATAGTTGGCATATATTAAATACATCATATGAATATTTTATGTTTAATTTATTCTTAATAAACATTCAGGTTTATCATCAAAACAGCATTTTCATGATTTTCAATTGTAATTATTCAAGTCTCCTTGTGATTTGTTGTAGATCAGGATTCAATGGGTGGAGAAATTTTCCCAAATTTTCTACACAAGCACTTTCGACCATTTTTGCTGGTTATCCTCAGGGGATTGTTGGTGGTAGTGTTTGTTTGGTTTTATTCATTTCAATATATGATACTCGGTCTATATATATGGTGGGATGTGTGTGTGTGTGTGTGTGTTTCTTTCTGAATAATACACTTAAAATATTAGATGTTAAAGAATAAAATTATAATTATTTGCAACAGAATGACCATTTCATATAGTCCTATTTAATCAGGCAAAATTTGCTAAACAGACCAAAGTTTAAAACTCTTTCTCTGGTTCCGAAATAGGAGCACCAATATCATCAGGGACCACCATTTACGATATGAACCCAACGTATATACGGGTCGTCTACTTAGGTATTATTTACACTTTCCAACCCCTTCACATGGGCAGGATGCAACTAAAAGGGAATTTTTGAAGTTTAACATGTTTGAATTCAGAGTTTTTCTTCTCCTAGACTGGTTGCCATACCAAGGCTAAAGAGCCAAGTCTGCCCTACTATTTACCTATAGCTTGAGAGAAAATACATTCATACCTTTCAGGATTCGAACATTTTCAGGCAAGTCTAAAATTATTTCTCTGCTTCCGAAATAGAAGCACCAATATCATCATGGACCGCTATTTACGATATGAACCCAACGTATATACAGGTCATTTATTTAATTATTATTTATACTAGCAAATATATGCACCCTCCGGGTGCTGGTATTTAAGTTTTAATGTAATAAAATATCATATTAAATTAGAAAGGCTAATGAAACTAAATAAGATGCCGATAAAAAGACTTGAAACAGAAGGGGAACAACTAAAACTTGCTTTTTCTTCACTCCCGTCTTTCATTGGTAAATTTTCATAATTTAACTATTTAGTTAAATTAGGAAATAAAGAATAGAATTACTGTTAATATTGTTAATGGATTTCTTTTAAGATTTATTGGAGAGATTTTTGCTCATATTCATTAAGATAAAACCAAACAATTAGAAATCAATAATACTGAGCACATATTTATTAAAATCAAATTTTTAATATCAATATGCAAATTAGCCTGCCCATTCACACTGTAAACCGCTATTTTGTATATATAATACAATTGCATGTTATTAGTACGTAGATATGGTCAACAGTATAATAATGTAAAAATTTTTATTAATAATTGAGGTTTAAATATAAATAAAATCATGGAGAATGTGTTGTAAATAACTATGTGAATTGTGACTCGATTAGTAATATAGTCTCGGTTACAGACAGAAATACACACAATCTCCATTATAATAAGATTTACCAACCCTTTCACACGAGTAAAATGTGAAGCAAGATCAATTTATAAACTGAGTTTAACGGGTTTGAATTCAGCGTTTTTCTCCTCCTAGACTGGTTGACATACCAAGGCTAAAGAACCAAGTCTGGCCTACTATTTACCTATAGCTGGAGTGAAAATACATTCATACCTTTCAGGATTCGAACTCATCTCACCGTGTTCATTTACTTAGGTATTATGAATAAAATCAACACGGTTGTTATACGTTAGTATAGGGAGGATGTGTGTATATTATAAATAAATATATTAATACTTTTTATATGAAGTCCCAGAATCTACCCGGATTTACATATAAGCGTAGGGGTGGGCATAACCCCATCCCTTGCGGATACCGAAGGATGACTTCAATCATCTTTTTTCATAAGATGCAAACTCCAGGTTCTGAAAAAGACGAACTAGCTACCGACATAGTCTATAAGACACACCCATGAACATAAAGTGTTTTGAAATTTAAGCCAGAATGTATGTAACCTAAATGACCGTTCTCACGGCTGGACAAAAGCGAGCCGATTTGTTAGGAAGACCGGCCGTGGCGTCGGAGAAAGCATTCTCAAAAAATTAACCGTTTCATTTCCTTGGTAAGGAAACGTATCGTCTATCACAGTTAACGGAAATGTTAAGAACCTCACAATTATAACCGGATGTGCTATGCGTCTAACTTCCGCCGATGGCGTCATCACAGATACTTCACACAAAATACAGATATAAATTCATTTGAATGGACAAACGTAATGAATTAGATGGAGATATCTATTTGAATCCTTTATTGTAAAAGGGTAGGGTTTTTTTATTATTGAAGATTACCTGGCGATAGTATTGTGCGTGGTGAACCTGTCTGTATTCATTTTAGTCTTCAGGATTTCCTCCCTTACTTTTTATTTTTAATTCGAAAGTGTCAAATTCAAACCGTAGGTACTTGGCAGCCTATATTTGTTAAAGAAAATTAATGTTTCGATGTTTAATGGCATATCAAACTTCGTGGGTTATTTAATGTCAAAGCAATCCTTGAAAAGAACAGTATTATTTAACCCATAAACATCATAAAGACTCGGTGAGGCTTAGTACCTTTTGAACAATTCCCATATATATATATATATATATATATATATATAATATATAATAATCCAAAAGTCCAGAGAAGAAATCTTCCTTACGACACAAGAGTTTTATTTAAAAAACCTGTCGCAGTTTGAGAGCTCAATGTGTGCTCCTAATGTTAGAGTCACAGAGCAAATATATAAGTAAAGAAATAACAAAAGACTTAGAGATTTAGCTTTACAGTCTATTTCAGGGAGCTTAGACAAAGTGTCTAAGTCTCCCGACTCATCAGTTGCGAATTCTCATCTGATGAGTCGGGAGAGTTAGACACTTTGTCTAAGCTCCCTGAAATAGACTATAACGCTAAATCTATAAGTCTTTTGTTATTTCTTTACTTATATATATATATATAATATATATATATATATATATATATATATATATATATATATATAATATATATGATTGAAAAGAGATAGAAAAAACAAATGTAATAGTACGCTGATAGACATCTGTTTCGACCTTTTATAAAAACGGCCTTCTTCAAGAGCAACTATATTGATGAAAGAAATAAGCAGGAATAGTCAACCGTAAAAATGCGTATTTTGAATAAAAAATAAAATAAATTTTATTTTTAAGACTAAAAGTCTCAACATCACTGAGAAAAACTCAATAAAAATTGAAGTGTAATAGATAATAAAAGTTGTATGAAAAATGTTTAAGCAATAAAAACGAGTTTATATGGAATTCCACATCAAAATCAAAAAGAGATACGTATGGGTAATAGAGCCATCGTGTTGCGCTATTTTTAATCATACTGTTTTATTTATTTTCATTTATTTATATACTTTGCATTTTCATTGCACTTCAACTTGACCACAAACATTGTTGATGAATGTTTAAACAGCTATAAGACTTTTCGAACACTATATATATATATATACATATATATATATATATATATATATATATATATATATATATATATATATATATATATATTATGTCTATTGAATTTTTTGAAATTTTTGAATTCTTTTCGATTTTCCTTACATTTGAAACATCTGAATTTTTTTAAATTTAAAAAAAATATTTGAAATTTTTTGAAATTTTTCGATTTTCCTTACATTTTAAACATCTTCACCTGATGATTGCATCGCATGAAACCAATATGGTTGTGAATATTCCTTTGTCACCTAATAAATAGATATGTAAAAACCTTTATATATTTATCTTATTATATTTACACACACACACACACACACACACACACACACATATATATATGTATATATATATATATATATATATATATATATAATATATATATATATATTGGGAGATTATGTGCTTAATTAAAGTCCGACTTTTCTCGATTTGTTTGCGCTTTACACTTAAACGATATGCACGCCTAATTCATTTAATTATAATTAATTAATTAATAAATTAGGTATGACTTTAATTAAGCACATAATCTCCCCAATAATTGTCGGCTATCGCCATTTCAAACATATCGTTTGTCCCACTCATATATATATATATATATATATATATATTATATATATATATATTATATATAAATATATATATATATATATATATATATATATATATATATATATATATATATATATATATACATGTTGTGTTATGGTCCAATGGGAGAAAATGAGATATTCTATAAAAAAAAAGAAGGTTCACAAAAAGGATTTTTTTTAAATAATAAAAATGTTTTTTTTAACATAATCCTTTTGCGAACCTTCTTACATACACACACACGCACACACACACACACACACACACACACACACACACATGTATATATATATATTATATATATGCATATACATATATATATATACATATGAAAATAAATATTTAGAAATAACAAACACATGATGTTAAATAATAATGATGTTTTTTCTAAATATTTATTTTCACACTGTCGGATTCACTTCCATTCAATTTTCATATATATATATATATATATATATATATATATATTATTATATATATTATAGTTTAATTGTTGTGTATTTTGGCAGCAATTTATTTTTCAATCATGTGTACTCCGTGTTATTCGATAACTCGGAGTACATCTTCATTATTTGGATCTGTATTTTTTTCCAGTCGTCTGGTGATCTTTCTGGTGTTTGGATGGAATTGAAATAGGATATTTCCCGAGCGCTTTCGACTGCTTCTTCAGTCGTCATCATGGGGTATATGAGTTGGCTTTAGTTCGTTTTTTAGGTCTTTTATCCATGTTGTTTTTAAATTTAAAGAGCCTTTTATTTTTAGAGGGTTGCAAGTATGTTAGTTACTAATATGTTATGTCCGACGTTGAATGCTATTTTATTGACGTTAGTTTTTTTTAAATTTCTATGCATATATATATATATATATATATATATATATATATTATATATATATATATATATATATATATATATTAATATATATATTATGGAATCTCTCGTCGATTTTCGACGCATGAGGGTTCACACACAGAATGAACACCCACACAGTGATTTGTTTATATTGGTGAAGGCTTGTGTTGGACCATCCACACTTTTTGGTACAGTCGATAGGAAAGAATTGGTGCATCAATTTAACCCATAGCTGGAAGGAGAATATATGGATTCAAGCCTTTCCAAAGGGTATTAGCGCTATGTGAAATGCCAACAGCTTCGTCTAGGAATTGAACTCGAATCGACGAGTCCATATTCCACGAATATATATATATATTATATATATATATATATATATATATATCAATAAATAACATTCAACATCGGACATAACATATTAAGTATTTTTAATAACTAACACACTTAACTTGCAACCTAATATGAAGAATTACTCCGTGTTATTCAATAACACATGCCTGAAAATATATATATATATGTGTGTGTGTCTGTGTGTGTGTGTGTGTGTTGTGGTGTTGTGTGTGCGTGTGTATGTGTGCATGTTTGTGTGAATGCGTGAGTACATATATATATATATATATATATATATAATATATATATATATATATATATATATATATATATATAAAGAGAGAGAGAAAGAGAGAGAGAGTGAGAGAGAGAGAGAGAGAGTTGGAAAGATAAGATTCGTGCTCATAGTCTGCATAAAAATGTAATTTATTTTTTTTAGATTCAACGAGAACAAAAGAGTAAATTGACTTAAAGATTTTGAATATCTTTTTTTTTTTCTTGTCTTTAACTATTGTTATTAGTTCTTCTCGTTCTTCTCTGAAAGTAATATTTGCCAACTCACCAATGTCTCTCTCACTCTCTCTTCAGACGTCATTTTGGCAAAGACATGACCATTCATGTCGATGCGACTGATCATGTATTTTTTCAGGATTTCAACTCAAAAAGAAAAGATATGGCGGAAGAAAAAGAAGAATGGAATGAAAGGCATTAAAGAAAAACAAGTTTCCTGACAATTGTTCCTTCTTTGGTGACGAATTATTGTAGCTGTGGAGTCGTTTTTATTTACATTTTCAATTTTCTTTCAGTTTATTTTTGTCATTTCGAAATTATCCCTTTAGACATTTTAGACATTTCGTCTGAGACATTTTTTTTTTTTTAGAAATTGTGTTTTTTTAATTTTTATTTATTTATTTATTTATTTTCTTCTCTTCGTCTCTTTATTTGGATTATTTGTTATATCTAACCAAATTTTTCTTTCGTTCTTTTTTTCTCTTGTCTTTGTTCTTTCTTTTTTGTTTCCGCCTTCCTTTCTTTCTCTTAATTTTCTTTTCTTTTCTTATAATTTTTTTTTTTTTTCTTTTTTCTTTCTTTTTTCTTCTCTTATTTTGATTATTTGTTATATGTAACCAAACTTGTCCTTCTTTCTTTTTCCTCTTGTCATTCTCCTTACTTTTTTTAAAATTGTATTTCTTTCTTTTCTTCTTCTTTTTTCTTCTTTTTTCTTTTTTCTTTCTTTTCTTCTCTTATTTTTGATTATTGTTATATGTAACCAAACTTGTCCTTCTTTTCTTTTTTCCTCTTGTCATTCTCCTTACTTTTTTAAAATTGTATTTCTTTTCTTTTTTTCTTCTTTTTTTCTTCTTTTTTTCTTTTTTCTTTCTTTTTTTCTTCTCTTATTTTGATTATTTGTTATATGTAACCAAACTTGTCCTTCTTTCTTTTTTTTCTTGTCACTCTCCTTTCCTTTTTAAAATTGTATTTCTTTTCTTTTTTTTCTTCTTTTTCTTTTTTTTTCTTTTCTTTCTTTTTTCTTCTCTTATTTTGATTATTTGTTATATGTAACCAAACTTGTCCTTCTTTCTTTTTTCCTCTTGTCATTCTCCTTACTTTTTTAAAATTGTATTTCTTTTCTTTTCTTCTTCTTTTTCTTTTTTTTTCTTTTTTTTTCTTTTTTTCTTCTCTTATTTTGATTATTTGTTATATGTAACCAAACTTGTCCTTCTTTCTTTTTTCCTCTTGTCATTCTCCTTACTTTTTTAAAATTTGTATTTCTTTTCTTTTTTTTCTTCTTTTTTTCTTCTTTTTTTCTTTTTCTTTCTTTTTTTCTTCTCTTATTTTGATTATTTGTTATATGTAACCAAACTTGTCCTTCTTTCTTTTTCCTCTTGTCATTCTCCTTACTTTTTTAAAATTGTATTTCTTTTCTTTTTTCTCTTTTTTTCTTCTTTTCTTTTTTCTTTCTTTTTTTCTCTTCTTATTTGATTATTTGTTATATGTAACCAAACTTGTCCTTCTTTCTTTTTTCCTCTTGTCATTCTCCTTACTTTTTTAAAATTGTATTTCTTTTCTTTTTTCTCTTTTTTTCTTCTTTTTTTTCTTTCTTTCTTTTTTCTTCTCTTATTTTGATTATTTGTTATATGTAACCAAATTTTCCTTCTTTCTTTTTTCTCTGTCATTCTCCTTTACTTTTTAAAATTGTATTTTTTCTTTTCTTCTTCTTTTTTCTTCTTTTTTTCTTTTTTCTTTCTTTTTTTCTCTTATTTGATATTTTTATATGTAACCAAACTTGTCCTTCTTTCTTTTTTCCTCTTGTCATTCTCCTTACTTTTTTAAAATTGTATTCTTTTCTTTTTTTCTTCTTTTTCTTCTTTTTCTTTTTTTCTTTCTTTTTTCTCTCTTATTTGATTATTTGTTATATGTAACCAAACTTGTCCTTCTTTCTTTTTCCTCTTTGTCATTCTCCTTACTTTTTTAAAATTGTATTTCTTTTCTTTTCTTCTTTTTTTCTTCTTTTTTTCTTTTCTTTCTTTTCTTCTCTTATTTTTGATTATTTGTATATGTAACCAAACTTGTCCTTCTTTCTTTTTCCTCTTGTCATTCTCCTTACTTTTTTAAAATTGTATTTCTTTTCTTTTTTTCTTCTTTTTCTTCTTTTTTCTTTTTTCTTTCTTTTTTTCTTCTCTTATTTTGATTATTTGTTATATGTAAACCAAAACTGTCCTTCTTTCTTTTTTCCTCTTGTCATTCTCCTTACTTTTTAAAATTGTATTTCTTTCTTTCTTCTTCTTTTTTCTCTTTTTTTCTTTTTCTTCTTTTTTTTCTTCTCTTATTTTGATTATTTGTTATATGTAACCAAACTTGTCCTTCTTTCTTTTTTTCTCTTGTCACTCTCCTTTCCTTTTTTAAAATTGTATTTCTTTTCTTTTTTTCTTCTTTTTTTCTTCTTTTTTTCTTTTTTCTTTCTTTTTTTCTTCTCTTATTTTGATTATTTGTTATATGTAACCAAACTTTTCCTTCTTTCATTCTATCTCTTGTCATTGTCCTTTCTTTTGCATTTCCTCCTTCCTTCATTCTCTTAATTTTTCTTTTTCTTTCTTATAAATGTTTTTTTTCTTTTTCCTTTTTCATTTTTCATTCTCTTCATCTCTTATTTTCATTATTTGTATATGTAACCAAACTTTTCCTTCTTCTTTCCATCTCTTATCATTGTCCTTCTTTTTCATTTCCTCCTTCCTTTCTTTCTCTTAATTTTTCTTTTTCTTTTCTTATAAATTGTTTTTTTTCTTTTTTTTTTCTTTTTCCTTTTCTTTTTTATTCTCTTCATCTCTTATTTTTATTATTTGTTATATGTAACCAAACTTTTCTTTCGTCCTTTTTTTCTCTCTTGTTCTTGTCCTTTCTTTTTTATATCTTCTTCCTTTCTTTCTCGTAATTGTTATTTTTTTCTTATGAATTGTATTTTATTCTTTTCTCCTTTTTTTCTTTTTTCGTTTTCTTTCTTTTTACTTCTCTTATTTTGATTATCTGTTATATGTAACCAAATTTTTCCTTCTTTCTTTTTTCTTTTGTCTTTTTTCTTTTGTCATTGTTCTTTCTTTTTTATTTCCCCCTTCCTTTCTTTCTCTTAATTGTTCTCTCTTCTTTTCTTATGAAATGTATTTTTTCTTTTTATTTCTTTTTTCTTTTTTCTTTTTCTTTTTTCCTCTCTTCATCTCTTATTTTGATTATTTGTTTTATGTAACCAAACTTTTCTTTCGTTTTTTTTTCTCTTGTCATTGTCCTTTCATCTCTTTATTCCTTCCTTCCTTTCTTTCTCTTTCTTCTTCTTCTTCTTTCCTTTTTGTTTGTTTGAGTAATTGTTTATTTATTCATTTGTTTGTTTGTTTGTTTGTTTCATTTGTTCTTTCCATTGTTCTTTACATCTTTTTCTTTCTTTTTCTTTCTTCATTGACCTTTCAGAATTGTTATTTTTTTTCATGGTTACTTCTATCTCTTTCTTTCTCTTTCTTTTGTTTCTTTTTGTCTTTTTCTTTCATTTGTTCTGTTTATTGTTCCTCCTATTATTTTCTTTCTTTCTTCTCTTCACTGAGTTCATAAGTCTTTCTCTCTTTCTCCTTCTTTCTTTCTTTCTTTCTTTCATTCATTCATTTTTACATTCAATTTTTCCCGCCAGTTTCTTTCTTTTTCTCTTCATTAATCTCTCACCACTTTCTTTCTTTTCGCTGTTCCGCCTTTTTTTTCTTTCTTTCTTTCTTTCTTTCACCTTTTCTCCCCGTTATCGTTTATTCATCGTTCAATTGTTTTATCAATCATTATTTTTTCTTTCTTTATCTCTTTCTTTCTTTCTTCCTTTTTTCGTTTGCTTCTCCCTTTGCTGGTTGCTCTCTTTCCCTTCTCCTCTCTTTCTGACTTTCTTTCTTTCTTTCTTCATTTATTTCTTTCTTCCTCTATTTATTTTTCCCTTTAGTTTTTTCTTTCTTTCGTTCTTTCTTCCTTTTCTTCCTTCTTTCTTTTCATTGATTCTTTTGTCATATTTTTTTATTTGTTTGTTTGCTTGTTTGTTTGTTTCTTTCTTTCAACTTTGTCTCTGTGTTATCGTATAATTCAATTGCTCTGTCTCTCATAAATTTATTTCTATTTTTCTTTCTTTCTTTCTATGTTAAGTTTTGTTTCATTCTACTTTTTTCTCTTTCTTTTGTACCTATTATTCTGTCTTTCACTTTATCTCTCTAACATTCTTTCTTTCTTTCTTTCTTTCTTTCTTTCTATTGCTCTTTTTTTTTTCACGTTTTCTTTCTATTATTTTTCTTCTTTTGTCTTTCTATTGAAAGTCCATTTTCGATCTTGTTTTCTCTTTCTATTTTTTAAATATTTCTTCTTCAAAGTTGTTAGACGTTTGGTCTTCCTTCTCAGTTTCTTTAAGTTTATGAAAGTTTTTATTCGTTTCTTTTAAGCCACTTTTTGCTTATTCATTCCCTCTTCCGTAATATTCATTAAATTCTTTATAATTCATCTTTCCACCTTCATTTCCCTATTCTTTCGATGCTTTCCTTCCTTTTTCTTTGCATATATTTCATTTTCATTTCTTTTTCTCTCTTTCGAATCTAAGTCCATTTCTATTTCATCCTTGTACTTCTTTAAAATTGACTTCACCCACCATTACTCCTCTCCTTACTCTATTAGTCTCTCTTTTTTATTTCCTTAACGACATTCTCTCATCTTTTCCCTTTTATACGCTTCCGCTCTTACTTTCTCTCTCTCTCTCTCTCTCACACACAAACACACTCACTCACTCACTTTCTCTCTCACACATACACAAAACACTCACATACACACACTCAAACATACACACACACACATACACATACACACACACACACACACACACTCTCTCTCTATCTCTCTCTCTCTCTCACACACACACACACACACACTCAAACATACACACATACCCACATACATACACACACACTCTCTCTCTCTATCTATCTCTCTCTCTCTACTTTTCGATCTTTTTCTTTGTATATATTTCATTTCTTTTTCTCTCTTTCAAACTTAAGTTCATTTCTATTTCATCATTTGTTCCATTTTAAAATTAACCCACTTCACCTACCATTTCCCCTCTCCTTACTCTAGTAGTCTCTCTTTTTTTATTTCCTTTGTGACACACACACACTCTCTCTCTCTCTCTCTCTCTCTCTCTCTCTCTCTCTTTCACCACACCACACACACACACACACACACACACAACACACACCACACACTTTACTACCCCCATTTTTAATTTCTATATCTTTTTCTATCACTCTCTCTGTTTTCTACTCTCTTCCTTTATTTTTTCCTTTTTTCCTGTTAACTGCCATTGTTTTGCTTTCTCTTTCCCTAATTCTTCCCGTTCTCCTTCTTATCCCCTTTTATTTTTGCCAGGTCATAGAACTTTCTCGCTTCATCAAATAACCATTACGGGTTTTCAACTTGCTTTCTTCTGTCTCTTTTATGTGATGCCGTTTCGTTTCATGTAATTCCGTTCCGTTTCACTGTTCCCTTTCGAATTTTTAAGCCAACAGGATTAAATCTAGTTTTGAATTCATGCTAGCCGCCTCGTAACATGCCGGCAGTGCGTCATTCTAATTCTATTCAACAATTCGTCATTAAATTGTGAATTTTGATTTTTATCTTAAAGCATTTACATGCAAACAATACTGTCCTTTTGGTAGCTTTCAACAAACCTGTGCAAAAATAATGGAAAGGAGCTGATGTATGTCCCCTAATTTTTAACACGTAACACATGACTGTTAAATTTGGATCGTTGTACAGTTTCCTAAAATCAAACAGCTTTATATTATATTATATATATATATATATATATATATATATATATATATATATACCAACCCCTCCACATGAGCAGAATGTGACACAAGGTCAATTTCTTAAATGGAGTTAAATAGGTTTGAATTCAGAGTTTTCCTTTTCCTAGACCGGTTGCATAACCAAGGTTAAAGAGCCTAGTCTGTCCTACTATTTACCCATAGCTGGAGCGAGAGTAGAATTCATACCTTTCGCAAGGGTATTAGCGCTAAGTGAAATGCAATTACCACGTCCAGGATTTGAACTCGGGGCGACGAGTCCATTTCCTATTACTTTAACCATTACACCACGCGTTCCATACTAAGAGCTTTATATAAGAAATTGTTGCTATTCCTCACGCTTAAGGGGGCTTCCCCTTATGCATTACCGATCCCCTCGTTTTAAAAAGGCAGAGACCTGAAATACCACTAAACAGGGGCAATGACGGAATTAAAAAATTGGAAGAGTTAGATAACTGCGGTGTATCCTCACACTAAACCCACCTTGTGTCACATTTTGGTTTCGTGGGTATAAATAAATACTGTGAACTCCCCATGGCATTGTGGCTAACATGCTCAACTGCGACATCGTAATAAACAAGTTCTAACTCAAGTCACGTTCACTTCCGGTCGAATACACTTGGGAAAGGTATGAAGCCCCTCATGTCCTCCAAATAGTAGCACTACCATTATTTTGGTAATCCTTAACTTGTTCCTCGTAAATTCCTACCATAAAATAAAGTGAACCCTCATTTTATGTCCGTGTTTTTGTCATAAATGTTTTATTTTTCTTGCACCCGTTATTTTACAATACTAAATATATTTTTATTATTTATCTTAATATTCACTTCAACTAGCAAATATATGCACCCTCCGGGTGCAAGTATTTAAGTTTTAATGTAATAAAATATTGTATTAAAATTAGAAAGGCTAATGAAACTAAACAAGAATACATATTAAAAAGATTGAAAACAGAGGGGGATAATAAAAGATTTGAAACAGAGGAGATAATAAAAAAAATGGAACAACTGAAACTTACTCTTCCATCACTCTCGTCTTTCATTGTTATTTTTTTCTAATTTAAGTATTTAGTTATAAGAGGAAGTAAAGAATAAAATGACAGTTATTTTATCTTGTTAATGGATTTCATTTAAGATTAATTGAAGAGATTTTTGCTTATATTCATTAGAATAAAAACCAAACAGTTAGAAATCAATAATTACCAAGCACATATTTATTAAAATCAAATTTTTAAATATCAATATGCAAATTAGTCTTCCCATTCACACTGTAAAACCGCTATTTTGTTGATATATAAATACAATTGCATGTTGTCAGTATGTAGACATGGTTAACAGTATAAATAATGTAAAACAATTTTATTAATAATTGCGGTTTAAATAAAAATACAATCATGGAAAATGTGATGTCAATAACTAAGGGAATAGTGATATGAGTAGTAATATAGTTTCGGTTACAGACAGAAAAGCAAACAATCTCCATTATAATAAGATGTGTATATTCTAAAACTTTTAAAATAACGGGTGCTAGAAAAATAAAATATTTATTGCAAAAACACGGACATAAAATCAGGGTTCAGTTTATTTTATGGTAAGAAATTTACGGAATTTATGTTTTTGCTAACTTAGTAGAGCATCTGTCTTGAACATACAAGGTTCCGTGTTCGATGGCGACCCTTGCCGACTCAGCACATAAGTAGCACAGTCTGAGTAATCGTATCTGTGTGATAAAACAGCATTTGGGAGCTGACGAAAGGTGTGACTATCCACCTTAGCAAAAAGTCTCCCAGGTTTAGCACTCTCTGGTTTAGCTCAGAAAAGTAGGTAGACTCTCACTGTTCGACTGATACGGACTTTATCACTATTCTTCTCCAAGGAAGAAAGGTATGACCCCGCTTCTTATAACCTAACTATGGGTTAAAGACTACTCCTGCTCATATTCTATAATGTTGGCTTTAACAAAGTTAAATAGTCAAATTCCGGTTGTTTGTTAAGAGACGATTTTTAGAATTTTTTTCTCAGGCAATGTCATTCGAAAATTAAATTTTACGACGCCCGGAGGGGGTTTTCTGTTGCTAGTACATATAAAAAAGAAAAGAAATCAAAATTCCGTTCTTACATTTACACTGATTTAGTTTTATTAGCTCTATGTTTCAGCATTGCCAAATTGAAATGACTCATTTTTTTTTTGCGCATTTATTTCCCTTGCACGCTCAGTTGCCCAAGGTACTATTTATTTATTTCATTTTATATTTCCCCTTTTAATTTACGTTTATTCTTTTATACTTGAGTTCGTTTTTTTAAACAACAACTAAATCAAACTTTCAAACTATGTAAAAATAAAGAAAAAACAAAACAAAGAAACAACTGAGGTGGTCACTACTTGAATAGGATCAATCCTAATTAGTGATCATCCTCCACACGTCAATACATTAATACAACAACCGACATTATGTTTTTTTTGTTTTTTGTTTGGTTTTGTTTTGTGACATTGTTTATACTATGTAAAGTGTGAAAATAAACCCTTGTTTTCTTCTACTAAATATCTTATAACCCAAGGTAACAACTGGCTTACTTGTGAACAGAGTTCTGAGTTTCCAATTCTTTTTTTCCGTCAGTGTATTTAGCAGTTACTTTATTTCCGTCGACACCGGTAATACTTTTAAGTAAATAAAAAGCCGCGTATAATCGGATTTTTTCTTTCTTATCAGGACTAGAGAAATCGTGATTCTTTCTCGCTCACTGATTTGAATCTTTCTACATCACACAAAGGCATAAAGCGAGAAAGAGATATATTATTTTATGTAAATTAAGTCTACATATCTAATGATTCGCCTTAATGAGTCATTGTCAACTTATTTAGCGCCAAAACAAGATACCCTTTTGTAGCTGATGTGTAAGTACGTTGAAGTAAATCTCTGATAAGTCAATCTACAAATTATCCGACTATTCAACTTTTGACGGCACACTTCCAGTTGAAGTTATCAACGATCGTCTCTAGTAGACTATTATAAGTGAGTTCGATTCTCATTTCCGTGATCTAATGGTTATCATCGTAGAAAATGATTGCGGTGGCCCCGTGTTCAAATACTGGACGAGGCTGGTTGTATTTCACGTTGTGCTAATACCCTTGATAGAGGAATGCATCCAACGGTTCTCTCTGCGGCTATGGGTAAATAGTAGGGAAGACTGGACTATTTAATTTTGTTATTGCAATAGAAGGATTATTATTTATATTTACATTTTTATGTAGTCGTTTCTTAAAATTTTATTTTGCACACAGTCCTATCACATATCCAATTACATACAATTCTCATTGGGTCCTTGTGCCACAACTAAGCTAAGCTTAGAAAATAAAGTTTATAAATAATACCAATAACTAGTACAGCTACCCAACGTTGCCCGGGATTCAAAAAGTTAAAAATATCTATACTTACATATATATATATTTACCAACCCCTCCGCACGAGCAGGATGCGACACAAGGTCAATTTCTTAAGCGGAGTTTAACAGGTTTGAATTCAGAGTTTTCCTTCTCCTAGACCGGTTACCTAGCCATGATTCGCCTTAATGAGTCATTGTCAACTTATTTAGCGTCAAAACAAGATACCCTTTTGTAGATGGTGTGTAAGTACGTTGAAATAAATCTCTGATAAGTCAATCTACAAATTATCCGACTATTCAACTTTTGACGGCACACTTCCAGTTAAAGTTATCAACGATCGTGTCTAGTAGACTATTATAAGTGAGTTCGATTCTCATTGGGTCCTTGTGTGCCACAACTTGTGGCGAGAGAAACCACGAACGTAGTAGTTCGAAGCGTGCACCACTGTGTTTGGCATGCAGAATGAGATCAGATCGAGTGGGGAGATTGAACTCGCATTCTCCTGATCGTGAGTCGTGGCCTGACACATGGGAATTGCTAAACTATCCAGAGTGGTCCGGATGGGAAGGATTGACGCGTGCTGATTAGTGTCGCACGTGCTGCACGGGCAGGTCAGAGTAAGGAGCCCGGATGAACACTGTAATTGTGTATTTATTGACTAGCCCTCACAAACCGAGAGGAAAGCTTGCAGTAGCATTTTGGCTGTGACGGCGAGTGGACGATAGACAAGATATTCTGATAGTGTTGGTGAGAATAGTGCAGCATTGCTGGGAGAGTAAAAGCGTCAGACTTTAACTAAGCCCCCCCCCCCGAGAACATTCTTATTAACAACTAAACTAAGCTTAGAAAATAAAGTTTAAAAATAATACCAATAACTAGCACAGCTACCCAACGTTGCCCGGATTCAAAAAAGTTAAAAATATCTATACTTACATATATATATATATATATATATATATATATATATATTATATATATATTACCAACCCCTCCGCACGAGCAGGATGCGACACAAGGTCAATTTCTTTAGCGGAGTTTAACAGATTCATACCTTTCTCAAGGGTATTAGCGCCATGTGAAATGCCAATGGCTTCGTCCAAGAATTAAACTCGCGTACATATAGATTGATAAAAATTATTTTCCTATACTAGCAAATATATGCACCCCCCCCCCCCGATGGTGCAGTATTTAAGTTTTAATATAATAAAATTTATATTAAATTAGAAAGGCTTATGAAACTAAATAAGAATGCAGATTTGAAACAGAGGGAGTTATAAAGAAAAAAATAAATAGAGCAACTGAAACTTACTCTTCCATCGCTTCCGTCTTTCATTGCTAAATTTTCCTAATGTATCTATTTAGAAGAAATAACTGTAATTTGATTCTTTACTTTCTATTTTACCAAAGATTTATCCCCAAGATTTTGGCTCATATTCATTAAGATCAAACGAAACAATTATAAACTAATAATGCCAAGCACATATTTATTAGAATCAAAATTTTTATATCAATATGCAAATTAGCCTTCCTGTTCACACTGTAAACCGCAATGTTAGATAAATAGACTGATGGGAACAGGTAGAGACAGACAAACAGACAGACAGACAGATAGATGGATAGATATGGGTCGACTGAAATAGATCGATAGATATGGATTCTAGCACACATATGATAAAAAGGGGTTGGGGCTTGCCATAAGGGCAATAGGGTTGGGAAAATCATATAGGTGCTAGGGCTTGACGTGACCAGCCGATTGATCGGAGGGGGCCTCTCCGACCGCCCGTCTAGCCCAAGATAGGGCCAAAGTGGAGTATTGCATGTCATGAACTGCTCATCCACCTGGGCTCTATCCTTAAGCATCACGGGTCGCCACCCACGGCCAACAGGTGGCCCCATTGGGGGAGTCTTACCCCTCTGCAGAGGTGCAGTCGGTGCATTCTAACGCCCCAGCCGACAGGGCGCGATAGATATGGAAAGGGATAGATAGATAGATAGATAGATAGATAGTATGGACAGGCTGAGATTTGAAATGCTGATTTTCAAGAAAGAAAATAAACGAAATACACAATCTTGAGAAGAAAAACGCTCCCAATATATATAGGTTAGAATTGAATATGACAACTTAGAATTGCCTAATAATTTCTAGCTATGTCCCTCTTCAAACAGAAATCAATTTTATCTTATTTGAATTTTCAAATTATATTTAAGAGTTATATAGATTAAAATATCTGGAGAAAAATGCTGAAGATAATGTTTGTATGTTATCAGTACCTTTATATCTTAATTCTAGACATATATAATGTATATCTTATTATAATGGAGATTGTGTGTTTTTCTGTCTGTAACCGAAACTATATTACTACTCAAGTCACAATTCCCTTAATTATTTACGTCAAATTCTCCATTGATTTCATTCTTTTAAACCTTCAGTTATTAAATAAAAATTGTTTTACATTATAATACTGTTTGACTATATCTATACTGCATTTACCGCGTACCCCACTGTACGCGTCAGGCCACAAATCCTATTAACGTGGGACCACCCACAAGCCCGAAGCTCATGGAGTGGCAGGTGAAAAATTGCGTCGATCGCCGTCGGCATATCCCCTCCAAGGCGGGTCGTCCTCAGGCACTGTGGCAATAAACCCCAGCCCGCCCTTTAAATCGGGGGCAGGTGTTGCCGGGGGGGGGATGCCCCCTGGGATCGACCTGTTAATTATACAAATGGTCCAGAGGGCCGAAGCCACTGTTGACCATTATCAACGTTACTAATAACATGGCAAGTTGTATTTATATATACAACAAAATAGCGGTTTACAGTTTGAACGAGGAAGGCTAATTTGCATTTGATATTTAAAATGTAATTAATAAATATGGGCTTTGGTATTATTGATTTCTAAAATTGTTTGGTTTTATCTTAAGAAATATTAAACAAAAATCTCGTGTATAAATCAGAAAAGAAAATTTTATTTACAAGAAGAAGATAACTGTGAATATCATCCTTTACTTCCTATTTAACTAAATAGTTAAATTAGGAAAAATTTACCAATGAAAGAGGAGTATGGGAAAATGATGGAATAATTAGTTTCAAAAGTTGTTCGATTTTTCGATTATACCCCCTCTGTGCAGATCTTTTTATCTGCATTCTCATTTTTGTTTCATTAGGCCTTTTCTATTTGAATAGCGATAATTTCATTACATTAAAACTTAAAACTTGCCACCCGGGAGGGTGCATATATTTTGCTAGTTTATGTATCTTTTATAAGTTGGAAAAACTATACTTTTCACTTTAGTATTATTTTTCTATGTCTCTCTTTGAATGAAAATGAAAAATCAGTATGTTAAATTTTGTTAATATTCATAGTTGAAGTCTATAGTTAAGAATTTTCACTATTTAAAAAAAAATGAAAAGCTTGTGTAAATTCGGCTATCAAAGATGGCGATGAATAAGCAGGCGCGATATAGTAATAATGAGAGAAACTTTTCTGTCCTCAATAGATAGCCAAATGGTTTGGTCTTACAGCTATTCAAAATTGATACGCATACTTATTCGACCAAGATGAAATGCTTTAACATAATAACGTGTTCCTTCTTTGCGAGAACGAGAAAGCCATGTTGCTGCAAAGATTTATAAATAATTAGAATTACTTTTTAGTCTTTATGTCCTTATAGATGACAAATAGGTTTGGTGTAGATGCGAACAAAATTTTAATATGATGCTTATTGGACCCAGGTAAATGCTTTAAAAATAATAAATGTGTTCCCATGTGAGAACAGAGGGAAGCCATGTTGCTTGCAAGATTAACTAGGTTTTAGGAATTACTTTTTTGCTTCCCCAGACCTTGAAGATACAAATATGCATGTTTGCTTAACATTAACTTGTATAATGTAAATTGTTTTTTAGTTTTTTTGCCCGTTTACAAAAACTGTTGCGTGTAAATTTATCCAAGCGTTAATATATGATGCCCACGTCCACACCCGCTGCTCTACATATTGACAACCATAACTTGGGGAGAATAGTTGCATTCATACTTTCCCAAAGGTAAATCACGACTATGTGGAACTATGGCCCTTTCGTCCAGCATTTGAAACTTCGGATCGGGGCGCTGATCCATTCTCCTAAGACTATACACCCAGTACCATTCTTCAACGCCACTGCACTCTCGGATTGTAATTATGGAAATATAATTCACCTATTTAGTAAGGTTTCTCTTGGGCCTTTCTTAATGTTATTATTAACGAGCCAACAGTCATTTATTATTGACTAGGAAAGAGGCTACCCGGTTACCGCGTCGCCTGAAGCTAGAGGGGAATTTTTAAAGGTTAGTCTCGCAGATCATTCCTATGGTCATTATTTCATCACTGTGATGCCCCACAAAACTCCCCGCAATAATAACTATTAACAACAATATAGTTCAAGAAATTTACATTATAAAAAATTTATAATTTTTTAAAAAAATAAACAATAAATAAATAAATGACGGCGATTAATTCAAGTCACATCGAAAACGTCAGATTTTTAATTACCTATTCTATTTACTATACCACAATTTTAATTTAAAATATCTTCCCAAATATAAATAAAATTTTATTATTTTTTTCGTGCAAAAAACCAAAGTATACTCCTGGTGATAGTTGAATATATACTATATACATATAATAGAATATATATATATATATATAATAATATTATATATAACTATATCATATTATATATATAAACCTGTTTTAGTAATGGCTTTTTAGCCGATAATTCTTTTGAGAAATAGAGCTGTGTTTAATTTGGAGGTCGTACCTTAAAATCTTTTTGGAAAATTAATTAATAATAAGAATTTTAGGCCTGGAGATACCTATATTAAAATTGTTATGCGCTAAACCGAAATTCGATGGGGAAAAATCAATCTCTGTAATGTACATTTCGGCCTATTAGGCCCCCCTCACATCAGCAGAGGCCCGTAGATCGGAAGAACCTGCATTATATATATATTTACTTTTTCATTAATTGTTTTTATTTTCCGACAGTTTCCTCGGCTTGCGTACATTGTACACATATATAACACAAATTGCCCTTTATAATATCTCTCTCATTAATAAAGAAAGATTCGCTCTTCCCGGTTTTGTCCCTATAACAAAAATTACGTCAGCTGCTTACGTCACATTACCCTCAAAATCGTTCATAAATTAGAATAAATTGCACTCAAAACTTTGAACATGCAACTCAATTTAGGACCAAGTCCTCATTGTTTTGTTTTGTAAACTTTTTCTCTTAAAGGTAAAAACTGATTGCATACACTAAATCGAGTCTNTTCTGTGATAATCCAAACAACTTGTCCTTCTGGTTTCTGTTTTTTTGCCGACGCTCCCCCTTTGTCTTCTCCTACCTTTTTTTTTTATACTAACGACGAAAACATGAATTTCTGTCTTTTTTTCTTCTTTTTTCTTTTTTTCCTCTTCTTCTTTTTCTTTCTCTTATTTGAATATTTTTGTAATATCGTAACAAAATCTTGTCCTTCTTTCTTTTTTCTAACCTCGTCTCTTGTAATCATTCCTTCCTTTACTCTTTTTAAAATTGTCCATTCTTTCTTTTCTTCTGTCATTCTTTTCTATTCTTTTTTCTTTTGTTTACTTTCTTTTTCTTCTCTTGTCATTTTTGATTATTGTTTATATGTAACCAAACTTTCGCTTCTTTCTTTTTTTCCTCTTGTCATCTCTCCTTACTTTTATTAAATGTATCTTCTTTTCTTCTTTGGTCTTCTTTTTTTCTTCTCCTTTTTTTCTTCTCTATCTTCTCTTGGTTTTCATCTTCTTATTTTGATTATTTGTTACTATGATCCAATCAACGTGTCCTTGCCTTTCTTTTTGTCTTGTCATTCTCCTATACTTTTTTAAAATTGTATTTCTTTGTCTTTTTCTTCTTCTTTTTCTCTGTCTTTTTTCCTTTTCTTCTCTTTTTTTTACTCTTAATTTGTGATTATTTAGTATATTGAACCAACTTGTCTTCTTTCTTTTCTCCTCTGGTCAAGTTCTCCTACTGTTTTTAAAATTGTATTTCTTTCTTCTTTTTTTCTTCTTTTCTTCTTTTTTCTTTTTCTTTTCTTTTTTCTTTCTCTTATTTTGATATTTGTTTATATGTAACCCAAACTTGTCCTCTCTTCGTTTTTTCCTCTTCATTCTCTCACTTTTTTAAATGTATTTCTTTCTTCTTTTCTTTTTCTTTTCTATATCTTTTTATCTTTATTCTTTCGTTTTTTTCTTCTCTTTTTTGCATTTTATTTATGAGTAACCAAACTGTCCTTCTTTCTTTTTTCTCTTGTCCACTCTCCTTCGTCCTTGTTTAAAATTGTATTTCTTTTCTTTTTTACTTTTTTCTTTTTTTCTCTTTTTTCTTTCTTTTTTTCTTCTCTTATATATTTTATTATTTATGCAAACTTCACTTTGTTATATCCTTTTTATCCTTTGGGTTCCTTTCTTCTATTTGCCTTCCTGTCATGTCCTTATCTTGCCTTCTCTTCTTACATTTTCATATTTCTTATAAATGTTTTTTTTCTTTATTCCTTTTTCATTTTCATTTCTTCATCTCTATTATTCATATTTGTATATGTAACCAAACGGTTTCCTTCGTTTTCTTCTCATTCTCTTAGTCATTGTCCTTCTTTTTCATTTCCCTCCTCTCTTTCTTCTTAATTTTTCTTCTTTTTCTTTCAATAAATTGTTTCTTTTTTTTTTTTCTTTTTTACCCTTTCTTAAATTGTATTCTCCTTATCTCCTTATTGTTTATTATTTGTTATATGTAACAAAACCTTTTTGTCTTTCGTCCCTTTTTTTCTCTCTCTTGTTCTTTGTCCTTTTCTTTTTATATCTTTCTTCCTTCTTTCTGCTTAATTGTTGATTTTTTTGTATGAATTGTTATTTTATTCTTTCTCTTTCTTTTTTTTCCTTTTTTCGTTATTTCTTTCTTTTTAATTCTCTATTTTGATTATCTGTTATATAACCAAATTTTCCTTCTTTTTTTTTCCTTTTGCTACTTTTTTGCTTTTGTGCAGTTCTTTCTTTTTATTTCCCCCTTCCTTCTTTCTCTTAATTGTTCTTCTTCTTTTCTTATCGAATGTATTTTTCTTTTTATTTTTTTTCTTGTTTCTTTTCTTTTTTCCTCTCTTCACTTCTTATTTTGATTTATTTGTTTATGTGTAACCAAACTTTTCTTATCGTTTTTATCTTGTGTCATTTCCTTTCATCTCTACTTTCTTACTCTTCCTTATCTTTCCTTTCTGGTCTCTTTCTTCTTTCTCCTTCTTGTATTGTCTGAGTAATATGTTTAGTTATATTCATTTGTTGTTTGTTTGTTGTTTTCACTTTGTTCTTTCCATTGTTCTTATACATCTTTTCTTTCTTTTCTTTCTTCATATACCTTTCAGAATTGTATTTTTTTCATGGTTGACTATCTATCTCTGTTTTCTCGTCTTTCTTTTTTTTCTTTTTTGTCTTTTGTCTTTTCATTTTCTGTTTATTCTCCTCCTATTATTTTCTTTCTTTCTCTCTTCACTGAGTTCATAAGTCTCCTCTCTTCTCTCCTCTTTCTTTTCTTCTTTTCTCTTTCATTCCAATTTCATATTTTTTACATTCACTTTTTACCCGCCAGTTCTTTCTTTTCTCTTCGATTAATCTCTCACCCATTTCTTTCTTTTCAGTTGTCCGCCTGTTTTTTTTCTTTTCTTTTCTTTCTTTCACCTTTCTCCCCGTTATCGTTTAATTCATCGTTCAATTGGTATTATAACATTTTATTTTTCTTTCTATCTCTGTCTTTCTTCTCTCCTTTTTTATGCGTCGTTATTTTGCTTCTCCCTTTGTCTGGTTGCTCTCCTTCCCTTCTCCTCTTCTTTCCGACTTTCTTTCTGTTCATTTCTCATTTTTCTTTCGTCCTCTATTTATTTGCCCTTTAGTTTTTTCTTCTTTTCGTCTTTCTTCCTTTTCTTACTTCTCTCTTCTTTCATGGATTCTTCTTGTCATATTTATTTATTGTTTGTTGTTGCTGTTTGTTTCTTTCTTTCAACTTGTCGTCTGTGTTATCGTATAATTCAATTGTCTGTCTCTTCATTATATATTCTATTCTATTTTTCTAAATACTCTTTTTGCTATGTTTTAGTTTTTCATTCTACTTTTTACTCTTTCTTTGTACCTATTATTCTGTCTTTCACTTTACTCTCAACATGTCTCTTTCTTCTTTTCTTTCTTTCTTTCTTCCTTCTATTGCTCTTTTTTTTTCACGTTTTCTTCTATTATTTCTTTCTTTGTACTTTCTATTGAAAGTCCATTTCGAATCGTTGTTTTCTCTCATTTTCATAGTTCTTCTGTACAAAGTATGTTAGAGTGGTCGCTTCAGTTTCTTAATTTGAAAGTTTATTCGATTTTAAATACATTGACTTTTCTTTCCTCTCAGTTTGTAATGTTTATGAATATTATTTACTTCGACTTCATTTACCACTTTTGCTATTTTCGGCGATGCTTTCCTATCCTATAATAAACATTCATTCACCATACCCTACTTATTTATGTTCATTTTCTGTTGCGATCATTCATTCTTTTTCTCTCTTTCGAATCTAAGTCCATTTCTATTCATCCTTGTACTTCTTTAAAATTGACTCACCCACCATTACTCCTCTCCTGTACTCTAATAGTCCTCCTCATCCTATTTATGTTCCTTAACGACATTTCTATCATCTTTCCCACTTTATGACCGCTTCCCGCTTCTTACTTCTCTCTCTCTCTCTCTCTTCACAACACAACACACTCACTCAGCTCACTTTCTCTCACACAAACACAAACATCACATACCACACACTCCAAAACAACCGTTGACACACACACATAACACATATACACCAACACAACACCACCACTCGTCTCATCATATCTCTCTTCCTCCTCACACACACAGCACACACACTAAACTACACACAATACCCACATACTACAACACACACTCTCTCCTCTCTTTCTATCTCTCTCTCTCTCTTGACTTTCCGATCTTTTCTTGTATATATTTATTTCTTTTTCTCACTTGCAAACTTATTTCATTTCTATTTCGATCCATTTGTTCCATTTATTATAACCCACTCACCCATACCATTCCCGCTCGTCCTTACTCATACCTCGTCTCTCTTTTTTTTATATCCTTGTGACGCACACACGACACTCTCTCTCTCTCTCTCTTCGTCTCTTCTCTCTCTCTTCCACAACACCACAACACACACACACACACACACTACACACACAGCACACACTTTACTACCCCATTTTTAATTTCTATAATCTTTGTTCTATCCCTCTCTTGTTTTCACTCTGCTTCATTATCTTTCTTTCGTTTTGCTGATACTGCCATGTTTTGCTTTCTCTTTTCTTCCTAATTCTTTCCAGTTCTCCCCTTCTTAATCCCCGTTTGATTATTGCCAGGTCAATAGAACTTTCTCGCTTCATCACAATAACCATTACGGGGTTTTTTCAACTGTGCGTGTGGCTTCTGTGTCTCTCTTTTATGTGATGCCGTTTTCGTTTCATAGTATTCACTTCGTTTCACGTTCCCATTTCGAATTTCTTTAAGCAACAGGAATATAAATCTCAGTTTTTAAATTCATGCTCTAGGCGCCCGAACATTGCCGCGGCCCCCATCGCCTGCAGTCATCTAATTTCCATTCAACAATTCCGTCACGTTAAATGTGAATATTTAGATTTTTCATCTTAAAGATTTACATTCGCAAAACAATACTGTCCTATTTGGTAGCTTTCAACAAACCGTTGCAAAAACTTAATGGTAAAAGAGCTTGTGATGTCCCCTAATTTTAACATCGTTATACACATGACTGTTAAATATTGGATCGTTGTCACCGTTCCTTAAAATCAAACCAGCGTTACTAAATACTTACATATTATTAGTATATATATGATATTATATATAATATATAAATATGACCAACCCCTCCATCATGAGCAGAATGTGACACAAAGGTCAATTTCTAATATGAGTTAAATAGGTTTGAATTTCAGAGTTTTCCTTTTTCCTAGACCCGGTTTGCATAAACCAAGACTGTTAAAGAGCCTTGTCTGTCCCTACATATTCACCCAAGCTGCGATCACTGTGCAGAGTATGTAGAATCAATACCGTTCAGCCCGGTACTTAGCCGCTAATATGCACATTACACGTCCAGATATATGAAACTCCCCCCCGGGGCGACGCATCCATTATCCCGTTTATACATTTAACCATTATCACCACGGCGTTCCATACTTAAAGCCTTTATAATACAGAAATTGCTTGCTATTCCTCCACCATTAGGGGCTTCCCCTTATGCACAGACCATACCGATCCCCTCGTTTTAAAAAAGCAGAGACCTTGACAATACCACTAAACAGGGGCAGACGGACGAATTAAAAAATTGAAATGTTAGATCAACTGCGGCGTATCCTCACACGTAAACCCACCTGTGTCAACATTTAGTTTCGTAGGGTATAAATACAATACTATGAACATCCCCATGCGATTGGGCTAACATCGCTCAACTGCCGACACGACATAAAACAAGTTCATCCTCAAGTCACGTTCACCCGGTCAATACAGGCTTCGTGAAGTAATAAGCCCCTCGAATCGTCGCCAAAATAGTAGCACTACCACTTATTTTGGTAATCCTTAACTTCGTTCCTTCGTAAATTCCACATAAATAACATTCGACCACCTCAATATTTATGTTCCGCTGTTTTTTCACTAACATGTTATTATTATTTCATTGCACCGTCTATTTTACCATACTACGTTAAATAATATTTTATTATTCTGTACTCTTAATATTCACTTGCAACTAGCACAATAATCAGCACCCTCCCGGGATGCAAGTATTTAAGTTTAAGAGTAAACGGTAAAATATGTATTAATTTGAAAAGGCTAATGAAACACAACGCAAAGAATACATAAAAAAGATTTGAAACAGAGGGGGTAGTTCATATAAAGATTTTGAAACAGCAGGAGCTATAATTAAAAAAAATGGAAACAACTGAAACTACTCTTCCATCACTCTCGTCTTTCTATTGTATATTTTTTCTATTTAAGTATTTTAGTTATAAGAGTATAAAGAATAAAATGACAGTTTATTTTATCTTGTTAATGATTTCATTTTAAGATTAATGAAGAGATTTTTGCTTATTCACTTATGGAATATAACCCCCAAACAGTTAAAATCAATAATACCAGCACATATTGATTAAAATCAAATTTTATAATATCATATGGCAAATAGTCTTCCCATTCACACTATGTAAAACCGCTATTGTTGTTATATGATAAATACTAATTAGCATTGTTTCAGTATGTAGACATTGGTTAACAGTATAAATGAATGTAAAACAATTTTATTAAAATTGCGGTAAATAAAAATACATCATGAGAAAATGTGATGTACCAATAACTAAGGGAAGTGATATGAGTAGTAATATAGTTTCGGTTAACACAGAAAGCAACAATCGTCCATTATAATAAGATGTGTATTATTCCTAAAAACTTTTTAATAAGCGGTCTGAAAAAATAAAATATTCTATTGGCCAAAAAACCACGGAGCAAAAATCAGGGGTTCAGGTTATTTTATGGTAATGGAATTTACGAATTTATGTATTTGCTAACTTACGTAGAGCATCTGTCTTCGAATATACAAGGTTTACCGTGTTCAGTGCGACCCTTGCACACTCAGCGAGCATAAGTAGCCAGTCTGACTAATCGACGTATCTGTTCCGTGAAAAAGCATTTGGAAGCTGACGAAATGGTGTGACTATCACCTAGCAAAAAGTCTCCCAGTATAGCACTCTCTGCTTTACTCAGCAAAAGAATAGGTGTACTTCCCTGTTTCGAACTGATAGGACTTTTATCACCTAATTCTTCTCCAAGAATAAAGGTAATGACCCCGCTTTCTATATAACCTAACTATCTGTGCGTTAAAGACTACTCCTGGCTACATATTCCTATAATGTTGGCTTTAACAAGTTAAATAGTCAAATTCCGGATATGTTTGTTAAGAACAGATGGTGTGTAGGAAGTGTGTTTCTCAGGCAATGTCATTCGAAAATTAAATTTTTACGACGCCCGGAGGAGGGTTTTCTTTGCGTGTACATATAAAAAAGAAGAAAAAATCAAAATTTCCTTCTTCATTTACACTATTAGTTTTATTAGCTCTATGTTTCTAGCATGCCAAATTGAACATGACTCATTTTTTTTTGACGCATTTATTCCCTTGCACGCTCAGTTGTCCAAGTACTATTTATTTATTTCATTCTATATATTTCGCCCTTTTCCTCAATCTTAGTTTATTCTTTTATACCTTGAGTTCGTTTTTTTAAAACAAACAACTAAACAAACTCTTCAAAACTATGTAAAAAATAAAGAAAAAACAAAACAAAGAAACAACTGCTAGGTGACGTCCACTACTTGAATAGGATCAATTCCTAATTACGTGATATCCTCCACACGTCAAATACTATTAATACAACAACCACATTATGTTTTTTTGTTATTTGTTTGGTCTACTTTAATGTTTTTGACGTTGATTATACTATGTAAAGTGTGAATAAAACCCTTGTTTTCTTCGACTAAATATCTATATAACCAAGGTTAAACAACTGCCTTACTTGTGAAACGCAGATTCTCTGAGTTCTAATCTTTTTATCCCGTCAGTGCATTAGCAGTTACTTTATTTCCGTCGACACCGGTAATAACTTTTAAGTTAAAAAAAAGCCGGCTCATAATCGATTTTTCTTTCTTTTCAGGATAGAAGAAATCGTGAATTCATTTCTCGCTCACTGATTGATCTCTTCACATTCACGAGCAAAGCATAAAGCGAGAAAGAGAAATATACTTTTATGTAAATTAAGTCACATATCTACATGATCTCCCTTAATGATCATTGTCAACTTATTTAGCGCCAAAACAGAATACCCGTTTTGTACTATGTTGTAAGACGTATGAAGTAAATCTCTGATAAGTCAATCACAAATATACCGACATTCAACTTTTACGGCACACTTCCAGTTGAAGTTATCAACGATCGTCTTCTAGTTAGACTAATTTAAGGGTTCGATTCTCTCTTCCGTGATTCTTAATCTGGTTATCATCGTTAGAAAATGATGCGGTGGCCCCGTGTTCAACAGTACTGACGAGGCCTGGTTGTACTACTTCAGTGTGCTAATTACCCCTGTATAGAGGAATCTGCAATCCAACGGCTTCTCTCTCGGTAATGGTTAAATAGTTATGGGAGGATGGACTATTGTAATATTGTTATTGCAATAGTAAGGATTATTATTTATATTTATACATTTTTTGTAGCGTTTCTATAAAAATTTATTTTCACACGAGTCTATTCACATATCCAATTACATTACAATTCTCATTGGTCCTTGCTGCACAACTAGCTAAGCTTAAAAATAAAGTTTAATAAATAATACAATAACTAGTTACAGCTAGCCCAACGTTGCCCGGGTTCAAAAAAGTTAAAAATATCTATACTGTACATATAATCATATATTACCAACCCTTCCGCACGAGCAGATGCGACACAAGTCATATGTCTTAAGCGAGATTAACAGGTTTGAATTCAGAGTTTCCTTCCGTCTAGACCCGGTACCTAGCCATGATTCGCACTTAATGAGTCATTGTCAACTTATTAGCGTCAAAACAAAACCTTTTGTATGATGGTTGCCTCTCAAGTTAGTATGAAATACAATCTCTGGATAATGTCAATCTACAAATTATCGACTATTCAACTTTTGACGGCACACTTCCAGTTAAAAGTTTATCAACGATCGTGTCTAGTTAGACTATTATAATGGAGTTCGATTCTCATTGGTCCTTGTGCACACTGTGGCGAAGAGAACACGAACGTAGTATTCGAAGCGTGCACCACTGTGTCCTGCATGCAGAATGTATCAGATCGAAGTGGGAGATTGAACTCGCATTCTACCTGATCGTGAGTCGTGGCCTGACACATGGCAATGCTCTAAACTATCCAGAGTGGTTCCGGAGGGAAGATTGTACGCGTGCTGATTAGTTGTCGCACATGCTCACGGCAGTGTCAGAGAAGGAGCCCGGCATGAAACTGTAATTAGTGTATTATGACTAGCCCTCACCAACCGAGAGGATAAGCTTTGCAGTAGCATTTTTGGCTGGACGGCGATGGGACGATAGAGACAAGATATTCTGATACGTTGTTGTAGAATAGTTGCAGTCATTCTGCGGAGAGTATAAAGCGTCAGACGTTCAACTAAGCCCCCCCCCCATACTATATTCATTAAAAACAAACTAAGCTTGAAAATAAAGTTTTAAATAATACCAATAACTAGACAGCTACCTCAACGTTGCCCGGGATTCATAAAAGTTTAAAATATCTTATTACTACAGTATTATAATATATCTAATATAGGTATATATATATATATATTATTAATATATTTTACAACCCCTCGCCGAGCAGGATGGCGACAAAGGTCAAGTTTCTTTAGCGGAGTTTAAACAGATTCATACCTGTTCTCAAGGATTAGCGCCATGTGAAATGCAATGGCTCGTCCAAGAATTAAAACTCGCGTACTTATAGCATTGATAAAAAATTATTTCCATTACTAGCAAAATAATGCACCCCCCCCCCCGATGGGCTGCAAGTATTTAAGTTTAATATAACTAAAATATTATATTAAATATGAAAGGCTTTATGAAACTAAATTAATGAATGCAGATTGAAACAAGGGATCTATAAAGAAAAAATTAAATAGAAGAACTGAAACTTACTCTTCCATCGCTTCACGTCTTCATTGCCTAAATTTCCTAATGTATCTATTAGAAGAAATAACTGTAATTTGATTCTTTATTCTATTTTACAAAGATTTATTCCCCAAGATTTTTGCTCAATTCATAGATCAACGAAACAATTATAAGACTAAAATAACTGCAAGCACATTTATTAGAATCAAAATTTTTATATCAATATGCAATAGCCTTCCTGTTCACACTTGTAAACCGCAATGTTAGACTACAATAGACTGGATGGGAACAGGTGAGACAGGACAAACAGCAAGGACAGGGACAGATAGATGGATAGATATGGCGACTGAAATAGATCGGATAGAATAGTGATTCTAGCACACATATGATAAAAGGGTTGGCCCTCACATAAGGGCAATAGGGTTGGGAAAATCATATATGTCTTAGTGCTTGACGGACCACCGATTGTGGAGGCGCCTCTCAGACCGCCGTTCTAGCCCAACGATAGGCCAAAGGAGTATATCATCTGGAGAACTGCTCACCACCTGGGACTCTATCCTAAGCATCCACGGGTCAGCACCACAGGCAACAGGTGGCCCCACTTGGGGAGTCTTACCCCTCTGCAGAGGTGCAGTTCGTGCATGTCTAACGCCCCAGCCCGACAGGGCGCGAAGTATATGAAGGATAGATAGATAGATAGATAAAGCTAGATAGGTATGACAGGTGAGATTGAAATGCTTTTTCAGAGAAAGAAAATAAACGAAACAACACAATCTTGAGAAGAAAAACGCTCCCAATATATATAGGTAGAAATTGATATGACCACTCGTAGAATTGCTAATTAATTTCTAGCTATGTCCCTCTTCAAACAGAAATCAATTTATCTTATTTGAATTTTCAAATTATATAAGAGTTATATAGATTAAAATATCTGGAGAAAAAATGCTGAGATAATGTTGTATGTATCGTACCTTTATATCTTAATTCTAGACAATATAATAAGTGTATATCTTATGGTATAATGGAGATTGTTGTTTTTCTGTCTGTAAACCAAAACTATAATACTACTCAAGTTCAGCAATTCCCTTATTATTTACGTCAAATTCTCCAGTGATTCATTCTTTTAAACTCTCAGTTAGTTCAATAAAATAATATGTTTTACATATTAATACTTTTGGACATATATCTACGCATTACTCCGTACCCACATTGTACGGTTCGAGCACAAGGTCCCTATTAACGTGGACACCCAAGCCGAAGCTCATGGAGTGGCAGCTGAAAAAATGCGTCGATCCCGTCTAGCATTCCCCCTCAAGGGCCGCCTCAGGCAACTGGCGGCAATAAACCCACCCTGCCCTTTAATCCGAGGAGGTGTTGCCGGATATGGACTATTGTGAGGTCTACGACGTCCTGTAGTCGGGGGGATGGCCCCTGGATCGACCGTTGTTAATGTATATCAATGGTCCAGGCGAAGCCACTGTCTTGACACATATATCAAACGTACCTATAACATGCAATTGATTTATTATATTACAACAAGAATAGCGATTACGATTTGTAACGAAAGGCTAATTATGACTATTGATATTTAGAAATTAATTTTAATAAATGTAGGCTGGTATTATTGATTCTAAATTGTTTGGTTTTATCTTAAGAAATATAAACAAAATCTCTGTAATAATCATAAAAGAAATTATTTACAAGAAGAATAACTGTAATATTAATCCTCATTACTTCCTGATTTTAACATATAGTTAAATTAGGAAAAATTACCAATGAAAGAGGGAGTAATCGAAAATGATGAATAATTATTTACAAAGTTGTTCTAGTTTTTCGATTTACCCTCTGTTCAATCTTTTTATCTGCATTCTCATTTAGTTTCATAGCCTTTCATAATTAATCGATATTTCATTACATTAAACTTAATACTTTGCCACCCGGAGGTGCATATATTTGCTAGTTTATCTAATCTTTTAGTATTTAAAACATATACTTTCACTAGTATATCATTTCTATGTCTCTTTTGAATGAAATTAAAAATAAGATGTAAATTTGTTAAGTATTCATAGCTTTGAAGTCATATACTTAGATATTTCACTATTTAAAAAAATGAAAGTTGTGCCAGAAGAGAGATTTTGTGATAAATCTGCTAGTCCAAAAAGATGGGCGATGATAAGCAGCCGATTAGTAATAATTGAAGAAGACTTTGTCTGTCCCAATAGATAGCCAAATGTTTGGTGGTACAGCTTATCAAATTTGATACGCATACTTATTCGAACCAAGATAAAGGCGTTAATAGAACGGTTCCTCTGCGAGAACGAAGAGAAGCATGTTGCTGCAAGATTTAAATAATTTAGATTACTTTTTAGTCTTTATGTCCTTTATAGATGAACAATAGTTTGGTGTAGAGCCGACAAATTTAATATGAATGCTTATTGGACCCAGGTAAATGCTTTAAAATAATAAATGTGTTCCTCATGTGAGAACAGAGGGAAGCCATGTTGCTGCAAGATTTAACTAGTTAGAATTACTTTTTTGTTCCCAGACTTGAAGTACAAATATGCATGTTGCTACATACATTAGGTATTAATGTAATGTTTTTTGTTTTTTGCCGTTTACAAAAACTGGTTGCTTAACCAAGGTTAAAGAGCCCAGTCTGCTCTACTATTGACCCATAACTTGGGGGAGAATAGTTGGATTCATATCTTTCCCAAGGGTATCAGCACTATGTGAACTATGGCTTCGTCCAGGATTTGAACTCGGATCGGCGTGTCCATTTCCTAAGACTATAACCAGTACATCAACGCACCTGCACTTCGGATTTAATTATGGATATATTCACCTATTTAGAAGGTTTCTCTGGGCCTTCTAATGTATTATAAGAGCCACACATTCATTTATTATAGACTAGAAGAGGCTACCCGGCGTCGCCTGAGTAGAGGGGGATTTTTAAAAGTTAGTCTCGCAGATCCATTATTATTTATCACTGCATGCCCCATAAAATCCCCGCATAAATATATAACAATATAGTAAGAAATTTTAATTTATAAAATTTATAATTAAAAATAACAATATAAAATGAGGCGATTATTCAATCAATCAACGTCATATTTTAATTACCTTCTATACTATAAACACATTTTAATTTTTAAATATCTTCCAAATATAAATAAATTTTTATTATTTTTCTCAAAACAAGTCTGGTGAAGTGAATATATATATATATATATATATATATATATATATATATTATATATGATATATATATATAATATATATATCTATAATATATAAGGTTTGTTAGAATGGCTTTTTGCCGATAAATTTCTTTTTGAGAAATAAGTGTTTAATTGGAGTCGTACTAATTTTGAAATTTAATTAATAATAATGAATTAGGGCGGGAATACCTATTAAATGGATGGTCTAAACAAATCGAGAAAAAATCAATCTTTGTATGTACATTTCGGCCTATTAGGCCTCATCACAGAGCTTATAGATCGGAAGACGCATATATATATTTATTTTTCATTAAATTGTTTATTTTCGAAGATTCCTCGTACATACACATATACACAATTGCCCTTTATATATATCTCTCTATTAATTAAGAAGATTCGCTTCCGGTTTTTGTCTATAACAAAAATTACGTCACTGCTTACGTCACATTACCTAAAATCGTCATAAAATAGAATAAATGCACTCAAAATTTGAACATGCAACATTAGACAGTCCTCATTGTTTGTTTTTGTAAACTTTTTTCTAAAGGTAAAACTGATGTTCAAATCTCGAATACATAACCTTTTTTTCAGTTTAAAGATCTTCAACAATTCTGTTATTGAACTCTGGGTATCGGGGGTGGATAAATGCATTTTTCAAGTTCCCTAATGTGAACAAGGCGCAATCTGTCCCAGTCGTAGTTTGAACACGGTACGTCGATTCTATTCTCCACGCCTGTAACTGTTAGGCCAAACACACGCCCCCCCCCGCCCCAGATGATCGCACAGTGATTCAGATAGAAGCACTCATAGATCGTCATGTCACACAGATAGACCTACTGAACGAAATGACAGCCAATCTGTGAGGCAGACAAAGACATTCGAAGAACCCAGACCGGGTAGAGCTCAAGTCAAAAACTGAGACGATGAAATGTGAACAGTACAAAAACACCTACAAAAGAAACGATTAAATAATGGCGGAACAAAAGCGATTTTTCCCGCCCAAATAAAGAGAAGGTCCCACTGATTAGTTTCATAGATTTGATATTCAATGAATCAAGCGAAGAGGAAAACAGGAAGAGTGTACGTAACGGTAGGGGTGGGGGTTGGGAATGAAAGAAAAAAGCGTCCCAAATAAGGGAAAGGTGACGTAGTGGTGATGTAGTCATTGGTTGAAAGGGAAGGCATATGTGAGGGGCGTAAAAGGAAGGTGGAAAGAAAGGAATGACAAGAGTGACAATGCACGACAAGCTGCAGTATAAAGAGGGAAGTTTAAGTTGAAAGAAATGGGGGACCGAATTAAAGAAAAAACTTTAATGAAAGAGAAAGCAATTAAGTTGAAGAAGACAAAAAAAAAGAAGAGAAGAAAAAAATCGAGGTATAAATATAAAACAAAACAGATTTTGGCATGGGTGTCGGAAATACAGAAAAACAAAAAAAAGTAAAAAGAAGAAGAAAAAAACAAAACAAAATGGACGTGATGAAGATGAAGGGAAAAATAAGTAAATAAACAGGGAAAAGAAAGAAAGAAAGAATGAAAGGATTAAAAAAAGAAAGAAAAGAAAGAAAGAAAGAAGGAAAAAGAAAGGAAGAAATGATAAATAGTAATGAGGTCATTCAGGTTGTTTGAAAAAGAAATAAAGAAAGGAAGGACGGAAGGAAGCTATGAAAGCGAACAAATGACTGATGACGTCATCAAGCCTATTTTAAAAAAAGAAGAAAAAATGAAGAGAAAGAGAGAGAGAAAACAAAGAAGAATGGACGTGATGAAGATGGAGAGAAAAATAAGTAAATAAACAGAGAAAGAAAAAAGAATAAAAGAAAGAAAACGAAAGAAAGAAAAAGAAAGAAATAAATGATAAATAGTAATGAGGACATTCAGTTTGTTTGAGAAAGAAATAAAGAAAGGAAGGACGGAAGGAAGCATTGAAAGAGAAGAAAAGATGGTGACGTCATCAAGCTTATTTTTTTAAAAAAGAAAGAAAAAATGAAGAGAAAAAGAGAGAAAAAAAAAGAAAAATGGACGTGATGAAGATGAAGGGAAAAATAAGTAAATAAACAGAGAAAGAAAGAAAGAAAGAAAGAAAGAAAGAAAAAGAAAGAAAGAAAGAAAGGAAGAAATATTATTCAGAAAAAAAACCCCGAAAAGAAACTTACACGTTGCAAATGAAAAAAAGAATAAAAATAAAATTGCCAAAAAAAAATCCAAAAAAATAAACAAGGAAGAAACTACAATGAAAAATAAAAAACGAAAAACTGAAAACAAATGGGAATAAAAAAAAAGAGAAACATAAAAATATGAATAAGCATAGAAAGATAAAATTATTGATGTGAAAAAAAATCAAGAGGAACTATTAAACGAAGAAAAGAAGAAAAGAAAGAAAGAAAGAAAGAAAGACGAAGTAATGATGTCATGCCGGGTATTACAGAAGAAGGACAGAAAAAAAAAATTAAAAGATCAGGTAAAAGAAGAACGATTGACATCAGCCGGAATATTTAAGAAGAAAGAAAATACTAAGGATGTCATTGGCGGTATTTGAAAGAAAGGGAGAAAAAAGGAAATATTAATGATGTCATCCGGTGTAATTGAAAGAAAGAAAGAAGGAGATAAATAGATAGATAGATAGATAGATAGACAGATAGATGGATGGATAAATAGAGAGAGAGAGAGAGAGAATTACTAATCAGAAAAAAAAGAAATGAGTAAATGGAATATAAAGAAAAAAGATGAAGAATTGGAAAGAAAGAAAAAAAGAATGAATACAAATGAAATTATCCGGGGAAAGTTAATAGAAAGAAAGAAAGAAAGAAAAAAAGAAAGAAAGAAAGAAGGAGAGAGGGAGAGAGGGAGAGAGAGAGAATTACTAATGAGAAGAAAAAGAAATGAGTAAGTGGAATATAAAGAGAAAAGACGAAGAATAGGTAAAGAAAGAAAAAAAGAATGAAATACAAATGAAATTATCCGGGGAAGATAATAAGAAAGAAAGAAAGAAAGAAAGAAAGAAAGAAAGAAAGAAGGAAGGAAAGAAAAAAGAAGGGAAGAGAGAGAGAGAGAGAGAGAGAGAGAGAGAGAGAGAGAGAGAGAGAGAGAGAGAGAGAATTACTAATGAGAAGAAAAGAAATGAGTAAATGGAATATAAAAGAAAAAGATGAAGAATTGGTAAGGAAAGAAAAAAGAATGAAACACAAATAAAATTATTCAAAGTTAATAAAAAAGAAATAAAGAAAAGAGAGAAATAAAAGAAACAAATAAATAAATAAATAAACTACAAGTGAAAAAAAAAAATAAAGGAATAGGAAAAAAAAATGAAAGAAAAACAAAAATAAATCGAGCAAGTGAGTAAGGCCAACAACAACATGAAAATAACAGGGAAAACCGCAAAGAAAACGAGATAATTCCGACTACTAAAACAACAAAGATACAAGATGAGATGAGGATATATTGAAAGCCATTGACAGCCTCCCTTATTAAGATAAAGATGCATACGAGCAAAGACATACTGGAACGAATATACCAGCATCACACCTACTCTTTTAAAAACACTAGTCTAACTATTCCTTTCGCAATACGTACGTTCTGCTTCATTAATATACTAGTGTTATTAATATACTAGCAACGGCTACCCAGCATCTCCTGAGTAGAGGGGAATTTCTTTTTAAGTTAGTCCTGCAGATCCATTATTACTGATTCGTGAGTTGAATGTAAAAAAAAAAAAGACCTTGCATTGATCGAGCTACTCTGAAAAGAAATATTAATGTCTACTATCTAAAATATCAAATGAAAAAAAAAATCCATGCTGAAAATTATTGTTTAATTATATTCACGAATATAAATCAAATCTCTATTATTTTTGCTCAAAAACCAAGCTCTGTTGATATTTAATGTGTATATATAGATATATTTACTTTGTTTTTAATTGTTTTATTTTCGAAGTTTCCTACGGACATACATATACACACAACTGCACTTTATATATGTACTAGCAGCGGCTACCCGATGTCGCCTGGGTAGAGGGAGATTTCTTTAAAACTTAGACCCCTAGATCCATTATTACTGAATCGTGAATTGAATCCTAGTGAGATGCCCCATTTAAATCCCTAAGTAAAAAAAAAAAAAAAAGATCTTGCATTGATCCAGCTACTCTGAAAAGAAATGTTAATGTCTACTATCTAAAATATTAAATGAAAAAAATCCATTCTGTTATCATTTATATTTTATATTTTAATTATCTTCACGTATATAAATAAAATATCTATTATTTTTGCTTAAAAACCAAGCGCTGGTGATATTTAATATGTATATATATTTACTTTGTGGTTAACAGTTTTATTTTCGAAGTTTCCTCCGGACATACATATACACACAACTGTTATTTATATATGTATAGATTGTTACTGCACATTGCTCATATCTATCTATCAATCTATCTATATATCTCAATTTGCGAATATCGGAATATGATTAAGTGAATCAGTTTTATAAACGAATTGTCAGTCCAACATCTCCATTCGTACCAGAGGTACTAAATGTCTTAAGATATATCTATCTAAGAGGATAGCAGATTAAGCTTATCTATCTATTTTATTTATTTATCTATTTATTTTTATGTAGATGTAGATATTATTCCCATCTACTTTTAGTTTTTTATCAACACCCTTCTCTCTTTCTCTCTCTGTGTATATATATATATATATACTTATAATATATATTATATAATATATATATATAGTTTTCACTAAGCATAGCTTAGATGCGACACAGGGCTAGAAGTATGGGGCACCTCAATGAGAATGGAAATCACTAACAATGGTCTGCTAATCTAAGTTTGCTAACCATTACAAAACACACACACACACACACACACCACACACACACAACAACACATATAATATATATATATAATATTATATATTATATATATATATATATATATATATATATATATATATATATATATATATATATATATATATATATATATATATATATATATATATATGAGGAAGTGCGTGGTTTAATGGTTAAAGTCATGGGAAATGGACCTGTCGCCCCGAGTTCAAATCCTGGACGTGGTAATTGCATTTCAATTAGCGGTAATACCCTTGGGAAAGGTATTAATTCTACTCTCTCTCCAGCTTGGATAAATAGTAGGGCAGACTGGGCTCTTTAAACTTTCTTAGGTAACTGGTCTAAGAGAAGGTAAACTCTGAATTCAAACCTGTTGAACTCCGCTTAAGAAATTGACCTTGTATCACATCCTGCTCGTGCAGAGGGGTATATATATATATATATATATATATATATATATATATATATATATATATATATATATATATATATATCACTCTATTCATATCTATCTCAGTCTATTCCTATCTATTTCAGTTTATTTCTATCTCTCCCAATCTGTTTATATCTATCTATCTCTAAGAGAAGGATAACTCTGAATTAAACCTGTTGAAAGCCGCTTAAGAAATTGACCTTGTGTCATATCCTGCTCGTGCGGAGGGGTCTATCTCAGTCTATTCCTATCTATCTCAGTCTATTCCTATCTATCCCAATCTGTTTATATCTATGTATCCCAGTGTATTTCTATATATCTATCCCAATTTGTTCATTTCTATCTATCTATCTATCTATCTATCTTAGTTTGCTTATTGATCTATCTAGTTATCTATTTCTGTTGTATTTTCTAACTTTCTCTATATTGATCCATTTGTTCATACCGATCTAGATAGCTAGCTACTTTAGACTTGTTCGTATATCTCCTCCTGTTGCCAGATAACTGGTTTTCTTAAATACTAATTTGCCATTTCTGCTAGCAGAGCACTCTGACACTAATCACTGTTACTTACATTGAGATAGTACACCCACACATACATACACAGGCAAACATAGACACACCGTGTTTATTTGTGCATACATGGGGGACTGTTAATCTACACCCCCTACCTGACTACCGACCTGCATTCGAATAGATAATAATAAAACGTTATGACGTCACATTTGTCATTCTTTTCTTTGTTTTCAGACAATAGAAAGAGAAGGAGATTTCTCGCCGCCCGTCTCAGCATTTATCAACAAGTCAGTCTTCATGTCTCCTGCTGTGTGTTACTCTTTCGGTAGGAATTAATATGGTCAAAGGGTGCAATATATATAAGCACCAGGAAGAAAGAAGAAGAATGAAGAAGAAGAAGAAAAAGAAGAAGAATGATAGAAGAAGAAGAGAAGAAAGAAGAAGAAGAAAGAAGAAGAAGAAGAAGAAGAAGAAGAAGAAGAAGAAGAAAAGAAAAGAAGAAGGACAATTAAAGAAGAAGAAGAAGAAGAAGAAGAAGAAGAAGAAGAAGAAGAAAGAAGAAGAAGAAGAATGAAAGAAGAAGATGAAAGAAGAAGACGAAGAAGTAGAAGAATGAAGAAGAAGAATTAAAGAAGAAGAATGAAAGAAGGACAATTAAAGAAAAGAAGAAGAAGAAGAAGAAGAAGAAGAAGAATGAAAGAAGAAGAAAATTAAGAAGGAGAATTAAGGAAGAAGAAGAAGAAGAGTGAAAGAAGAAGGACAATTAAAGAAGAAGAAGAAGAATGAAAAACGAAGAATGACAGGAGAAGGAAAATTGAAGAAGAAGAAGAAGAAGAGGAAGAAGAATGAAAGAAGAAAAATGAAAGAAGAATGACAATTAAAGAAGAAGAAGAAGGAAAGAAGGAAAATTAAGAAGAAGAAGAAGAAGAAGAAGAAAGAAAGAAAGAAGAATTAAAGAAGAATGGCAATTAAAGAAGGAGAACAGAAGAACAAGAAGAACAAGAAGAGAAAGAACAAGAACAAGAAGAATGAAAGACGAAGAACAATTAAGGAAGAAGAAGAAAAGAAGAAGAAGAAGAAGAAGAAGAAGAAGAAGAAGAAGAAGAAGAAGAAGAAGAAGAAGAAAAGAATATATTTTTGGTGTATATAAGAATCAAAGAAGAAAGAAAGATTAATGTATTTAATGAGGCAAAAAAAAGAAAGACCGTTCTACTTAGATGATCAAAGAAAAAAAAGAAATATTGATGTATAAAACGTAAGAAAAGAAGAAGAAAGAAAGAACGAAAGAAAGAAGTGATTGATGGAAATGGAGAAGCAACAAGAAGAAAAGAAACAATGAAAGAAACAAACGAGTAATAATAATAATAATAATAATAATAATAATAATAATAATAAAAATAAGAAGAAGAAGAAGAAGAAGAAGAAGAAGAAGAAGAAGAAGGTTGACATATTATGGAGAGGGAAAGAAAAAGAAGAATGTAAGAAAGATTGATATATCTGGAAAGTCAAAGAAGAAGAAGGTCAAAGATTTGTGTTTACAAAACGACAAAGACAAAGAGAGAAAGAAAGAACGATTGATGTAGAGATACAAGGAAAGGGGGGAGTCAAAGAAATAGAGAGAAAGAAAGAAAGAAAGTATGAAATACGATGCAAAGATGAAAGAAAGAAAGAAAGAAAGAAAGAAATACCAGGCAAAGATGAAAGAAAGAAAGAAAGAAAGAAAGAAATATGAGGCAAAGATGAAAGGAAGAAGATAGAAAGAAAGAATAAGAAAAGAAAAAAAGAAGGAAAGAAAGAAAGAAATATGAGGCAAAGATGAAAGGAAGAACGAAAGCAAGAAATAAATAGGGAAAGAAAAAAGAAAGAAAGAAAGAAAGAAATACGAGGCAAAGATGAAAGGAAGAACGAAAGAAAGAAAGAAATAAGGAAAGAAAGAAAGAAAGAAATACGAGCAAAATGAAGAAAGAAAGAAAGAAAGAAATACGAGGCAAGATGAAAAAGAAAGAAGAAAGAAAGAAAGAAATACGAGGTAAAGATGAAAGGGAAAAAAAGAAAGAAAGAAGGAAAGAAAGAAATACGAGGCAAAGATGAAAGGAAGAACGAAAGCAAGAGAGAAAGAAGAAAGAAGAAAGAAAGAAAGAAAGAAAGAAAAACAGGTTGAAATAAATAGAGATTCAAGAGGAAAAAAAAGAAAGAAAGGGTGAAATACGCAGAGAGGCGAAAAAGAAAGAAGAAAGAAAGAAAAAGAACGAAATACGAGGCAAAGATGAAAGGAACAACGAAAGAAAGAAAGAAAGAAGAAGAACGAAATACGAGGCAAAGATGAAAGGTAGAACGAAAGCAAGAGAGAAAGAAAGAACGAAAGATAAAAAAACAAAAACAATTTGAAATAAATAGTGATGCAATGAAAAAGACAAAAGAAAGGATGTAATACGTAGAGGCGAAAAAGAAAGAACGAAGGAGAGTATCGATGAGAAATGGAAAGGGCGGGAAAACGAATTGCGCGGAAGAATATGGCGCCTGTCTTCGAACAATTCAACAAAGCAATAAATTGGCTCGAGTAATGCTGACTTCTTTCGAATCGAGCACTGTCACTTCAATCTGATTCCAGTAGATTCCTATAAGTGAGCTCAGAGGAGTTTGAAAATAAAGAGAAAGGAGGGATATGAATAGGGATACCAAGCTTTGGAATTCGATATTTCAAAGCTTGACTTTATCTAGGATCGAACACTGATGTCCCTCATTAAGTAGTTATTTTTCTAAGACTACCTACCTGCACGCCTGCCTACCTGGTCGCCTATCTATCTATATATCTATCTATCTATTCAGTTTTTTGCCACTTCTTTATTTAATCTTTTATTGACGAGTTATTTTTACTAAAAGGAGCAAAATAACGCTATGTCTGTCCATATTTATCTATGATAATAGTCCATTATCTTCTGGCAGCTGTCGCTGCTTTTCTGTCTCAGGTAAAAACAAGGGCTTTGAATATTAATTTACAAAGCAATCAAGCCAGCCCTCACTTAAAACAGTACAATTATATATTATATATATATATATATATATATATATATATATATATATATATATATATATAGTCACCAATACAAAGTTCGTCTTACCAATGGTTTCGGATGTTTATCCGTCATCAGTGACGTTGACCTTTTGAAAAAATTGAAAAAATTGAAAAAATTGGACAGTTTTTAAACTTATGCCTCGTGTGAACGTGATCCGTTATTCGTTCTTGCTTTTGCGTTCTTCATTCACCGGCGTTCCTATTTGTCGTCATTGAGTCTAAATGGTTGTAGTAGCGTTGTTTAAAACTACATTGCACCATTCCTACATAGTTTTCGTTGGTCGCGATTGGTCTGTCTACGTAGGGATGGTGCAAGGTAGTTTTAAACAACGCTACTACAACCATTTAGACTCAATGACGACAAATAGGAACGCCGGATCACGTTTTAACTAGCGCTAGACCAATGATTGTTTATGGCATCTGAGGTGGAGTACCACTCAGCTCCTCACTTAACTGCACAGATCTATGTGCTAATCATATGCTGAGTTAGTGAGGGCCGATATCGAACCTTGTGTTTTCTTGTCGGGTGCTCTGCGGACTCAGAGATGTCGGACAATAAATCTGGCACTTATTCTCTTATAGACGAGGGAGAAGGATCTTCCTAGGGGAAAGACCCTCCCCCTGTGACCATGCGATTAACTTTACCCCCATTCTCGCCTTTTTCAAATATAGACAATCGGAAGGGAATAGTTGGTTGAATATTTTGTTTTATGGCATATAAACCTTTTTCGGGTCATTTTATGCCGATATCAAGTAATTTTTATAATCTTAACTTCGGTAATCTAGCGGGAACCAGTGCATTCAACATGACTTTGTTCGTAAGTCTGGAATGAAATATATATATTTACCAACCCCTCCGCACGAGCAGGATGTGACACAAGGTCAATTTCTTAAGCAGAGTTCAACAGGTGTGAACTCAGAGTTTTCCTTCTCTTAGACCGGTTACCTAACCAAGTTTAAAGAGCCCAGTCTGCCCAACTATTTAATCAAAGCTGGAGGGAGAGTGGTTTTCATACCTTTCCCAAGGTTATTAGCGATAAGTGAAATACTATTACCACATCCAAGATTTGAACGCAGGGCGACGAGTCCATTTCCTATTACTTTAATCATTACACCACGCACTTCCATAAGGAATGAAATATATAACAAAGAGAGAAAGAGGGATAGAAAGAGAGAGGGGGAGAATAGATAAACGAGACCAAGAGAGGAACACAGTGATTGGAATTATGGGATAGATTAATGGAGAATAAGATGTAAAAAGCAAGAGAAAAGATCGATTCGGCTAGACAAGGGTGCGGGATGTTGAATAGATAGGTGCCCCCCCCCATCCCCATATAATATGGTGAAATCTATAACAACTACACAGATGAACGTATATATGTAAACGTATATAATAACCCTTCAGAGTTTTAAAGTTACTGGTCTTAAAATGCAGTGTTCAAATTATGAAATATTTTTTTTTTTTAAGTTCATAAACACAATAATTTTCTCGGTCCCACAAATATACATTTAAAAATGTAAGGCTAGGATGAAGTATCATAATCTATTTTTCAACAGATTACCCCCCTCTCTCTCTCTCTCTCTCTCTGTCTCTGTCTCTCTCTGTCTCTCTCTGTGCCTCTCTCTCTCTATATATATATATGTGAAAAATAGATTGAAATTAATCCGACAGTATGAAATTTAACATTTTGAAAAAACAAATGATGTTATGTAATTGCTGACAGAAATCAGTTTATCGATTTGGTCGAAACAGATTTCTGTCAGCAATTACATAACATCATTTGTTTTTTCAAAATGTTAAATTTCATATATATATCTTATTATAATGGAGATTGTGTGTTTTTCTGTCTGTAACCGAAACTATTATTAGATTACTACTCAAGTCACAATTCCCTTAATTATTTACGTCAAATTCTCCATGATTTCATTCTTTTAAACCTTCAGTTATTAATAAAAATTGTATTACATTATTAATACTGTTGACCATATCTACGTACTAATAACATGCAATTGTATTTATATATACAACAAAATAGCGGTTACAGTTTGAACGAGAAGGCTAATTTGCATATTGATATTTAAAATTTTATTTTAATAATATGTGCTTGGTATTATTGATTTCTAATTGTTTGGTTTTATCTTAAGAAATATAAACAAAAATCTCGTGGATAAATCTTAAAAGAAATTTATTTACAAGAAGAAATAACTGTAATATTATCCTTTACTTCCTATTTTAACTAAATAGTTAAATTAGGAAAATTTACCAATGAAAGAGGGGAGTAATGGAAAATGATGGAATAGTTAGTTTCAAAGTTGTTCTATTTTTCGATTATACCCCCTCTGTTGCAGATCTTTATATCTGCTATTCTTAGTCAGTTTCATTAGCCTTTCTAATCTAATATGATATTTTATTATATCAAAACTTAAATACTTGCACCCGCAGGGTGCATATATTTGCTAGTATATATGTATATACACACACAAACAAACATATATAAGTGTGTGTGCGAGTTTGTGAGTGTGTGTTTAGAGTGTGTACAATTGTTGGTATTTTAAACATTAAATATACAACATACTCCCCAATAATACTAACAGATTGTTAAAATTAATTATATCAAGAAATAAGTGTACAAACAAACAGATGAATGAACAATAATAATTGTTGCATAATTGATGGGTATCCTGTTAATTATAAGTGTAGTGTAGAAAAAGTTTTGAATTCAAATCAAAATGATATTTGAATTAAAATCTGGACCGTTAGATTTGATTTTCATTTGATAACTTTAGTTTGACCCCGCTCTTTCTGTTCAGAATTAACCATGGGATGGAGTCAATTGGCTGCTAGACGCCATGATGTAAAGAGCATAATTATATATTAAAGATATATTTAAAGATAATTATATATATATAATTGTGGGGAAATATGGGTCTAGCACGGTTTCAATTCTTGATGTCCTGCAGACATCGTGATTGACGACTGAAACCGTGGTAGACCTCTTTTTCGACAATTATATATATATATATATATATATATATATGTGTGTGTGTGTGTGTGTGTGTGTGTGTGTTTGTGTGTGTGTTGTTAGGCAGTATTTTCTCTAATGCATATTTCGTTGAACAACGCAGCCATTTTTAAACTGATACAGATTGTTAAAAAAAAACATTTCATTTACCTAAAAAAATGCCAGTGTTCTTCTTCTGAATAGATTTTATCTCGAAATATTAAGAATAAATCACAGGTTAACAAACAACACCATTGTTACCTTATTTTTTTTCTTTACGCCTGCATTGTGATAGCCTTCAAAACCAAATCTCCAAACCAATGTATATATATATATATATATTATATATATATATATATATATATATTATATATTCTCCGAGTGTGGGTGAACTTAGACAACTGAAATATAGAACGTTGAATGATGAAAACAAGTCAATTCAGCTCACAAGTGTGGTTAAGGTCCAGTGATTAAGGAGATTAAATAAAAATGTGATTACTAAATTACTATTATTAATCAATTACTAAAAATTAATTAGTAAAATAATTTAAAAAGTATAAATATAAATACACGATATGTATTACTTCCTAACCGCTAGGCATGACATAACACCAAACGGGTTGATATGCCGTTAAAATCAATAAACAAACAAACAAATATTAAATTGCAAATCTCTCTCTTTTAAACATCTTTAAATACTCCCCTTTCTCTCCCTCTCTCTCTATCTCTCCCTCTCCCTATCTTTCCCTCTTTTAAACATTATTTGAAAACATCTCTCTCTCTCTTAATTTTTCTCTCTCTCCCACTAACAAATTGATAGGCTTAAATATTCTTACATGTATGTGTTAGTGTGTAATTGTTGATCGTTTCTTAATTTACTGATTCAAATACACTCACACAATACTCCACTTTGGCCCTATCTTGGGCTAGACGGGCGGGCGGAGAGGCCCCATCCGATCAATCGGCTGGTCACGTCAAGCCCTAGCACCTATATGATTTTCCCAACCCTATTGCCCTTATGGCAACCCCCAACACCTTTTTTATCATATGGGTGCTAGAAAGCGGTGACTGCGGGTCTACATGTCCTGGGAATGACGTTAAACTCTATCTAATGGTGAGGTTCCAGTTTTGGAGGTTTGGGGAATGTGGAGCACCCCTTCATCACCATTGCTCCCTGGTCCACTCTGACCCGGAGTGGTAGTACCTGCTAGGGTCCCATCTATGGGTTAAATAGAAAAATGTATTTATAAAAAATTGTATTATCCATTAAGAATTGATTTATTTCAAAACTTTATCGGCATTAAATGACCCACTGAGGTTGATATGCCGTAAAACAAAACAAAAAACACTCACACATATATACGTACACACATATTCGACTCCATTCCTATGATAATACACATTTGACCCTATCGTAAATATATTTATCTATAATAGTATTTTGCTTGAAGCATTGTTAAGTATGCTATTATTTATTAATGATAGGAAAGCAATTACAATGCGTATAAAATAAAAATAAAAAATATATTTAGTCTTATCGATTTCAAAGTAACTTTATCATCAGAGACGTTTTCAGAAATGGACGCGTTTTTTGTGTTGTTATTTTTTTTTTTTGTATGTTATAAACACGCATCTCATGGGTTTTTTTTTTTTAATATCGCCACGTGGAAGGGTCCTGATAGCCGTTGTTCAATCGATTTCAATTTTGTTCTTTTTATCTATTTATACATTTATGTATTTATTTATTTTTATTTATTTGTTTTATGTATATACATGTGGATATATGGAATGTGTATTTTAATTCATTATATATTCTGTGTTTAATCCTAACTTATTGTTTATACTAGGACATAATTTAACTATTAATAAACTTTCTACAATTCTGAGATTACCTATGTTGTGTATTATTGTCTCTATCTTAACGAGAAAAAAAACTATTGTCCTTATTTTTGCATTTGATTAAATGTTTATGGAATGAGGATGCACGTGTGTGGATATGTTCCTTAAGTCTAATGTGGAAGGGTCTAATTGTACTTCCTATATAGAAACTAAGTCATTTGGAGCAAGTTAAATATTATTTACATATAATAATATATTTTTGAAGGCGAAATAATGCAAATTTTTTATAATGTTTATTTCAATATCCCCGAGCAGGGCCTCATTATTTTTATAGTATCAAAAAAATATATATATATATATTTATATATGAAATGATTTTCAAAACATCCCGCGAAACAAAACGCCGCACGGGATCTAACGAAGTTTCACTATCTTTGCCGAGCATAACTTTACATCTTTGCCGAACGTTTGCATTTACATTAAAACATTCAACGGATTAACATCACAGTTGAGTTTATCAAATACAGATGAAATTAAAAAAAAAAATTTTTCAACCCTCTGAAGATAGGCATAGCCTGAAAATATTAAGGGACCAAAAAAAATAAATAAATAAAATAAAAAAATAAATAAATAAATATGTTTTTAAACATAAATTTGCATTATATCGCCTTCAAAAATATATTATTACATTTTAATTAATGCTTCAAACTCACTATAAAATTGATTTAAAAAAAAAAATCTTTATTTACATATGTTTGTGTATGTGTGTGTGTCTGTGTGTGTGTGTGTGTATCTGTGAGTGTCTCTGTCTCTGTGTGTATGTGCGCACTTGCGGAATAGACGTGTGCTATTATATATGCGTACAATTTTATTTTTACGTGATTAGTTGATAAGTTGCCAGGTTCGATCTGTTGATTAGAAGTTTGATGAGGCATGGTAAATTTTGTTAAATGTTTGTTTTTGTACGTATATCTATCTATCTATCTATCTATCTATCTATGTATATATATATATATATATATATATATATATATATATATATATATATATATATGTATCTATGTATATATATATATATATATATATATATATATATATATATATAACTATCTCAGTCTGTTCATCTATCTATCTATCTATCTATCTATCTATCTATCTCAGTCTGTTCATATCTATCTATCTATCTATCTATCTATCTATCTTAGTATGTTCATATCTATCTATCTATCTATCTATCTCAGTCTGTTCATATATATCTATCTATTTATCTATCTATATCAGTCTGTTAATATCTATCTATCTATCTATCTATCTATCTCAGTCTGTTCATATCTATCTATCTATTTATCTACCTCAGTCTTTTCATATCTATCTATCTATCTATCTATCTATCTTAGTATGTTCATATCTATCTATCTATCTATCTATCTATCTATCTCAGTCTGTTCATATCTACTATCTATTATCTATCTATATCAGTCTGTTCATATCTATCTATCTATCTATCTATCTATCTATCTCAGTCTGTTCATATCTATCTATCTATTTATCTATCTATCAGTCTGTTCATATCTATCTATCTATCTATCTATCTATCTTCATATCTATCTATCTATCTATCTATCTCAGTCTGTTCATATCTATCTATCTATCTATCTATCTATCTATCTATCTCAGTCTGTTCATATCTATCTATCTATCTATCTATCTATCTATCTATCTATCTATATATCTCAGTCTGTTCATATCTATCTATCTATTTATCTATCTATCTCAGTCTGTTCATATCTATCTATCTATCTCAGTCTGTTCATATCTATCTATCTATTTATCTATCTCAGTCTTTTCATATCTATCTATCTATCTATCTATCTATCTCAGTTTGTTCATATCTTTCAATCTATCTATCTACATATCTATCTATCCATCTATATCAGTTTGTTCATATCTATCTATCTATCTATCTTTTATTTTCATTAATATTTATGTCCTTTTCTTTCCTTATAGGATTTTACTTTTTTTATTGATTGATAATAGTGAATCTGTATAAGAATAGAAAGAAAAATACCAAAACAAAAACAGAGTCGCTCACAAAAACACTTACACTCCAACGCAAGTGTTGATGTGGGATTGCATCACTTGAACGTTGAAAGATAAGAAAGAAACAAAATTGAACAGAGACAGTAAGAAGATTGACAAAAAAGGGAAATTGAAAAGTCACACAAGGGTCAAATAGTTGAAATATTTACTCCTCTATGAACAGAAGAAGAAGAAGAAGAAGAAGAAGAAGAAGAAGAAGAAGAAGAAGAAGAAGAAGAAGAAGAATTCTTAGAAGAAGAAGAAGACATGTCTAAAAACTAAACTGAAAAGTATTGATTATAATTAAACTATTGCTTGTTAGTGGAGCCCCTTTTCTTTCCAAGGAAATTGGATCGAACTCTATGACCCTCATGGAAGGGTATGTTGATAGGTTGACTAGTTGATTGATTTTAATGGCATATCAATCTCCCGAGGATTATCAATAGCTTAGAGGTTAGTATATTATATTTATAATAGATTCATATCTTGATTTTTTTGTGTAGTTGTATTTAAAAAAGAAATTCAAACTGCACATCTTATTATAATGGAGATTGTGTGTTTTTCTGTCTGTAACCGAAACTATATTCCTACTCAAGTCACAATTCTCTCAGTTATTGACATCACATTCTCCATGATTTTATTTTTATCTAAACCACAATTATTAATAAAATTGTCTTACATTATTAATACTGTTAACTATGTCTACATACTGACAACATGCAATTATATTTATATATACAACAAAATAGCGGTTTACAGTGTAAACGGGAAGGCTAATTTGCATATTAATATTAAAAAATCGAATTTAATAAATATGTGCTTAGTATTATTGTTTTCTGACTGTTTGGTTTTATTTTAATGAATATAAGCAAAAATCTCTTCCATGAATCTGAAATGAAATCCATTAACAAGATAAAATAACTGTCATTTTATTATTTACTTCCTCTTTTAACTAAATACTTAAATTAGAAAAAATAACAATGAAAGGCGAGAGTGATGGAAGAGTAAGTTTCAGTTGTTACATTTTTTATTATACTCCCTCTGTTTCAAATCTTTTATTATACTCCCTCTGTTTCAAATCTTTTCATCTGTATTCTTATTTAGTTTCATTAGCCTTTCTAATTTAATACCATATTTTATTACATTAAAACTTAAATACTTGCACCAGGAGGGTGCATATATTTTCTAGTACAGGTAATGAAAGAACGAAGAAAAAAGAATGAATGTGGGTACACGATTACCTATCTATACATATATAAAGGGCAGTTGTGTGTATCTGTATGTCCGGAGGAAACTTCTATCTATCTATACATATATAAAGGGCAGTTGTGTGTATATGTATTCCGGAGAAACTTCTATCTATCTATACATATATAAGGCAGTTGTGTGTATATGTATGTCCGGAGGAAACTTCTATCTATCTATACATATATAAAGGGCAGTTGTGTGTATCTGTATGTCCGGAGAAACTTCTATCTATCTATACATATATAAAGGGCAGTTGTGTGTATATGTATGTCCGGAGGAAACTCTATCTATCTATACATATATAAAGGGCAGTTGTGTGTATCTGTATGTCCGGAGGAAACTTCTATATCTATACATATATAAAGGGCAGTTGTGTGTATCTGTATGTCCGGAGGAAACTTCTATTTATCTATACATATATAAAGGGCAGTTGTGTGTATATGTATGTCCGAGGAAACTTCTTTATCTATACATATATAAAGGGCAGTTGTGTGTATCTGTATGTCCGGAGGAAACTTCTATTTATCTATACATATATAAAGGGCAGTTGTGTGTATATGTATGTCCGGAGGAAACTTCTATTTATCTATACATATATAAAGGGCAGTTGTGTGTATATGTATGTCCGGAGGAAACTTCTATTTATCTATACATATATAAAAGGCAGTTGTGTGTATATGTATGTCCGGAGGAAACTTCTATTTATCTATACATATATAAAGGGCAGTTGTGTGTATATGTATGTCCGGAGGAAACTTCTATATCTATACATATATAAAGGGCAGTTGTGTGTATATGTATGTCCGAGGAAACTTCTATTTATCTATACATATATAAAGGGCAGTTGTGTGTATATGTATGTCCGGAGGAAACTTCTATCTATCTATACATATATAAATGTGTATATGTATGTCCGGAGGAAACTTCTATCTATCTATACATATATAAAGGGCAGTTGTGTGTATATGTATGTCCGGAGGAAACTTCTATCTATCTATACATATATAAAGGCAGTTGTGTGTATCTGTATGTCCGGAGGAAACTTCTATTTATCTATACATATATAAAGGGCAGTTGTGTGTATATGTATGTCCGGAGGAAACTTCTATTTATCTATACATATATAAAGGGCAGTTGTGTGTATCTGTATGTCCGGAGGTCCGGAGGAGTTGTGTGTATCTGTATGTCCGAGGAAACTCTATCTATCTATACATATATAAAGGGCAGTTGTGTGTATCTGTATGTCCGGAGGAAACTTCTATCTATCTATACATATATAAAGGGCAGTTGTGTGTATCTGTATGTCCGGAGGAAACTTCTATTTATCTATACATATATAAAGGGCAGTTGTGTGTATCTGTATGTCCGGAGGAAACTTCTATCTATCTATACATATATAAAGGGCAGTTGTGTGTATCTGTATGTCCGGAGGAAACTTCTATCTATATACATATATAAAGGGCAGTTGTGTGTATCTGTATGTCCGAGGAAACTTCTATCTATCTATACATATATAAAGGGCAGTTGTGTGTATCTGTATGTCCGGAGGAAACTTCTATTATCTATACATATATAAAGGGCAGTTGTGTGTATATGTATGTCCGGAGGAAACTTCTATTTATCTATACATATATAAAGGGCAGTTGTATGTATATGTATGTCCGGAGGAAACTTCTATCTATCTATACATATATAAAGGGCAGTTGTGTGTATATGTATGTCCGGAGGAAACTTCTATCTATCTATACATATATAAAGGGCATTGTGTATCTGTATGTCCGGATGAAACTTCTATCTATCTATACATATATAAAGGGCAGTTGTGTGTATTGTATGTCCGGAGGAAACTTCTATCTATACATATATAAAGGGCAGTTGTATGTATATGTATGTCCGGAGGAAACTTCTATCTATCTATACATATATAAAGGGCAGTTGTGTGTATATGTATGTCCGGAGGAAACTTCTATCTATCTATACATATATAAAGGGCAGTTGTATGTATATGTATGTCCGGAGGAAACTTCTATCTATCTATACATATATAAAGGGCAGTTGTATGTATATGTATGTCCGGAGGAAACTTCTATTTATCTATACATATATAAAGGGCAGTTGTGTGTATATGTATGTCCGGAGGAAACTTCTATCTATCTATACATATATAAAGGGCAGTTGTGTGTATATGTATGTCCGGAGGAAACTTTTATTTATCTATACATATATAAAGGGCAGTTGTATGTATATGTATGTCCGGAGGAAACTTCTATCTATCTATACATATATAAAGGGCAGTTGTATGTATATGTATGTCCGGAGGAAACTTCTATCTATCTATACATATATAAAGGGCAGTTGTGTGTATATGTATGTCCGGAGGAAACTTCTATCTATCTATACATATATAAAGGGCTGTTGTGTGTATATGTATGTCCGGAGGAAACTTTTATTTATCTATACATATATAAAGGGCAGTTGTATGTATATGTATGTCCGGAGGAAACTTCTATCTATCTATACATATATAAAGGGCAGTTGTATGTATATGTATGTCTGGAGGAAACTTCTATTTATCTATACATATATAAAGGGCAATTGTGTGTATATGTATGTCCGGAGGAAACTTCTATCTATCTATACATATATAAAGGGCAGTTGTGTGTATATGTATGTCCGGAGGAAACTTCTATTTATCTATACATATATAAAGGGCAGTTGTATGTATATGTAGGAAACTTCTATCTATCTATACATATATAAAGGGCAGTTGTGTGTATCTGTATGTCCGGAGGAAACTAATCTATCTATACATATATAAAGGGCAGTTGTATGTATATGTATGTCCGGAGGAAACTTCTATCTATCTATACATATATAAGGGCAGTTGTATGTATATGTATGTCCGGAGGAAACTTCTATCTATCTATACATATATAAAGGGCAGTTGTGTGTATATGTATGTTTTTCTATTTTTCATACTATTTTTCCTTATATTATATTGTACTAGCAACGGCTACCCGGCGTCGCCTTGGTAAATGTTTCTTAAAGCTAGTTCGCTGCAGTGTTTCAATCTGTTTAAGTAGATCCTTTTCAACAAAGGCCCTGAAGAAGATCTACTAAACAGATTGAAACACTGCAGCGTTGGCTGAATAAATATCACTCATCTTATTTGAATCTGTGTTTTTTCAAATTTTTAACTATATGACATACCGTCGGATTCACTTCCATTTTTATCTTCATAATATATATATATATATATATATATATATATATATATATATATATATAATATATCTGTACACATATATATTTACATAAACATAGAAAAATAAAATTGTAATCACTTTATTATCTCCTTTATTCTTCTTTTTTTTTTTTTTAATTTCCCCATCCCCTAGGGTTGAGCACTCTGGGGGGGATCTCGCTGACGGCCGCCAACTCAAGCGTAAACGCAACGCTCTTCTCTGAATAGAGCACTCTGTGACGGCCTTTACACACAAAGCGATCTGTGTAGAAAAAAGTTAAAATCCCCTTCCCATTCTGTAAGTGAAGACAGTCTAATGGTTAAAGAGCCAGACTGACACCCAACCGACCGGAGTTCAATTCCGACTGTAGGTAACTTCCAAAATGTCTAGCCACACTGAAGAGACTTGATAAGTCGAAACACGTGTCTGTGGATGACCACATATATATATATATATATAATGGTTAAGAAACTAAATCTAAATAGACATTTTTATAAAGTTTATATTTACTAAATTGATCTACTTATCCCTTCGGTTAAGTCTACTTGAAAAAAATTACACAGACACACAGAAACACACACACACACACACACACATATATATATATATATATATATATATATATATATATATATTATATATATATATGTAATGGTTAAAAAAGCCTATCTAAATAGGACATTTTTATAAAGTTCATTTTTTTCTAAATTCATCTACTTATCCCTTCTGTTAAGTCTACTTTTAAAAAAATAACATACACACACACACACACACACACATAATATATATATATATATATTATATATATATATATATATATATATATAATGATTAAAAAAGCCTATCTAAATGGACATTTTTATAAAGTTCATTTTTACTAAATTCATCTACTTATCCCTTCGGTTAAGTCTACTTGAAAAAATAACACACACACACACACACACACACACACACACACACACACACACACACACACATATTATATATATATATATATATATATGTATAATGGTTAAAAAGCTAAATCTAAATGGACATTTTTATAAAGTTCATTTTTACTAAATTCATCTACTTATCCCTTCGGTTAAATCTACTTGAAAAATATAACACACACATACAGACACATACACACACGCACACACACACACACACACACACACACACATATATATATATATATATATATATATATATATATATATGAGATCGGGTGACCGAGTGCTGTAACAAGGCGAAACTGTTTTCCCCACCTTCAAGACTAATGTCCGATTGTTCGGAACAATTTCATCGTCTAAGTGTTTTTTCCCTTCAAACTATCACTTTAAATTGCATTTATATCGGGTTATATTCGACTATGTCTGCCCCTCAATCGATATTCGACCATTTCTTCAACCGCCGCCCCCACCCCATTGTACTTCATATCACCCCCCCCCCCCCAAGCCTTTCCCTGGACTAATGATGTTCCCCGTCATCGATTGGATTTGCTAAACTAACTTGTATTTAATACGTTCCTACCAGTTTTCCGATAGCAGATTGTAGACGTGTACAGATTTGATTAATTTCTTGATTTTCTTTCTTGATAGCTTTACAAACTCAGAAATACAACGCACTTGTCTGCGGGGCTTAAAATACACTATATATTTTATATTAAAAACACATTTTTTATATTAAAATAGTTTTACAACGGGGCTTAAAATACACTAACTGTATTTAATGTAAAGGGATAAGATCATCCAAAAGGGGACTCTTATAAGATCATCCAAAAGGGGACTTTTATTGTAGTCTGACCCCCGGTGTCACGCCTCTTTGTTCGTGACACCTACACAGTTTTTCTGTAGACATGCCTCTTCGCCCACGCAGGCTGTTTTCATTGGCTATGGGCTACGCCTACAGATTTCTGCACCTAAATCATGTCAAATGTTCACCTGCATTTCCAGGTGCAAAAGGTCAGGTCAGGGCCACATCCTGTTTTCGTTTCCAGGCTGCACCTGACCCCCATGCACTTCCTATTCAGCCTGGTCCTTGGGTGCACTGATCAGACAATATATTACACTGGTTGTCATTTGTCAATAGTGATATATGCAATCACTATTTAGTAACTGTAAGAAACAAGTTTGATACTTTTCAGGAGAAATCAGAAAGACATACTCCAAATGATGAATATGAAAACTTTGTTACAGACCACTTAGAAGCAGCAGCTAAATGCATACCAACCAACCAACCAACCAACCAAAGAGTCAAATATACAATCCCTTGAGAGTCAAAAGCAGTTAGAGAAAAACAAGATAAGATTTTTTTTAAAGTATTCCGATGTAATAAGCAAAGGCAAAAACCAATGTGCAGCAATTTAAAAAATCTCAGAATTAAAACATACAAAAAAGAACAACTAGAATATATCCAAGTTCAAATGTCAATTTATTAAAGCACTGTACATACATTTGTATTTATAGAAGAGGAATTAGGTGGGTGGGGGAGGGTTTGGTGAGTAATTCAGGATGGAAGGGAATGGTTTGTGAGGATTTGGTTGGTCAGAGGGCATCTATAATGGAAAGTAGAGGGGGGAAACTATTCCCTTCCATACATATATAAAGAGCAGTTGTGCGTATGTATGTCCAGAGGAAACTTCGAAAATAAAACAATTAACAACAAAGTAAATATATATATACATTAAATATCACCAGGGCTGGGTTTTTGATCTAAAATATAAAAAATATAAAAAATCAGGGAATTAACTGAATTTAATGAAATTTGCAGTGTTGATATAATAATGAATAAAAGATATAATGCGCCAGTCATTTTATTTAAATCCTTTTACAATTTTCAGGTCAGTTAAATTTGAACCCCGTATATTTGAGGTGTAACACATATTCTCAAAGATACGTGGTATAAAGTTAACTGACCTGAAGAAATGTAAAAGTTATTAAATAAAATAACTGGTTCATTATATCTTTTATTCATTAATATATCAACACTGAAAATTTCATTAATTTCGGTTAATCCAAAATGCCTTAGTATTATCTGCGTTATTCGGACTATTGTCCCCATCTTAATTAATTATTTTTCTAACTGCTTTTACTCAGGATTCAACTCGGATTCCAGAGATAATTGTCACTTAGAACTGTCTTAACCTAACTACCTTATCCACTCGGCCATGTGTCCAATTGGACAATTGAGTGTAAATTTGGGGAACTTACACACCTAATGTCTTGATTTGGCTAGAATATCTACCTATTTACTTATGTATGATTTTTTACCTAGACTCATATTGTGTTTTTTTTTTTCAATCCTGAGTAAAAGCAGTTAGAAAAATAATTAATTAACACAACTCCTACCCCAGCTATGGTTAGCGGAATGAGAACAGGATACCCCAGAGGACTGAATAAAGGGTTAGGTTCAAAGTTCCGTGATGGCTCCCGAATACGACAAGAAAGTTCCCGAGTTCGAAAAGAAGGTTCCCGACTCCGAGAAGGTTCCCGAGTCCGACAAGAAATACCTGAAAAAGGCCGGAGGGCATATCGGTCGAAACGTTGTACAAGTAACAATGAAGATGGGGACAATAGTCAGAATAACGCAGATAATACTAATCTTCAAGCCTCATCTCAAACATTCAGAGAAATACCAAAACGCCTTATTTGTCTTACTGGGATGGTTTGTGTGCTAGGGGGCAGATGACCGTACAGCTGCTTTCTTGCCGGACACTGATTCCAACATTTGTTCAAAATGGCACACAGTATCATTTTGTAGCTTCAGTGTATCTTTTTCTCTAAGCGCTTCATTAGAGTCCAAGTGATCCAGCCGTACAGTAGTACACGGGTACAGCCTGGAATAATTTTCGCTTCATCAGTGATAAGACGAATACGATTGGACGGAGTGCACAAAAAGGAAGAAACAATCTTAAAAAAAAAACTACACAAATATATAAATATAGACCTCTTGACATAAAATAACCCTAGACTAGTTGACATACCGTTAAATAATTCTATCAATCAACCATTCATTAACTAAAGAAGAAAAATCGAAACTATTTGAAAGGTTTTTTGAAAGTGGCAGTTTTTGTATGCCAAACCACCTCACTACCATATTATTGAGGAAGTATTAAATCTCGTCATCCTTGGAAACTCTCAACACTACTTGCGGGCGTTTTTGCAATCCATGCACAAATTGCCATACACTTCTGTCAATTGATGATGGATATCAATCGGTTTAATGCCTCTTGCGTTCAGAAACCGAATAACTGCATGAACTTCGTACTTTTCGGTAGCGTCAATTACTATACATTCAATTAACCATTGAAATTAATTATTGAATATATTATTGAGACAGTTGTTTGTGTTAGTATTGCAATATATAATTTCAATTAAACTTAGTTTAAAGAAATATTTTTCATCAGAAACGATTTTTAAGCCAAAAATGATGGTTTGGTTTGTTTTGTTTTACGGCATATCAACCTCAGTGGGTCATTTAATGCCGATAAAATTTTGAAATAAATCAATTCTTAATGGATAATACAATTTTTTTAGAAATACATTTTTCTATTTAACCCATAGATGGGACCCTAACAGCTACTACCACTCGGGTTCAGAGTGAACCAGGGGGCAATGTTGATGAAGGGGTGCTCCACATTCCCCAAAACTCCAAAACTGGAACCTCACTATCAGATAGAGTTTAACACCATTCCCATGACATGTAGACCCGCAGCCACCGCCTTCTAGCACCCATATGATAAAAAGGGGTAGGGGCTTGCCATAAGGGCAATAGGGTTGGGAAAATCATATAGGTGCTAGGGCTTGACGTGATCTGCCGATTGATCGGAGGGGGCCTCTCCGACCGCCCGTCTAGCCAAAAATGAGTGTGGCTGCTAAGCGCGCGTGGTGACATACATATTTGCATGAGTTCTTCATCCAAAAAGTACCCATTATATTCCACAAAACATAGTACATAAATAGTTGTAGAACATTTTTATTAGTCTACCAAGGTTTCGGTTTCCTGGATACTTCTTTATGACCTATCTATCTATCTCTCTCTCTCTCTCTCTCTCTATATATATATATATATATATATATATATATATATACCAAGCGTGTTGGTAGATCCTTGCGGAGAGAAAAAACCCGGCAGAGAGTTTGATTGTAAAAATATACTACTAAACATCAACCAGGAAGAAAAAAATTTTTGAAAAAAAGAAAAGACCAAGATATTCGTACCAACAGAAAATAATCTATTATTGTATTTGGCCAAAAGAAAAAACAATTTATATGTATATATATGTATATAAGATATATATATATATTCATATAACCGCTAGGAGATATATATATATATAATATTATATATATATATATATATATATATATATATATATGGATGTGTGTGTGTGTGTGTGTGTGTGTGTGGTGCGTGCGTGGAGAAAAACTAGACAAACACGGGATGTTATGGAAACTGGATGTTTATTGTCGAGCATGCAACGTTTCGGTCATTTAGACCATCATCAGGACCAAAGCCCAGTTATATATATATATATATATATATATATATATATATATATATATATAATAGAGAGAGAGAGAGAGAGAGAGAGAGAGAGAGAGAGAGTTATAGATATAGATATGGATATGGATATTGTTTCTTAAAAGCATTTTAGCCCAAGGAATCCAAAACTGCTATAAAAAAAATCTTAAAATTAACCAGTTTTAAGTTATTAATGATTTCTTATTTGCAAAATTTTAACTGATCTTGTAGCTTCGGTTCTGAGCAAAATTCAAACTATCTTTTTGGAACAATTAATGTTCAAATTAGTTTTATGTATATATATATATATATATATATATATATATATATATATATATATATACCTTTGAAAGGAAGGAAAAACTCAATAAACCGTGTAAATAGTAAACAGAATGACTGTTTATTGAGTTTTTCCTTCATTTCAAAGGTAAATATTGCTCTTTATTTAATCTAAAATAGATTATTATACATTGAGCTCTTTTTGGGGATTTATAAAAATCCTTTTATTTGCACCTACTAAAACATGCAATATAATTATACAGTGAGATTTTGAAGATCCCATGTAGAATCATCTTTTACTACCAGTTTTGGATACCTTACAAACACACACCCACACACACACACACACGCACACGCAGACACCCCCCCACATATATATATATATATATATATATATATATATATATATTTATATACGATAATGTTAGGTTGATATCGGGATAATAAGAAATTAGTTATAATACCTGCATGAATACATATTGATTGAATTGTAATTATGACAAATATCTGGCACAGTTTTGAAACTCTCCGATGATCTCTGACACCAGATATTTCAATCACTATAGGTAAGAGAATTGACCGGGTCCCTGGGCGACCAGTTTACCATTCCCAGCCTGCCTGGCGAAGATGCCTGGATCCGTCACCGATTTAATCAAGTTACCCCCAAGGAAGATGTCGCTACAGGTAGCAACCCAAATGAAAGGCTTGCTGCGTCGGAACGGAAAAAAATCATTATGCCATCCGGTCTCATGTCGTTTCCTCAGTCCAATCTCATCGGCTCCAGTTGAGAGGGAAAACTAGTTGTGTCTAGACAACGTTTGAAAGTATTGTTGAGGGCGGAATGCCGAAGGAAGTGACTGACGCTTAGTCGACAAAAAAGCGGAGGTTGTCCGAATTTATGCACGTACAATTTATTACCGTTTATTTACTCACTACGTTATAAATCTTTCCACATACATACAAAATTGACTTTCCACATAAACAGCCCAACAGAGCTCCGCTCTTAGGTGTGTGGGGGGGGATTAGAAAATATAAAACTAGAATAAAAAAGTAACGGCCTCTCATGGGGCCTTGACCGGAATAACGCCTTTGCGCAGGTCCGACAAAAAGGTCTGAATCCCTTCCCCAAAGAGAATCCCTCGTTCATTCAGACGGAGGCCGCAATAGTGTAGTTCGCTTATTAGTGAGGGTACAGGTTCCCTCGCTACAAACCTTATCCTACCCTATAAAACACAGGAGGAACTTTGTGTTGCTCATTGTTTGATTTGCTTGTTGACTGGTCTGTTCAGATACTCACGCGTTGCAGATGGAAAAAAAGAGAAAAAAGAAAGGAAAAAGAAAAAAAGTGGACACTACGCCATCGTCTTTAGTTGACGGATGGATGCCAACATATAAATCTATTCGGCTGACTTCTGATTTTGGTCGGAAAATTAAAAGGGAAAGTTTTTTGGTGGTACCCAATGACAGTTTAACTAGAGTCGATGAATTTACATTTTGCGAATTGGGTTACGGTTTTAGGAGATTAAGGTTGTTTTTAATTACGTATTGCTTAAAAAAAAAACAAAAAAAAAAACAAATTACTATACATTTAATTAAACATTGAAATTAATTATTGAATCTATTATTGGGACAGTTGTTTGTGTTAGTATTGCAATGTATAATTTCAATTAAACTTAGTTTAAAAAATATTTTCAACAATTAAATGTATAGTAATTTTTTTTTGTTGTTTTTTTTGTTTATTTTTTAAACGCCTTTTTCTATCATTTTAGACAACCAATTTACTTTTCTGATTACTGTACATGTCTAAAAACAGCCAAAATGATTAAAACAAAACAATGAAATACATTGCGGAAATGCTCCGTATTAACCCGAAAGAAAATTGGCGAATTCTTTTGAATTTGTTCATAGTTAAATGGATTTTCTTCTTTAAAAAAAAGTATTTCTTTCTAATAGAATAATATTACTTTTTATTTCCTAAAATAATAATTTCATTTTTTATGTTTTGAAAGGGCAGAAACTCGTAGTAGTATAAGGATAGCGAGTTAAATCTTACAATGG
>CM042172.1:64789455-64791955 GCA_023376005.1 Doryteuthis pealeii | reverse complement strand
CCCTTGTGTGACAGCCATGTCGGCTGTGGTTATAGAATACACTGCCTGCACCGCAGCAGAGCGGTAGACCCCATTCTGTTGGCCATGGGCGGCAACCCCTGATGCTTAAGGAAGGAATCCTGGGGGATGAGCAGTCCATATCATGCAGCACACCCTTTGACCCTTATTTGGGCTAGACAGGTGGTCGCAGAGACCCTCTCCTATCGATCGGCTGGTCATACCAGACCCTAATTCATACATGACTCTTATGGAACCCCCAATCCTTTTTATCCTATAGGTGCAAGAAGGCGATGGCTGTGGGTCTTAGTGACCTGGGTACGACGGTAAACTGCATCTAGTGGTGAAGGTTCAATTCTGGGGTATGGACAATGTGGAATAGCCTTCATTACGATTACTCTCAGGTCAACTTTCATCGAGATTGGTAGTACCTGTTAGGTTCTTATCTCTGGGTTAAATACATCAAAATGAGTTTATCAAATGTTGACAAAATGTGTTGTAGAATGATTTTTAAAAATGAGAATTCTCAAGAAGAATGAATAAAAAAACATATTCAGCATAAAATAATCCAAGGTGTAAGTACAGTCGTCTGGGCGGCCTAATTTCTGTATCAGCCAGACGACGAGGGAGTCTATCCCCTTTTCACTAGCGCTTGACCAAGGAGATTGTTTTAGCGTCTGAGGTGGAGCGCCACATCTACCATCAGTTCCTTACTTTACCGCTCAGATCTCTGTGCTACTCATACGCTGTGTTGGCGAGGGGCCGATATCGAACCAGGAACCGTGTGATTCCTAGCCGAACGCTCTACCGACTGAACTAAACCGGCCCTTTATGTAAAGTCGTCGGGGTGGTCTAAAGTCGGTATCAACCAATCAGCGAGGGAGCCTATCCCCTTTTCACTAGCGCTAGACCAAGGAGATTGTTTTTTGCGTCTGAGGTGGAGCGCCTCACCTACCATCAGCTCCTCACTTACCAACAGCTCCTTACTTTACCGCACTGATCACTGTGCTACTCATACGCTTAGTTGGCGAGGTGCTGGTATTGAACTAGGAACCTTGTGGTTTCTAGCCGAACGCTCTACCGACTGAGCTAACCCGGCGTAACATACCGTAAAATCCAACCAACCAACCAACCAACCAACCAACATCTAGTGTATTAATGAATTAAAAGGAGTAACTGTATGTCGAGTTGTTATTGGAGTAAAAAAGAAGGAGCACTATTATTGCGCCTAGATTGCAATGACGTGGCTTTAATCAGATCTTGGAAAACAGATTATATTACCTTTAAAATTATTGGCAAGTAGTTCTTCCCTTAACCTGCCAATCCAATTCGAGTTTCGTTGTACTGCGTTCGTGGAGTTACCTACTTACTGCTTGTCAAAAGGTAAATAACACAATAAATAGATCTACATTTACAAAAGGAGAAAATGTGTTGTTGAAGCCTCATTTGTCATTCTCATGTTCCAGTGTTCTTCGTGTATCCACATTTATATTGCAAGAAGTGTGGGGAGACAAGATATTATTTCAGCACATATCGCTTTGTTTTGTGGCCGTGGCGGGGGACCACTGCAAGGCGTAATTAGGCGTTAGACTGTAACACCTAACACGGTGCATGCCATTCCCCTACTGTATGTGGCACCGTTGAATATGTGCCGTGGTCATTCCTAGGTAGAATCCTCGTCTACAGCAATTCTAAAGTATTGACATCCCCGCGTAAAGGCTAACCAGGTCGAACTCCTCTCTGATCTTAGTCGGTGACACTCAAATTATGTTCTTTATATATATATATATATATATATATATATATATATATATATATATTTTTGGATGTTTGTTTTTTATAGAAGCATTGATGATAAATTATTATTTATATTTTTGCTTGAAGGCAATTATAATGCATGTATCGCATAAAATTCGATAATTATAGAAAATAATCTTTTTCGATTTTCGTCGGAGGGGAGTCGTTAGTATACACCGATTTTCGTCGGAGGGGAGTCGTTAGTATACACCGCTGATGAGACTTAATAAAGTCGAAACAGCCTGTACGGTGTTCTGCATAGCGAACCATCCTTTGCCGGGATTCACTTGTCAAGATTATTTTCTATAATTATCGAATTTTATGCGATACATGCATTATAATTGCCTTCAAGCAAAAATATAAATAATAATAATATATATATACATATATATATATATATATATATTAAAAAAAGAAATAAAGGAAAGAAAGTATTGAATGGATAGAATAGGATATTTTAATTAATTTTACTTACACGTGTTTCGGTCAGAAGTTTATCCATGTGTACATTATTCAAACTATTATTATTTTTAAATAACCAAATGAAATGAAATAATAATGATAGAAAAAATGTAGAAATGTTCCGCACACAAAGAAAATTCGCCCTTCATCAGAGTAAATCCTTAATTTTGTGTGTGTGTGTGTGTGTGTGCGGAACATTTCTACATTTTTTTCTATTATTATTATATTTCTCTCTCTCTGTGTC
>CM042172.1:64779455-64784455 GCA_023376005.1 Doryteuthis pealeii | reverse complement strand
AGCTAAGGGTAAATAGTTGGGCAGACTGGACTCTTTAACCTTGGCTAGGTAACCAGTCTAGGAGAAGGAAAACTCTGAATTTGAACCTGTTAAACTCTGCCTAAGAAATTGACCCTGTGTCACATCCTGCTCGTGCGGAGGGGTTTGGTAAATATATATATTCATTTTTTATTTTATTTTAGGGACGTTAACAGATACTATAAATCCGGGTCAGGTTTGAACAGAATTAGAACTTTACCACTAGATGCAGTCTAACGACATACCAAGGACAGTGACCTTCATCTATCGCTATCTCGACTTCTTTTTACTGTTGGGACTAACATCACAACAATAATTTGTATTATTTGTATTTTTCGTTCTCTAGTCCTTAACCTTATTGTTATATACTCAACGTTTCGGTCGAAGTGTCCTCCGGTCTTTTGGTTTTTCGAACTCGGGAACCTTCTTGTCGTATTCAGGAGCCTTCACGGAACTTCGAACCGAACCTTTTTTTCAATCCACCAAGGTTGACGGTTCTCATTCCGCTAAATATTACCGGGTACAAGTGTTAATTTATCCTAATTATTGTATGTTATCATCACCCGTGGCAAGGATTGAAACTGCGATCTACAGATCATTGTCATTTAGAATTGTATTAACTCAACCCTATATCCGTTGAGCATGTGACCATTGTTGGTCATTTTCAAGCTCGTGTGATGCTCGTTGCGATACGTCTGAAAAGTGAACCATTTGTAATTTTTAAGGAATGTCGTAATTCGAAATGAACGTATATCCATTACGTGCTAATGACATGATGAGAAAACGGGACTTAAAGTGTAATGCTAATGTAATATTTGAGAATGGTCCGTTAAGGTCACGTGACTGCGACATCGCCTCGTTTGAGCTTGTTGCCAAGCGTTCGGTGCATTGAAGATAAAAAACCAAAAAAAAAACACTTACTCACACACACACCACTCTCTCTCTCTCCCTCTCTCTCTCTCTCTCTCTCTCTCCTCTTCTCTCTCTCTCTCTCTCCTCTCTCATACATACACACACACACCACACACGCACATATAACACCATCTATACATATGATGGAATGTCGTGGTTAGAAACAATGTTACGTTTCTAAAAGGTTATTTCTTCCTTTCCTGTTGAGTTACAATGATAGGAATATAGTTCTTAATTTATTCTGTTTTTGCGCCTATTAAAATGTTACAATAAAAGGAGTAAGAATTAAAATGTAGCATTTTTCGTATTCCAATTTCTTTTTGGTTTTACATTTTAAATAGTATATTTTTGGTTTACATTTAAAATAGTATATTTTGGTTTACATTTAAATAGTATTTTTAGTTTACATTTAAAATAGTATATTTTTGGTTTACATTTAAAATAGTATATTTTTGGTTTACATTTAAAATAGTATATTTTTGGTTTACATTTAAAATAGTATTTTTTGGTTTACATTTAGAATAGTATATTTTTGGTTTACATTTAAAATAGTATATTTTTGGTTTACATTTAAAATAGTATATTTTTGGTTTACATTTAAAATAGTATATTTTTGATTTACATTTAAAATAGTATTTTTTGGTTTACATTTAAAATAGTATAATTTTGGTTTACATTTAAAATAGTTATATTTTTGTTTACATTTAAAATAGTATATTTTTTATTTACATTAAAATAGTATATTTTTGGTTACATTTAAAATATATATTTTGGTTTACATTAAAATAGTATATTTTGGTTTACATTTAAAATAGTATTTTTAGTTTACATTTAAAATAGTATATTTTTGTTTACATTTAAAATAGTATTTTTTGGTTACATTTAAAAATAGTATATTTTTGGTTTACATTTAAATAGTATATTTTTGTTTAATTTAAATAGTATATTTTTGATTTACATTAAAATAGTATTTTTTGGTTTACATTTAAAATAGTATATTTTTGGTTTACATTTAAAATAGTATATTTTTGGTTTACATTTAAATAGTATATTTTTGGTTTACATTTTAAATAGTATATTTTTGTTTACATTAAATAGTATATTTTTGGTTTACATTTAAAATAGTATATTTTGGTTTACATTTAAATAGTATTTTTTGGTTTACATTTAAAATAGTATATTTTGGTTTTACATTTAAATAACAATAAAACGTACCACGTATGAAACATTTTTCATGACTTTTGTTTAGTTCTCCAAAAGAATTAAGATTTCTTATTAATTAGTACTAAATCTCAAAGCAATGAATTTATTGGTATCAGGATAATATTTAAACCGTGCGGGCCTTAAGACTTTTTGTCCTTAGTAATGAAAAACTGAGCTCCACAATAGATTGATTTATAAGTATTAAATTATATCTATTAATGAGTATGGAGGCGCGTGAACTAGTGGTTAGAGTCGTGGAAAATGGACTCGTCGGTTCGAGTTCAATTCCTAGACGAAGCTGTTGGCATTTCACATAGCGCTAATACCCTTGGGAAAAGTATGAATCCATATATTCTCCCTCCAGCTATGGGTTAAATAGTAGGACTGGGCTCTTTAACCTTGGGTAGGTAACCAGTCTAGGAGAGGGATAATTCAAAATTCCTGAGGTCTGTCGTTGATTGTGTTCGTGGCATTCTTTGATACACCAATTCTTTCCTATCGACTGTGCCAAAAAGTGCGGAATGGACCAACACAAGCCTTCACCACTATAAACAAATCACTGTGTTGGTTGTTCACTAGATGAACACTCATGCGTCGAAAATCGACGAGAGAGTGCATTAATAAGTAAAATTCAAAACCCGAAGTGTGTACTGTTATAAAAATCAAAATATCATCGTTCCATATGCCTTCTGGTTTTGTCTTTAGAAACGAAAATTTAGGCATGTTATGGTAAAATAGTTGGTTCGGTGATGTTCGTAGTGTAATGGTTAGCAGGCTAGTCATACAGATCCATTACTACTGAGTAGGGAGTTCAGTTCTTGCAGGAAGCCACATTTTTTTACTTCTAGTATAACTCTCTCAATTACAGTGAAATTAGTCTCACCTGATCTCAAACTTTACTTGCGAATTTGAGCAATAAGCTAAATGTTCTAACGAGGTTTCGGTTTTAGTTAGTTGATTTTTATATCTATTTAAGAGAGAGAGAGAGAGAGAAGAGAGAGAGAGAGAGAGAGAGAGAGAGAGAGAGAGAGAGAGAGAGAGAGAAGTATTTTGGAGTTTTTTTAGATAGTGCATTCTCTTTCTAACCTAAATCTTAATCTTATCTTTTCCTAATAAATTTTTTTCCTGTGATTGAATATACGAGCACACATTGAGCTCTGCAAATTACGACAATTGAAAAACTACTTCGTTGTAAGGAAGAATTCTTCACTTTGATCATACACACATACACACACACCACACACACACACACACACACACACACACACACCATATATATATATATATATATTATATATATATAATATATATATATATATATATATTTATATATATATTATATATATATATATATATATATATTTGGATCTATATATATATATATATATATTATTATATATTTGGATCATATAATATATATATATATATATTATATATTATATATTATATATATATATATATAATATATATATATATACGATACCATAAGCAACAGAGCTCACAGCCTTCTTATTTTCTCGTATACTGTGAGAAATTTATTTTCCTCAAAACTAAGGAAGCCCTGATGAAGATCTATCGAAACAGACCGAAACACTGCAGTGTCGACGAAGTAAACATTACTCGTTTATAAACTTGTGTTTTTTTCAATTTTTTCATAATATTACATTTACAGTCGGATTCACTTCCACTTTTTCTTCAACCCCCCCCATATATATATATAATATATTATATATATATATATATATATTAGGGAGAGAGAGAGAGAGAGAGAAGAGGGAGAGAGAGAGAGAGAGAGGGGAGGGATGGGAGAGTAATGACCTGTATTTTACGTAGGGTTTGAATTACTCTTGCTATTCTTGTCTTTTTGGCTGACGACCTAAAGAATTCGACGAGATCCAACGAGTTTACTAGTGTACTCCTTACTGACAGAAAAAAAAAGGTTCTTTCATTCTTTCTTTTCTTTTTCGTGTTGACATGCTGGGTAATTAAGCCTAGCGTTAATCACGAAAAAAAAAGCTACGACAAGCAACAATACAACAAAGACAAAATAAAAAAGACACACATGCGTTAAAGAATTGCTTAACATGCAAATGTCACAAATCACTGAATATGTGAATTCCCTCCCAATTATTCTGAGAATTATGTTAACCTCCCAAGCCATTAGTAGCGAGTTTCTTTGTTACAGAGTTTCTCAAAACGGTCTGTATAAAGCATATGAAATTACTCTGTCTACCTCTGCGTGTGTTGTATACCCTTCTTACTTCTTACTTCTAGTCTTCTTTTCTGCCGGCTTTGGTTCTCTATCATCTTGGTCTGGTCTCTTCCAACGGTCTGACTTTCTTGGGGACTTCGGGTCTGGTTTCTGTTAGGATTTCTCTTAAGAAGCCCTGTGTCATTGTTAGTTTTTTTTTAGAAACACAGACTTCGATTTTCTTTTAATGTTTACTTTATTCGGTAAATCCCCATCCCAGACATACAATAGCGCGCGTATTCAGAATTACAGTTTAGACAGAGCATCATGGCGACTGCTCTGTCTGACGTCCACTGCAAAAACTAAACTAAAGCTACTTATATTCATGAACCGGAAACATGTTCTTCTATGCTTTTCCGGTTCCACGATTTATCCCCGGAAGGCAAACTGAGAGTGAGGTCAAACACTGTCACTCACTTTTCAGGGCATCAACTTGCACTGATCGCACCATATCTCTATACTACCTTACATAATATGAAAAGGTCATCCTCAGAATATACAGGGATGACAATAATCTAGTGCCACTGCATAGATTATGACAACCGGACAAAGCAACAATACCAAAAAAAGACAAAAGTAAAGACACAACATGCGTTAAGATTGATCTCTCTCTTTT
>CM042172.1:64771653-64779355 GCA_023376005.1 Doryteuthis pealeii | reverse complement strand
CTTATTGTGAGTTTCATTAGCCTTTCTAATTTAATACCATATTTTATTACATTAAAACTTAAATACTTGCACCCGGAGGGTGCATATATATGCTAGTACAGGTAATGAAAGAACGAAGAAAAAAGAATGAATGTGGGTACACGATTACCTATCTATACATATATCAAGTGCAGTTGTGTGTATATGTATGTCCGGAGGAAACTTCTATTTATCTATACATATATAAAGGGCAGTTGTGTGTATCTGTATGTCCGGAGGAAACTTCTATCTATCTATACATATATAAAGGGCAGTTGTGTGTATATGTATGTCCGGAGGAAACTTCTATCTATCTATACATATATCAAGTGCAGTTGTGTGTATATGTATGTCCGGAGGAAACTTCTATTATCTATACATATATAAAGGGCAGTGTGTGTATATGTATGTCCGAGGAAACTTCTATTTCTATACATATATAAAGGGCAGTTATGTGTTATGTATGTCCGGAGGAAACTTCTATTTATCTATACATATATAAAGTGCAGTTGTGTGTATATGTATGTCCGGAGGAAACTTCTATCTATCTATACATATATAAAGGGCAGTTGTGTGTATATGTATGTCCGGAGGAAACTTCTATCTATCTATACATATATAAAGGGCAGTTGTGTGTATCTGTATGTCCGGAGGAAACTTCTATCTATCTATACATATATAAAGGGCAGTTGTGTGTATATGTATGTCCGGAGGAAACTTCTATCTATCTATACATATATAAAGGGCAGTTGTATGTATATGTATGTCCGGAGGAAACTTCTATGTATCAATACATATATAAAGGGCAGTTGTGTGTATATGTATGTCCAGAGGAAACTTCTATGTATCTATACATATATAAAGGGTAGTTGTGTGTATATGTATGTCCAGAGGAAACTTCTATGTATCTATACATATATAAAGGGCAGTTGTGTGTATATGTATGTCCGGGGAAACTTCTATGTATCAATACATATATAAAGGGCAGTTGTGTGTATATGTATGTCCAGAGGAAACTTCTATTTATCTATACATATATAAAGGGCAGTTGTGTGTATATGTATGTCCGGAGGAAACTTCTATCTATCTATACATATATAAAGGGCTGGTGTGTATATGTATGTCCGGAAGAAACTTCTATCTATATATACATATATAAAGGGCAGTTGTGTGTATATGTATGTCCAGAGGAAACTTCTATCTATCTATACATATATAAAGGGCAGTTGTGTGTATATGTATGTCCGGAAGAAACTTCTATCTATCTATACATATATAAAGGGCAGTTGTGTGTATATGTATGTCCAGAGGAAACTTCTATCTATCTATACATATATAAAGGGCAGTTGTGTGTATCTGTATGTCCGGAGGAAACTTCTATCTATCTATACATATATAAAGGGCAGTTGTGTGTATCTGTATGTCCGGAGGAAACTTCTATCTATCTATACATATATAAAGGGCAGTTGTGTGTATCTGTGTGTCCGGAGGAAACTACTATCTATCTATATATATATAAAGGGCTGGTGTGTATATGTATGTCCGGAAGAAACTTCTATCTATCTATACATATATAAAGGGCTGGTGTGTGTATATGTATGTCCGGAGGAAACTTCTAACTATCTATACATATATAAAGGGCAGTTGTGTGTATATGTATGTCCGGAGGAAACTTCTATTTATCTATACATATATAAAGGGTAGTTGTGTATATGTATGTCCGGAGGAAACTTCTATTTATCTATACATATATAAAGGGTAGTTGTGTATATGTATGTCCGGACGAAACTTCTATCTATCTATACATATATAAAGGGCAGTTGTGTGTATATGTATGTCCGGAGGGAACTTCTATCTATCTATACGTATATAAAGGGCAGTTGTGTATATGTATGTCCGGAGGAAACTCTATCTATCTATACATATATAAAGGGCAGTTGTGGTGTATATGTATGTCCGGAGGAAACTTCTATCTATCTATACGTATATAAAGGGCAGTTGTGTATATGTATGTCCGGAGGAAACTTCTATCTATCTATACATATATAAAGGGCAGTTGTGTGTATATGTATGTCCGGAGGAAACTTCTATCTATCTATACATATATAAAAGGGCAGTTGTGTGTATATGTATGTCCGGAGGAAACTTCTATTTATCTATACATATATAAAGGGCAGTTGTGTGTATATGTATGTCCGGAGGAAACTTCTATCTATACGTATATAAAGGGCAGTTGTGTATATGTATGTCCGGAGGAAACTTCTATCTATCTATACATATATAAAGGGCAGTTGTTGTGTATATGTATGTCCGGAGGAAACTTCTATCTATCTATACATATATAAAGGGCAGTTGTGTGTATATGTATGTCCGGAGGAAACTCTATCTATCTATACATAATAAAGGGCAGTGTGTGTATATGTATGTCGGAGGAAACTTCTATTTATCTATACATATATAAAGGGCAGTTGTGTGTATGTATGTCCGGAGGAAACTTCTATTTATCTATACATATATAAAGGGCAGTTGTGTGTATATGTATGTCCGTAGGAAACTTCTATTTATCTATACATATATAAAGGGCAGGTGTGTGTATTTGTATGTCCGGAGGAAAACTTCTATCTATCTATACATATTAAAGGGCAGTTGTATGTATATGTATGTCCGGAGGAAACTTCTATCTATACATATATAAAGGGCAGTTGTGTGTATATGTATGTCCGGAGGAAACTTCTATCTATCTATATATATATAAAGGGCAGTTGTGCGTATATGTATGTCCGGAGGAAACTTCTATCTATCTATACATATATAAAGGGCAGTTGTGTGTATATGTATGTCCGGAGGAAACTTCTATCTATCTATACATATATAAAGGGCAGTTGTGTGTATATGTATGTCCGGAGGAAACTTCTATCTATCTATACATATATAAAGGGCTGGTGTGTGTATATGTATGTCCGGAGGAAACTTCTATCTATCTATACATATATAAAGGGCTGGTGTGTATCTGTATGTCCGGAGGAAACTTCTATATATCTATACATATATCAAGGGCAGTTGTGTGTATACGTATGTTTTTCTATTTTTCATACTATTTTTCCTAGTATTATATTGTACTAGCAACGGCTACCCGGCGTCGCCTTGGTAGATGTTTCTTAAAGCTAGTCCGCTGCAGTGTTTCAATCTGTTTAAATTGATCCTTTTCAACAAAGGCCCTGAAGAAGATCTACTAAAGAGATTGAAACACTGCAGCGTTGGCTGAATAAATACCACTCATTTTATTTGAATCTGTGTTTTTTCAAATTTTTAACTATATGACATACCGTCAGATTCACTTCCATTTTTATCTTCATATATATATATATATATATATATATATATATATATATATATATATATATATATCTGTACACATATATTTACATAAACATAGAAAAATAAAATTGTAATCACTTTATTATCTCCTTTATTCTTGTTTTTCTTTTTTTAATTTCCCCATCCCCTAGGGTTGAGCACTCTGGGGGGGGGGATCTCGCTGACGGCCGCCAACTCAAGCGTAAACGCAACGCTCTTCTCTGAATGGAGCACTCTGTGACGGCCTTTACACACATAGCGATCTGTGTATTAAAACAGTTAAAATCCCCTTCCCATTCTGTTAGTGAAGACAGTCTAATGGTTAAGGTGCCTGACTGACACCCAACCGACCGGAGTTCAATTCCGGCTGTAGGTAGCTTACAAAATGTCTAGCCACACTGAAGAGACTTGATAAGTCGAAACACGTGTCTGTGGATGACCATATATATATATATAATGGTTAAGAAACTGAATCTAAATGGACATTTTTATAAAGTTTATTTTTACTAAATTCATCTACTTATCCCTTCACATACACATACACATACACACCACACACACACATATATATATATATATATATAATTATATATATATATATATATATATTTATATGTAATGTTTAAAAAAGCCAATCTAAATGGACATTTTTATAAAATTCATTTTTACTAAATTCATCTACTTATCCCTTCGGTTAAGTCTACTTGAAAAAATAACACACGCACACACACACACTGACACATTCACACACACCGACACACACACACACACACACAAACTTACACACACACACACACACACACACACACACACATATATATATATATATATATATATATATATTTTATGAGATCGGGTGACCGAGTGCTGTAACAAGGCAAAACTGTTTTCCCCACCTTCAAGACTAATGTCCGATTGTTCGGAACAATTTCATCGTCTAAGTGTTTTTTTCCTTCAAACTATCACTTTAAATTGCATTTATATCGGGTTATATTCGACTATGTCTGCCCCTCAATCGATATTCGACCATTTCTTCAACCGCCGCCCCCACCCCCATTGTACTTCATATCCCCCCCCCCCCAAGCCTTTCCCTGGACTAATGATGTTCCCCGTCATCGATTGGATTTGCTAAACTAACTTGTATTTAATACGTTCCTACCAGTTTTCCGATAGCAGATTGTAGACGTGTACTGATTTGATTAATTTATTGATTTTCTTTCTTTCTTGATAAGAAACTTATTGCAAAACTTTTGACTCACCTTAGTATTATTAAAAGATAGGATTATTTGGACTATTGTCCTCATCTTTATTGTTATTTGCACAACGTTTCGGCCGATTTGCCCTTCGGTCTTTTTCAGGTATTTCTTATCGGACTCGGGAACCAATCCTTTGGACTCGAGAACCTTCTTGTCTCCACCAGGAGCCTTCAAGGAACTTCGAACCGAACCCTTTAGTCAATCCACATTCTGTTAATCATGACCGGGTATAACGGGTTAAATTGTGCTATGTATTCTCTGTTATCACCGAAATGTTATAGTCCTCTCACAATGTGTCCTATAGGCGTTAAACTCTTCCGACTGCACACTTATTGTGAAATGGGGGTAGTTCTGTCCCGATGTTGGAATACCCAGAACTAGGCTTGTCTCAAAACGAGAACGTAGCTGATCGGAAACACTTGGATTACAGTAAAAGGTAGGGCAGCTACACAAGGAACCTATGTAAAGCAAACAGATACTACACTCTTTACAAACTCAGAAATACAACGCAGGTTATTTACAAGTTTTGTAAACACTTGACTTTTATATTCATGTAAGTTGATAGGGAAGAAATTTAAAACAATTTCGTGTATTACTTAACAATTTTTATTTAATGTGTAAATATGTTAAAGAATGAAAATACAAAATGTGTATATGAAGTAAAGTTTGTTTGCTGGAATGTACATTTTTGAAATTACTAAAAACTGTGGACCAAGTAACCAATAAGCACCCCAGCTGGGATCTGTTTTGAAAGGAACACCTTTTGCTTTTCACTGTAAACTCCCAGTTGTTTGTTTACAAACAGATGATTTTTTTTATTTTTTTTTTTACATTAAAATTTCACTATCAGATTTTTTAAAAGTTTGTTCATGTATATTTACAACACTAAGGCACGTCTTTATACTAGAATAGTTTTCGATTTTAATTTTTTTAAATTAGTTATTTCATGTTGTTGTTAATTCAATAGAATTTTTTTTATATAAAACTTTAAACAAAATACACATTTTTATATTAAAAACACATTTTTTATATTAAAATAGTTTTACAACGGGGCTTAAAATACACTAACTGTATTTAATGTAAAGGGATAAGATCATCCAAAAGGGGACTTTTATTGTAGTCTGACCCCCGGTGTCACGCCTCTTTGTTCGTGACACCTACACAGTTTTTCTGTAGACATGCCTCTTCGCCCACGCAGGCGGTTTTCATTGGCTATGGGCTACGCCTACAGATTTCTGCACCTAAATCATGTCAAATGTTCACCTGCATTTCCAGGTGCAAAAGGTCAGGTCAGGGCCACATCCTGTTTTCGTTTCCAGGCTGCACTTGACCCCCATGCACTTCCTATTCAGCCTGGTCCTTGGGTGCACTGATCAGACAATATATTACACTGGTTGTCATTTGTCAATAGTGATATATGCAATCACTATTTAGTAACTGTAAGAAACAAGTTTGATACTTTTCAGGAGAAATCAGAAAGACATACTCCAAATGATGAATATGAAAACTTTGTTACAGACCACTTAGAAGCAGCAGCTAAATGCATACCAACCAGCCAACCAACCAACCAACCAAAGAGTCAAATATACAATCCCTTGAGAGTCAAAAGCAGTTAGAGAAAAACAAGATAAGATTTTTTTTTAAGTATTCCTATGTAATAAGCAAAGGCAAAAACCAATGTGCAGCAATTTAAAAAATCTCAGAATTAAAACATACAAAAAAGAACAACTAGAATATATCCAAGTTCAAATGTCAATTTATTAAAGCACTGTACATACATTTGTATTTATAGAAGAGGAAGTAGGTGGGTGGGGGAGGGTTTGGTGAGTAATTCAGGATGGAAGGGAATGGTTTGTGAGGATTTGCTCGGTCAGAGGGCATCTATAATGGAAAGTAGAGGGGGGAAACTATTCCCTTCCATCTATACATATATAAAGAGCAGTTGTGCGTATGTATGTCCAGAGGAAACTTCGAAAATAAAACAATTAACGACAAAGTAAATATATATACATTAAATATCACCAGGGCTTGGTTTTTGATCTAAAATAATAAAGAAAAAATATTAAAAAATCAGTGATTTAACCGAATTTAATGAAATTTTCAGTGTTGATATATTAATGAATAAAAGATCTAGTGCGCCAGTCATTTTATTTAAAACCTTTTACAATTTTCAAATCAGTTAAATTTGAACCCCGTATATTTGAGGTGTAACACATATTCTCAAAGATACGTGGTATTAAGCTAACTGAGCTGAAGAATTGTAAAAGTTATTAAATAAAATAACTGGTCCATTATATTGTTTATTGATCAATATATCAACACTGAAAATTTCATTAATTTCGGTTAATCCAAAATGCCTTAGTATTATCTGCGTCATTCGGACTATTGTCCCCATCTTAATTAATTATTTTTCTAACTGCTTTTACTCAGGATTGAACTCGGGTTCCAGAGATAACTGTCACTTAGAACTGTCTTAACCTAACAACCTTATCCACTCGGTCATGTGTCCAATTGAACAATTGAGTGTAAATTTTGGGAACTTATAAACCTAACATCTTGATTTGGCTAGAATATCTATCTATTTACTTATGTATGATTTTTTTTTACCTAGACTCATATTGTGAGGGTTTTTTTTCAATCCTGAGTAAAAGCAGATAGAAAAATAATTAATTAACACAACTCCTACCCCAGCTATGGTTAGCGAAATGAGAGCGTGATACCCCAGAGGACTGAATAAATGGTTAGGTTCAAAGTTCCGTGATGGCTCCCGAATACGACAAGAAAGTTCCCGAGTTCGAAAAGATGGTTCCCGAGTCCGAGAAGGTTCCCGAGTCCGACAAGAAAGACCTGAAGAAGGCCGGAGGGCATATCGGCCGAAACGTTGTACAAGTAACAATGAAGATGGGGACAATAGTCCGAATAACGCAGATAATACTAATCTTCAAGCCTCATCTCAAACATTCAGAGAAATACTAAAATGCCTTATTTGTCTTACTGGGATGGTTTGTGTGTTAGTGGGGGGGGGGCAGATGACCGTACAGCTGCATTCTTGTAGGATACTGATTCCAACA
>CM042172.1:64759153-64769153 GCA_023376005.1 Doryteuthis pealeii | reverse complement strand
ACACACACACACACACACACACACACACATATATATATATTTGTTTTTATATACGATAATGTTAGGTTGATATCGGGATAAAAAGAAATAGGTTATAATACCTGCATGAATCCATAATGATTGAACTGTAATTATGACAGATATCTTTGAACAAATCCGGCACGGTTTTGAAACTCTCCGATGACCTCTGACACCAGATATTTCAATCACTATAGGTAAGAGAATTGACCGGGTCCCTGGGCGACCAGTTTACCATTCCCAGCCTGCCTGGCGAAGATGCCTGGATCCGTCACCGATTTAATCAAGTTACCCCCCAAGGAAGATGTCGCTACAGGTAGCAACCCAAATGAAAGGCTTGCTGCGTCGGAACGGAAAAAAACCATTATGCCATCCGGTCTCATGTCGTTTCCTCAGTCCAATCTCATTGGCTCCAGTTGAGAGGGAAAACTAGTTGTGTCTAGACAACGTTTGAAAGTATTGTTGAGGGCGGAATGCCGAAGGAAATGACTGACGCTTAGTCGACAAAAAAGCGGAGGTTGTCCGAATTTATGCACGTACAATTTATTACCGTTTATTTACTCACTACGTTATAAATCTTTCCACATACATACAAAATTGACTTTCCACATAAACAGCCCAACAGAGCTCCGCTCTTAGTGTGTGTGGGGGGGGATTAGAAAATATAAAACTAGAATAAAAAAGTAACGGCCTCTCATGGGGCCTTGACCGGAATAACGCCTTTGCGCAGGTCCGACAAAAAGGTCTGAATCCCTTCCCCAAAGAGAATCCCTCGTTCATTCAGACGGAGGCCGCAATAGTGTAGTTCGCTTATTAGTGAGGGTACAGGTTCCCTCGCTACAAACCTTATCCTACCCTATAAAACACAGGAGGAACTTTGTGTTGCTCATTGTTTGATTTGCTTGTTGACTGGTCTGTTCAGATACTCACGCGGTTGCAGATGGAAAAAAAGAGAAAAAAGAAAGGAAAAAGAAAAAAAGTGGACACTACGCCATCGTCTTTAGTTGACGGAAGGATGCCAACATATAAATCTATTCGGCTGACTTCTGATTTTGGTCGGAAAATTAAAAGGGAAAGTTTTTTGGTGGTATCCAATGACAGTTTAACTAGAGTTTATGAATTTACATTTTGCGAATTGGGTTACGGTTTTAGGAGATTAAGGTTCTTTCTAATTGCGTATTGCTTAAAAAAACAACAACAAAAAAAACAACAAATTACTATACATTTAATTAAACATTGAAATTAATTATTGAATCTATTATTGAGACAGTTGTTTGTGTTAGTATTGCAATGTATAATTTCAATTAAACTTAGTTTAAAAAATATTTTCAACAATTAAATGTATAGTAATTTGTTTTTTTTTTTGTTTTTTTTTGTTTATTTTTTAAACGCCTTTTTCTATCATTTTAGACAACCAATTTACTTTTCTGATTACTGTACATGTCTAAAAACAGCCAAAATGATTAAAACAAAACAATGAAATACATTGCGGAAATGCTCCGTATTAACCCGAAAGAAAATTGGCGAATTCTTTTGAATTTGTTCATAGTTAAATGGATTTTCTTCTTTAAAACAAAGTATTTCTTTCTAATAGAATAATATTACTTTTTATTTCCTAAAATAATAATTTCATTTTTTATGTTTTGAAAAAGGCAGAAACTCGTAGTAGTATAAGGATAGCGAGTTAAATCTTACAATGGGTGATGAAAGTGTGTTTTTCAGTACGTTTTCCCATTAGTCTCGTTTTTATGTATATATAAACTAGAAGTGTCAACTGGGTAGAGGCGGGTCCCTGGTGTATTGATTTATTTACCTTTGAGATTTACAAAGGCAGGACATTTTAAGTAGAATTTCAATGCTATTTCTATGTATATATTAATTTCTAGGTATTCTCGAATATAAATAAAATATTCATAACTTTTGTCCAAAAAACAAGAAGTGGTGATATTCAATGTATATATATATATATATATATATATATATATATATATATGTACATGGAAATCCGATCTCACTGACAAGCTAAAGCGACAATTCTTCTAGGCTGTGGTTATATCAGTACTGTTGTATGGCTGCACCACCTGGACCCTAACAAAGCGTCCTGAGAATAAGCTAGGGGGACCTGCACAAGAATGTTGCGTGCAGTCCTGAACAAGTCGTGGAAGCAGCACCTCACAAAGAAGCAACTATATGGTCACCTGCCCCCCCCCCATCTCACAAACCATCCGGGTGAGACGGACTAGGCATGCAGGACACTGCTGGAGAAGCGGGGACGAGCTCAAAAGCGACGTTCTTCCGTGAGAGCCAACACATGGACATGCTAGCGTAGGACGCCCATTAAGGACCTACATTGACCAACTATGTGAGGATTATGGATGCTGCGCAGAGGACCTCCCAGGGGCAATGAGTGATAGGGAAGGTTTGCGAGAGATTGTCATGGATATCCGCGCTGCTTGCGCGACATGATGATGATGAGGACATATATCAGGTTTGGGCATTCGCACGAAGCATTAAAAATTATATATATATATATATATATATATATATATATATATATATACCAAACTTATTGGTAAATCCTCGCGGTGATATAAAACCCAGCAAATAGTCTGATTTTAAAAATATACTACCAAACATAAACCGGGAAGAAAAAAAATTTGTTAAAAAGAAAAGACCAAGATAATCTTATCAAAAAAAAAATCTATTTGTACAATATTTTGGCCAAAAGAAAAAAACAATTTATATGCATATATATGCATATATATATATATAAGATATATATATTCATGTAAAACCGCCAGTAGACTAAAGCTAATAAGTAAAAAGTGCTCAATACCTAAGTAGAGCAAATAATAAAGATAAATCTAATGAGTCAGACGAATCTACTAAAAGTTTCGCTTAATGCTCGTCAGATCTTAGCCCTGAAGAGTATTAAACGAAACTTTTAGTAGGTTCGTCTGACTCATTAGATTTATCTTTATATATATATATATATTATATATATATATATATATATATATATGTGTGTGTGTGTGTGTGTGTGTGTGTGTGAGAATGGGAAATGAATCCGACAATGAAGGTCGTCAAAATCTCTCTGTGTACGGAACATTTTATACTTTTTTCCTATTATTATTATCATCATCATTTCAACTCCATCTGATTATTTTAATAATAATAATAACGTAAATCCGTATACATTTTGATAAACAGACCGAAACACATGTGTAAGTGATATCGATTAAAAGTGATATCGATAAAAATCATTTTTATCCATCTACATTTCTTTTCTTTACTAATTTTTCTTCCTCACACACACACACACACACACACACACACACACACACATATATATATATATATATATATATATATATATATATATATATATACTTACTTTGTCATTAATTGTTTTATTTTTGTAGTTTCATTCGGACATACATACATACATACACGCCAACTGCCCTTTATATATGTATAGATAACATTCAACTTTTCCCGTGACGCACACCTTACATTTATGGCTTGGTAAGTAAGTACTTCAATATTAAAAAAAAATATAAAATTTTGATATTTGTTATACTCCATTATTACATCTTTTTTGTGCGTATGTTATTGATTGTTGATAATACAATTTAACGCTGTTATTACGATTATCAGTTTTTGTTTTGTTATCACAGAAATATGATTAACGATGCATTGTGTATTAAAACAAACGCCGTTATTTTGCATCTGTGCGAAAGAGTCGTGCATTGTTTGTGTTAGCGTTTCACTTGTGGCATTCGCTGTCATCGCCGTCTTGCCAAAGATTCCAAGTTTTGGGGAAGGAGAGAGAGAGAGAGAGAGAGAGAGAGAGAGAGAGAGAGAGAGAGAGAGAGAAAAGAAAAAATGTATTTCCTCCTCAAATCATGCGTCTCTTGTAAAAGATAAAAACAACTTGGTCAATATGGCTTCAAGTAAATGTCAAATCGTGATGGCCTCTGAAAACAGGGAGAGACATTTTCGCCCACATCGCTTTTTTTTCTTCTTCTTCTTTATATATTTTCTGTTGAGTTTTGCCAGTTTTAAGCCTGGTAAAGTAATCAGAAAAGAGAGATAAAAGTAACTTAAGTTGTCTTAAGTCACAGAAGAAGACGTTTGTTCTTGGTTGTATATATATATATATATATATATATATATATATATATAATCGGTAATCGAAAACCTCGAATACAGATGTATACAAAAGTTAAAAAGCTTTCATCCGTACGGCTTTAATCAAAAAACAGGTCCTCTTTAACATAGGGCAATAAACCTGTCTACACCTACGAGGGTGGCCGAGGTCACCTAAATAAACAAACACTGACCACCACGCATCAAACAAGCCACTCTTGACTCAATTAAAAATCTAGAAGTCACGCGCACAGTACCATGGTACTGACACACGCTCACATTCACACACGTATAGGTTAACACACAAATACATATATATGTATACACATACAGTCATACACACAAATCCCATGAACCCCTCCCTCACATATATAAGAGCATCTAAAAAATAACCTAACTCGTAGAGGTTCTTCACGGAACAGATGGACATGCTACTACTAACACACTCGCCTACCCGGATTTTAACAGCATGTCAAACCCACAAAAACACTTGAACTTTTATAATTCTTCTATAATGCCCCCTTTCTAATAATCTATCAAGAATTTCTTCAAATAAGAAATTTTCTCCTGACGATGACCTAAGGTCGAAACTAGTTGAGAATAAACAACATACAAGAAATATTCCTGATTGTCTTAATACTTTTTGTTCACACACACACTATATATATATATATATATATATATATATATATATATATATATAATTTAATATACCAAACGTGTTGGTAAATCCTTGCGGTAAGAAAAAAAACAGCAAATAGTTTGATTGTAAAAATATACTACCAAACATCAACCGGGGAGAAATAAATTTTTGAAAAAAAGAAAAGACCAAGATAGTCGTACCAACAAAAAGTAATCTATTGGTACAATATTTTGGCCAAAAGAAAATACAATTTATATGCATATATATATATAAGATATATATATATTCATATAACCGCTAGGAGAATAGCTAATACGTAAAAAGTGCTCAATACCTAAGTAGAGCAAATAATAAAGATAAATATAATGAGTCAGACAAACCTACTATTAGTTTCGCTTAATGCTCTAGAGGGCTAAGATCTGACTTCTGAAGAGCATTAAGCGAAATTAATAGTAGGTTCGTCGGACTCATTAGATTTATCTTTATATATATATATATATATATATATATATCAATAAGTCATCCACAGACACGTGTTTCGGCGTTTCACGCAAACCTACTCGAGTTTCACCATAATGATCTTCAGGGTTAAATCCACTGAATTAATCGAGGTACCGATTAATTGCAGCCGCAATGAACACACGTGTGATCGGCTGCAATTAATCGGTACCTCGATTAATTCAGCGGATTTAACCCTGAACATCCCTATGGTGAAACTCGAGTAGGTTTCTAGTGTATTTTCTTAATAAATGTGCTCTACTTTGTATTGAGCACTTTGTATTTGTTATATCGCTGACTTAACCCCTGGATTTTGTGCACCTCCAACGATCCGGCCATATTCACCGGTAATATATATATATATATATATATATATATATATATATATATATATGTGTGTGTGTGTGTGTGTGTGTGTGAATTGAAAATGGAAGTGAATCCGACGGTATGTTGAAAAGAGAAATAAAGGAAAGAAAGTATTGAATGGATAAAATAGGATTATTTTAATTAATTTAACTTACACGTGTTTCGGTCAGGAGTTTATCCATGTGTACATTATTCTAACTATTATTATTTTTAAATAATAACAATTGGAAAAATGTAGAAATGTTCAGCACACAAATAAATATCGACCTTCCTCAAAGTAAATCCTTATTTTTTTAGATAAAAATTTTACTAAAACAATAATTTTTAATTATAAAATCACTATAATGATACTAATAACAAATTAATAAATGAACCACAAAACAAATCACACATACGTATAATTTCTTCTTTTTTTTTTTAATCCCTCAGGCTTTGAAAATTAAAATTCCACGTAACTTTGTTCCAGCCATCCTCTCTCCTTCAATGATGTCATTATAACTGTCTTCTCCACCGCGTTTGAACACTTTCTTCATGTGATTTTAAAAAAGTTATTTTTTTCAAACATTTCAAAAATTCTCCGCGTTCCAACGATTTTTATACTGGGAGCTGAGCAGTCCATATCATGCAACACCTTTTGGCCCTTACTTGGGCTAGACAGGTGGTCGCAGAGACCCTCTCCTATCAATCGGCTGGTCACACCAAACCGTAGTACATACATGACTATATTACTCTTATGGAACCCCCTCCCCCAATCCTATTTATGTGCAAGAAGGCGATGGCTCTAAGACTTAGTGACCTGGGTATGACGGTAAGCTGCATCTAGTGATGAAGTTTCAATTCTGGAGCCTGGACAATGTGGAATAGCCTTTATTACGATTACTCCCAGGTCAACTTTGACCGAGAGTGGTAGTACCTGTTAGGTTCCTATCTCTGGGTTAAATACATGAAAATGAGTTTATCAAATCTGTTGACAAAATGTGTTTTAAAATGAGATAAAAAAAATGAGAATTCTCAAGAAGAATGAATAAAAAAAAAACATCTTCGGCATAAAATAATCCAAGGTGTAAGTACAGTCGTCGGGGCGGCCTAATTTCTGTATCAGCCAGTCAGCCCCTTTTCACTAGCGCAAGACCAAGGAGATTATTTTAGCGTCTGAGGTGGAGCGTCACACCTGCCATCAGCTCCTTACTTTGCCGCACAGATCCCTGTGCTACTCATGCGCTGAGTTGGCGAGGGGCCGATATCGAACTAAGAACCTTGTGATTCCTAGCCGAACGCTCTACCGTCTGAGCTAAACCGGCCCTTTAAGTAAAGGCGTCGGGGTGGCCTAAAGTCGGTATCAGCCAATCAGCGAGGGAGCCTATCCCCTTTTCACTAGCGCTAGACCATTGAGATTGTTTTAGCGTCTGAGGTGGTGCGTCACACCTACCATTAGCTCCTCACTTTACCGCACAGTTCCCTGTGCTACTCATACGCTGAGTAAGCGAGGGGCCGGTATCGAAGCCAGAACCTTGTGGTTTCTAGGCGAACGTTTCTTAGCTGTAGCCGAGTCCGTGCTTCTGTATGGCTGCACCACTTGAAAGGCTAGATAGAAACTATACAAGTTTAACAAACCCAGGAATAAATTCATTACAAAAACGTAGCTGTACGACCATTTACTTCAACCAAACCATCCAAGTAAGACGCTCTAACCGACTGAGCCAACCCGGCGTAACATGCCGTAAAATCCAACCAACCAACCAACCAACCAACCAACCAACCAACATCTAGTGTGTTAATGAATTAAAAGGAGTAACTGTATGTCGAGTTGTTATTGGAGTAAAAAAGAAGGAGCACTATTATTGCGCCTAGATTGCAATGACGTGGCTTTAATCAGATCTTGGAAAACAGATTATATTACCTTTGAAATTCTTTAACCTGCCAATCCAATTCGAGTTTCGTTGTACTGCGTTCGTCGAGTTACCTACTTACTGCTTGTCAAAAGGTAAATAACACAATAAATAGATCTACATTTACAAAAGGAGAAAATGTGTTGTTGAAGCCTCACTTTACCACACAGATCCCTGTGCTACACATACATTAAGTTGGTGAGGGCCGGTATCGAACGAGGAGCCATGGGATTTCTAGCCGAACGCTCTACCGACTGAACTAAACCGGCCCTTTAAGTAAAGGCGTCGGGGTGGCCTAAAGTCGGTATCAGCCAAGAAGCGAGGGAGCCTATCCCCTTTTCACTAGCGCTAGACCAAGGAGATTGTTTTTTGCGTATGAGGTGGAGTGCCTCACCTACCATCAGCTCCTCACCTAGCATCAGCTCCTTACTTTACCGCACAGATCCCTATGCTACTCATACGCTGAGTTGGCGAGGTGCCGGTATCGAACTAGGAACCTTGTGGTTTCTAGCCGAACGCTCTACCGACTGAGCTAACCCGGCGTAACATACCGTAGAATCCAACCAACCAACCAACCAACCAACCAACCAGCCAACATCTAGTGTGTTAATGAATTAAAAGGAGTAACTGTATGTCGAGTTGTTATTGGAGTAAAAAAGAAGGAGCACTATTATTGCGCCTAGATTGCAATGACGTGGCTTTAATCAGATCTTGGAAAACAGATTATATTACCTTTGAAATTCTTTAACCTGCCAATCCAATTCGAGTTTCGTTGTACTGCGTTCGTCGAGTTACCTACTTACTGCTTGTCAAAAGGTAAATAACACAATAAATAGATCTACATTTACAAAAGGAGAAAATGTGTTGTTGAAGCCTCATTTGTCATTCTCATGTTCCAGTGTTCTTCGTGTATCCACATTTATATTGCAAGAAGTGTGGGGAGACAAGATATTATTTCAGCACATATCGCTTTGTTTTGTGGCCGTGGCGGGGGACCACTGCAAGGCGTAATTAGGCGTTAGGCTGTTACACCTAACACGGTGCATGCCATTCCCCTACTGTATGTGGCACCGTTATATATGTGTCGTGGTCATTCCTAGTTAGAATCCTCGTCTACAGCAATTCTAAAAGTATTGACATCCCCGCGTAAAGGCTAACCAGGTCGAACTCCTCTCTGACTTCAGTCGATGACACTCAAATTATGTTATATATATATATATATATATATATATATATATATATATATATTATTATTATTATTATTATTTATATTTTTGCTTGAAGGCAATTATAAATGCATGTATCGCATAAAATTCGATAATTATAGAAAATAATCTTGACAATTAAATCCTGCAAAGGATGGCTCGCTATGCAGAACCCCGTACAGACTGTTTCGACTTTATTAAGTCTCTTCAGCGATGTATACTAACGACTCCCCTCCGACAGGAATCGAAACCGGGACTTCACAGGCATAGTCAGAGACCATATCCGTTCGCCGCCGGTACATAGCGAACAATCCCTGCGAAATTAACCTTGTCAACGATACTATTACACGTCCCTGCCATAGTAGGTAAGTGGACGTTTATTTAAGTAAACAAACCCGGCCGTAAGCTCTTCGGCGAAGTGAATAAGATTTTGGATGTATATATATATATATATATATATATATATATATATATATATATATGTATATATATATATATATATATATATATATATATATATATATATATATATATATATATATATATATATATATATATATATATATATATATATATATATATATATATATATATATATATATATATATATATATATATATATATATATATGTATGTTGATATATATATATATTGTAAATAAATTGTTTTGTTTTTTCTTAAAAGAAAAGTAAGGGTACCCTAGTTAGATTTTAAAATCAGAAATGATTTTCTTTTTTCTCTCAATGCTCCTCAGAGACCCCCCCACCCCCTTGTGAGTTGTAAGTTTCGTAGTTTTACGAATTCTTTGTCTTATTGAGAAAAAAAATCCTTTTTCTCATTGCCTTCTGACTATTACGTTGTCTACAACAAAACAAAAACAAAACTACATTACCATCTTTCAATGTAATTTTTTCTCTGAGGAGCATTGAGCGAAAAAAAGAAAAATCATTTCTGATTTTAAATCTAACTAGGGTACCCTTACTTTTCTTTTTAAGAAAAAACAAAAACAATTTATTTTACAACATGCATATGCTTTTACGCGTCCTTTTTAAATTCAGTACTGCTAATAAACTATATATATATATATATATATATATATATATATATTGAAAAAAGAAATAAAGGAAAGAAAGTATTGAATGGATGAAATAGGATATTTTAATAAATTTTACTTACACGTGTTTCGGTCAGAAATTTATCCATGTGTACATTATTCAAACTGTTATTATTTT
>CM042172.1:64719153-64754153 GCA_023376005.1 Doryteuthis pealeii | reverse complement strand
TAGAAAGAAGGGAATGAAAATATTTGAACTTTTAAGACAAATATCACTATGTTTCATTCTTACTCTTGATAAAAAGCAAAACATCTTCGAAAGTACATTGGCCAAGAATAAAAGACTATGAAGAATTTTTAGACTTCCCCCTCTCTCTCTCTCTCTCCTCTCCTCTCTCTCTCTCTCTCTTATATATATATATATATATATATATATATATATATATATATGCATGTGTGTGTGTCTGTAAAACGTAAAGTCGACGGTGTTTTTCCAAAGCGCAAGACCAAGGAGATTGTTTATGCGTCTGGGGTGGACCACCGCATCTACCATCAGCTCCTTACTTACCTGCACAGATCCCTGTACTATTTATACACTGAGTTGGCGAGGGCTGGTATCGAATCAGAAACTTTGTGGTTCCTAGGCGAACGGTTTACCGATTGATCTATTCTTAGCTGTAGTCGTGTCAGTGCTTCTGTATATATATTATATATATATAATAATATAATGTGTGTGTGTGTTGTGTGTGTGTGTGTGTGTGTGTGTGAAGGAAATGAATTCGACGGTATATGTGGGTAAGATGATATAAAAAAACACACAGAATAATATGCTCTGAAGATGATTTTTAACAATCGAAATATTGCAATATCAGCATAATAACAAAACTTTATTTGAACAACATCTATGTGTTTTCATATTATCTTACCTTTATATATATATATATATATATATATATATATATATATAAGTGTATTTTGGCAGCATTTTTTCTTTCATACAAGTTTTGTTGAACTGTACAGACAATTCCTGTCGGACAAGTTTTCGTTGATCCGTTCCAATTTTCGGGCCATCTTTCTGATGTCGGGGTGTAACTGGTATAACAGGTTTTGAAACCGTTGGGGCACTGTTATACCAGTTACACCCCGACACCAGAAAGATGGCCGAAAATTGGAACGGATCAACGAAAAACTTGTCCGACAGGAATTGTCTGTACAGTTCAACAAAACTTGTATAAAAGAAAAAATGCTGCCAAAATACACTTTGTTCAAATATATATATATGTATATATATATATATATATATATATATATATATATATATATATATATATATCAATCAGTGGTGATTATAGGTCATCAGTTTTACTGGCTTTCATATTCTGAAAATAATTTTTTATACAATTTAGAATATAAGAATATTAGCATCCAATTTTTTTTTCATCTATTTCATCCGATTCCTGTGTCGGTGCAGATTTCCTTAGTTGGTTGGATCTTATGGCATATCAACAATTGCTGGGTTATTTTATTCCGAATAATTTTCGTTTTATTCATTCTTGTTGGATATTGGTTTCTTTTTTTTTTTTTTCAAACTCAATTTTAGGAAGCGCGTGGTGTAATGGTTAAAGTCATGGGAAATGGACTCGTCGCCCCGAGTTTAAATCCTGGATGTGGTAATTGCATTTCACTTTGCGCTAATACCATTGGGAAAGGTATAAATCCTACTCTCCCTCCAGCTATGGGGAAATAGTAGGGTAGACTGGACTCTTTAACCTTGGTTAGGTAACCAGTCTAGGAGAAGGAAAACTCTGATTTTAAACCTGTTAAACTCCGCCTAAGAAATTGACACTGTGTCACATCCTGCTCGTGCGGAGGGGTTTGGTAAATATATTTTTTTTCTTTTTTTCTTTTATTTTAGGGACGTTAACAGATATTATAAATCTGGGTCAGGTTTGAACAGAATTGGAACTTTACCACTAGATGCAGTTTAACGTCATACCAATGACAGTGACGTTCATCTATCGCTTTCTATGTAATATCAATGTAATATAATATTTGTGTATATTATTAATCTTGGGACAAACAGACTTTTTGAATGTTTTTTTTTTAAGTTACCGTATTTTGAAGTTGACAATTTTATCGAGAATTGTGAATAAAATTTGTGCGGGCAAATTTATCATCAATATTGTGGTGACATTATTTGCAAAGTTTTTCTATATATTAATTTAAGAGAAAATACCCCAATGGTTCCCAGAAATGTTCTGATTTGTTTTTAACTGAAAGGGTTAGTAATATATTATAACTATTTCCTCATTATTTGTCTGAGATTTGAGATGAGGCTTGATAATTGTTGTACCGGCCGTTCCTACAGTGGGGAATAGACACCGGTTCTCACTATAAATAGTGAGACACCGAGTGGAAAGGTCGTACTGTTCCCGTTAACGACAAGCTAGTCGTACATGTACCATGATTGTAAATACACTTGTCTTATTTTACCCTATCTCGACTTGACTTCTTTTTACTGTTGGGACTAACATCACAACAATAATTTGTATTATTTGTATTTTTCGTTCTCTAGTCCTTAACCTTATTGTTATATACTCAACGTTTCGGTCGATGTGTCCTCCGGTCTTTTGGGTTTTCGAACTCGGGAACCTTCTTGTCGTATTCGGGAGCCTTCACGGAACTTCGAACCGAACCTTTTTTTCAATTCACCAAGGTTGACGGTTCTCATTCTGCTAAATATTACCGGGTACAAGTGTTAAGTTATCTTAATTATTGTATGTTATCATCACCCGTGGCAAGGATTGAAACTGCGATCTACAGATCATTGTCATTTAGAATTGTATTAACTCAACCCTATATCCGTTGAGCATGTGACCATTGTTGGTCATTTTCAAGCTCGTGTGATGCTCGTTGCGTTACGTCTGAAAAGTGAACCATTTGTAATTTTTAAGGAATGTCGTAATTCGCAAATGAACATATATCCATTACGTGCTAATGACATGATGAGAAAACGGACTATAACTGTAATGCTTAATGTAGTATGTGAGAAATGGTCCGTTAAAGGTCACGTGACGGCGACATCGCCTCGTGTTGAGCTTGTTGCCAAGCGTTAGGTGCATTTGAAGATCAAAAAAAAAAAACACTTACTCACACACACACACACACACACACACACACACACTCTCTCTCTCTCTCTCTCTCTCTCTCTCTCTCTCTCACACACACACTCTCTCTCTCTCTCTCACTCTCTCTCTCTCTCATACACACACACACACACACGCACATATACACACATCTATACATATGATGGAATGTCGTGGTTAGAAACAATGTTACGTTTCTAAAGGTTATTTCTTCCTTGCCTGTTGAGTTACAATGATATTAAATATATTCGTTTAATTTATTCTGTTTTTGCCCTATTAAAATGTTACAATAAAAGGAGGTAAGAATTAAAAATGTAGCATTTTCGTATTCCAATTTCTTTTTGGTTTACATTTAAAATAGTATACTTTTGGTTTACATTTAAAATAGTATATTTTTGATTTACATTTAAAATAGTAATTTTTGGTTTACATTTAAAATAGTATATTTTTGGTTTACATTTAAAATAGTATATTTTTGGTTTACATTTAAAATAGTATATTTTGGTTTACATTTAAAATAGTATATTTTTGGTTTACATTAAAATAGTATATTTTTGGTTTACATTTAATAGTATATTTTTGGTTTAATTAAATAGTATATTTTGGTTTACATTTAAAAATAGTATATTTTGGTACATTTTATATTTTTGTTACATTTAAAATAGTATATTTGTTTACATTTAAAATAGTATATTTTTTGTTTTACATTTAAAATAGTATATTTTTGGTTTACATTTTAAAATAGTATATTTTTGGTTTACATTTAAAATAGTTTACATTAAAATAGTATATTTTGGTTTACATTTAAAATAGTATATTTTTTGGTTTACATTTAAAATAGTATATTTTTGGTTTACATTTAAAATATAGTATATTTTTGGTTTACATTTAAAATAATATAATTTTGATTTACATTTAAAATAGTATATTTTTGGTTTACATTTAAAATAGTATATTTTTGATTTACATTTAAAATAGTATAGTTTGGTTTACATTTAAAATAGTATATTTTTGGTTTACATTTAAAATAGTATTTTTTGGTTTACATTTAAAATAGTATATTTTTGATTTACATTTAAAATAGTATATTTTTGGTTTACATTTAAAATAGTATAATAAACGTGCCACTTGATAAGAAACATTTTCATGACTTTTGTTTAGTTCTCCAAAGAATTAAGATTTCTTTATAATTAGTACTAAATTACAAAGCTATAAATTGATTGGAATCAGGGTGATATTTAAACTGTGTGGGTTATAAGACTTTTTGTCCTTAGTAATGAAGAACTGAGTTCCACAAGCGATTGATTTATAAGTATTAAATTATATCTATTAATGAGTATGGAGGCGTGTGGGCTAGTGGGTAGAATCGTGGAAAATGGACTCGTCGGTTCGGGTTCAATTCCTAGACGAAGCTGTTGGCATTTCACATAGCTTGGGAAAGGTATGAATCCATATATTCTCCCTCCAGCTATGGGTTAAATAGTAGGGCAGACTGGGCTCTTTAACCTTGGATAGGTAACCAGTCTAGGAGAGGGATGACTCTGAATTCAAAATTCCTGAGGTCAGTCGTTGATTGAGTTCGTGGCATTCTTTGATACACCAATTCTTTCCTATCGACTGTGTCAAAAAGTGCGGAATGGACCAACACAAGCCTTCACCACTATAAACAAATCACTGTGTTGGTTGTTCACTAGATGAACACTCATGCGTTGAAAATCCACGAGAGAGTCCATTAATAAGTAACATTCAAAACCCGAAGTTTGTACTGTTATAAAAATCAAAATATTATCGTTCCATATGCCTTCTGGTTTTGTCTTTACGAAAATTTAGATATGTTATGGTAAAATAGTTGGTTCGATGACGTTCGTAGTGTAATGGTTAGCAGGCTAGTCATACAGATCCATTACTACTGGGTAGGGAGTTCAGTTCTTGCAGGAAGCCCCTTATTTTTACTGCTAGTATAACTCTCTCAATTACAGTGAAATTAGTCTCACCTGTTCTCAAACTTTACTTGTGAATTTGAGGAATAAGCTAAATGTTCTAACGCAATTTCGGTTTTAGTTAGTTGGTTTTCATATCTATTTAAAGAGAGAGAGAGAGACAGAGACAGACAGATAGACAGAGAGAGTGTGTGTGTGTGTGTGTGAGAGAGAGAGAGAGAGAGAGAGAGAGAGAGAGAGAGAGAGAGAGAGAAAATTATTTTGAAGTTTTTTAAATAGTGCATTCTCTTTCTAACCTAAATTTTTATTCTTATCTTTTCCTAATAATTTTTTTTCCTGTGATTGAATATACGAGCACACATTGAGCTATGCAAATTACGACAATTGAAAAACTGCTTCGTTGAAGGAAGAATTTTTCACTTTGATCATATATACACACACACACAACACAACCACACATATATATAATATATTATATATATATATATATATATATATATACGATACCATAAAGCAACAGAAGCTCACAGCCTTCTTATTTTCTGTGATACTGTGATAAATTTATTTTTCCTCAAACTAACGGAAGCCCTGATGAAGATCTATCGAAACAGATCAGATCGAAACACTGCAGTGTAGGTGAAGTAAACAATACTCGTTTATAAACTTGTCTTCAATTTTTTCATAATATTACATACAGTCGGATTCACTTCCACTTTTTCTTCAACCACCCCCCATATATATATATATATATATATATATATATATATTAGGAGAGAAGGAGAGAGAGAGAGAGAGAGAGAGAGAGAGAGAGAGAGAGGGGGAGGAGGGGTGAGTAATGACCTGTAGTTTTACGTAGGGTTTGAATTACTCTTGCTATTCTTGTATTTTTGGCTTACGACCTAAAGAATTCGACGAGAGCCAACGAGTTTACTAGTGTACTCCTTACTGACAGAAAAAAGGTTCTTTCATTCTTTCTTTTCTTTTCTTGTTGACATGCTGGGTAATTAAGCCCTAGCGTTAATCACGAAAAAAAAGTTACGACAAAGCAACAATACCAACAAAGATAAAATAAAAAAGACACACATGCGTTAAAGAATTGCTTAACATGCAAATGTCACAAATCACTGAATATGTGAATTCCCTCCCAATTATGTTCCTCTCCCAAGCCATTAGTAGCGAGTTTCTTTGTTACAGAGTTTCTCAAACAGGGTCTTTATAAAAGCATATGAAATTACTCTGTCTACCTCTGCGTGTGTTGTATACCCTTTCTTACTTCTTACTTCTAGTCGTCTTTTCTTCTGACCGGCTTTGGTTCTTCTAACATCTTGGTCTGGGTCTCTTCTAAAGGTCTGGACTTTCTTGGGGACTTCGGGTCTGGTTTCTGTTAGGGATTTCTCCTTATCAGAAGCCCTGTGTCATTGTTAGTTTTAGTAAACACAAGACTTCGATTTTCTTTTAATGTTACTTTATTCGGTAAATCCCCAACCCAGACATAACATAGCGCGCGTATTCAGAGTTACAGTTTAGACAGAGCATCATGGCCGACTGCTCTGTCTGACGTCCACTGCAAAAACTAAACTAAAGCTCCTTACTATTTTTAAAGCGGAACAGGTTCTTCTATGCCTTCCGGTTCCCACGATTTATCCCCGGTAGGCAAGGTGAGAGTGAGGTCAAACGCTGTCACTCACTTTCAGGGCCATCAACTGCACTGATCGCCACCATATCTCTATACTACCTTACATAAGTATGAAAAGAGTCATTCCCTCAGAATTACAGGGGATTGACAATAATCTTATGCCACCGCATAGATTATGTAACATTACGACAAAGCAACAATACAAAGACAAAATAAAAAAGACACACATGCGTTAAAGAATTGCTTAACATGCAAATGTCACAAATCACTGAATATGTGAATTCCATCCCAATTATCCAGAGAATGATGTTACTCTCCCAAGCCATTAGTAGTGAGTGTCTTTATTTTCAGGTAGGGTTCGAATCACGCACAAAACACTGGCCTATCTATAACTCTGCTGATGAGGCCTAATAGGCTGAAATGTACATACAGAGATTGATTTTTTCTCGATTTGTTTACGCCTTACATTTAAACCGATATGCACGCCTAATTCATTTAAATATAACTAATTAAGTTACAAATTAGGTATGACTTCAATTAAGCACACACACAATATATATATATATATATATATATATATATATATATATATATATATTGGTTAGGAGGTTGATTTAGAAGGCTATCACAATGAAGTTTGGAATAAATAAAAAATAATAATACGGTAACAATGGTGTTGTGTGTTGACCTGTATTTTTATTCTTTCTTGAATTTTCGAGGTAATACCTCTTTATCAAAAGATGAAAAAAAATTAGGGAAGAAATGCCATAGCTGGACTGCTTCAGTTCAATTCTTTTGATAAAGAGGTATTACCTCGAAAATTCAAGAAATAATAAAAATACAGGTCAACACACAACACCATTGTTACCGTATTATTATTTTTATTTATTCCAAACTGCATTGTGATAGCCTTCTAAATCAACCTCCTAACCAATACATACACAATTCTTCAAGCAAATTATGAACCTCTATATATATATATATATATATATATATATATATATATATATATATATATATATATGTATATATATATATATATCTGTGTGTGTTTGGTGGTTGTTTTTGAAGGCTATCACAATGCAAGTAAAAGAAAAATTAGGTAAATATGATGTTGTTTTTTTACTTTATTCTTGATATTTCGCGATAAAGATCCCTTCGTCAGAAGATTCCTGAAAGTCTGGAGCTGTTAGCTTGATGGTAGGAGTTGTCCATTCTGGGTGGGACTAGTGATATCTTCAAAATTGAGTTTCTCAAACAGGGTTTGTATAAAAGCATATGAAATTACTCTGTCTACCTCTGCGTGTGTAGAAATTATATATACTAGCAAAATAAAAAAAACATGGGAGTGTGGTGGGAGTTAAAAATTCAATGTCAGCGTGTTTGTACCCTAAGTAAGTAAAATCATCAGATTCATTAAAGGATTAAGAAATAAAACTATTTGAAATGTAAACTTTAAATATGTATTAAAATAAACAAACTATATATAGATATATAATACCAGTCATATATTTATTAAAAAAACAATGAGGACTGTCTAATGTTGCATGTTCAAATTTTAAGTGTATTTATTCTATGCTATGACGATCTTGGGTAATGTGACGTAAGCAGTGACGTAGTTTTTGTTACAGACAAAAACCGGAAGCGAATCTCCATTATTAATAGATATTTCTATTTGATTGGGCACAAATACAAGAATCTTCATAGAAGGTCTGCTATTTACACAGTAGCATTGCAACCAACAAAGTCTTCATCAGATAATGAATCTGGGTTCAGTCATGGTTTCGGGGCCGAAGCATCATTACCACTAACCCAGAGCGTCCCAGCAGTATCTCACGATACCATTAGACTTTGGCGGTTTGATGTCACAATGTAGGATTGCCATATCCACGCTGATGCGGTTAGAGCTTTATCTATTTATACGTAGGTGTATATGTGGAGAACATTTAGAAACAAACACATATATGTTATGATGGATGGAAAATTTATTGTCGGTACTCGAGCATTTCGGTTTTACATTCGGTTTTGTTTTGTTTTACAGCATATCAACGTCAGTGGGTCCTTTAATGCCGATAAAGTTTTGAAATACATCAATTCTTAATGGATAATGCAATTTTTTTATAAATACATTTTTCTATTTAAGCCCATAGATGGGACCCTGACAGGTACTACCACTCCGGGTCAGAGTGGACCAGGGAGCAATGGTGATGAAGGGGTGAGGTGCTCCACATTCCCCAAACGTCCAAAATTGGAACCTCACCATCATATAGAGTTTAACATCATTCCCAGGACATGTAGACCCTCAGTCACCGCCTTCTAGCACCCATATGATAAAAAGGGGTTGGGACTTGCTATAAGGTCAATAGGGTTGGGAAAATCATATAGGTGCTAGGGCTTGACGTGACCAGCCGATTGATCGGAGGGGGCCTCTCCGACCGCCCGTCTAGCCCAAGATAGGGCCAAAGTGGAGTATTGCAAGTCATGAACTGCTCATCAACCTGGGTTCTATCCTTAAGCATCACGGGTCGCCACCCACGACCAACAGGTGGCCCCATTGGGGAGTCTTACCCCTCTGCAGAGGAGCATTCGGTGCATTCTGACGCCGCAGCCGACAGGGTGGTTCGGTTTTACAGTGGAAACCTTCCTCGGGACTGTGAAAATAAGAAGAAAAACAAGGATTTATGTGGATACAAGATGAAGGATTTTTTGTATGCGTTGAATTAGAAAAATGTGTGGAAAAAAGGTTATTTACCGTTATTTGAGTGGCGTTTGTTGTTTAAAATTGATGACGTGATTAATGTAAACGTGATTGGCCCACGAGCAGATGTTAAAAAGGTATGACGTATTCCATATAATTATCAATGTATAAATGTATCAATGTATGTATAGATTTATAGATTCTTAGAACACATGCATATAGCGAGATGTTCATATACATAAACACATCTAAGTATAGCATATATGTCTATATACATATGGGTGTGTTATATCTTACCGTCGTAAGAAATGGACACAACGAGATGAGTAGAAATCAAGTGAAGGCTTGGTTGTATTTCACTCAGCGCTAATACCCTTGGGAAAGGAAAGAATCTAACTATTCTCCCTCCAGCTCTGGGTTAATTTTTTTCACTTGTGCCATTTTTACCTGTACGATTTTTACCTATATCCGTTTACACCAAGTACAGATATTTTAAAGAAAAATATATCCGATTCCATATTATTTTCGCAAGTAAATTTTACGTCAAAATTGTCTCTAGTCCTTCTTACTGATGACGCCAGGGTTTTGTGAATAAAATTTATATTCGTACAAGATTGAAGATGTATTTTCTTAAGTGCTGAAGAAATAGCAAAAGTTTGTGTTCGTATTTTGAGCATTGGTCAGAAGTTATTTCATTTAATAATAACAATACATGGTTCGCGGAATGAGAACAGGATACCCCCGTGGACTGAACAAAGGGTTAGGTTCACATTTCCGTGATAGCTCCCGATTATGACAAGAAGGTTCCCGAGCCCGAGAAGGTTCCCAAGTCCGAGAATGTTCCAGAGTCCAACAAGAAATACCTGGAGAAGTCCGGAGGGCCCGCTGACCGTAACCTTATACAGATAACTATATAGATGAGGACCATTTTCCGAATAATACAAATAATACTATTTCTCTGAATGTTTGAGATGAGGCTTGATGATTAGTACTATCTGTGTTATTCGGACTATTGTCCTCATCTTTATTGTTATCTGTAAAACGTTTCGGCCGATATGCCCTCTGGCCTTCTGAAGACGCCTCAAAGAATCAGCTCTTATGATAGGCTGTACTGGGCTGTTAAGTAGACCGAGCATAGAAATGAATACAATATGGAAACCCAAAATTAAAAAGGCTAGATCAGATTTTTAATTAAAAAAAAAACAAAACACAATATGAGTCTTGGTAAAAAATATCATTCATAAAATGAATAGGTAGATATTCTTGGCAAAACAATTCAAGTCTTCTTGTTTTCCATATATAGGGAAAATTTTGGTAGAGAGTGTGTCCTATATATTTTTTTAAAACTATGCGCTTTCAACCATGTCTCTGGTTGTTCTCAGGGTTATTATTGGTTGTAATAATTGTTTGTTTGTTTGGTGGTATTCTTTGATTGATAATTCGATCATTTACTAAGCATAGATTATGTTGGTACTCGTTGGGGCACCCGGTGAGAATCGAACTCAGTACCAATGAAAATGTTCCTAAAAGTTGAAATAATCAGTTCATTTTAAAAGGAAGGTAAGAAAAAAAGAAAGTTATTAATAAATAAAAGATAATTCTCATATCCTTCTTTGTTGAATTTTATGGCATGTCAACCCTAGTTGGGTTATTTTATGCCGACGACGTTTTCTTTTATCCATTCTTGATCGGTAGTCAATTTTTTACCAAACTCCTTGGTTGGACAGAGAACTTTTCATTATCCCTCTTGTAATTCATATCTCTTATAATAATGGAGATTTGATGCCGGTCTGTCTGTAGGTTTTTGAGGTTGTTGTTTTATTCAGTTAGTAGGGTTTATCGTGGGTAGGGATGCAAAGCTTAGTTCGGTATCTATTAAATATGTTTTGTATATTTGTGCCAGTGTTAAATCTTGTTTTGTTAATGTCATTTAGATTTGTGATTTTTGATTCGAATTGCGTCGAGGATTTCGAGGCGTTTTTAATGTTATTTTTTATAGTGGATTGTATTATTGTTATTAGTGTAAATCTTATGTATATCGGAGAATGTCCATTTCTCATATCACGTTTAGTCTTCTCTCTCTCTCTCTCTCTCTCTCTCTCTCTCTCTCTCTCTCTCTCTCTCTCTCTCTCTCTTTATTTCCTTCTTTATTTCTCATCCTCTCATTAGGATAATTTTCTTTCACCTGGGCTACATAATCTCACTCTCCCTTCCCTCTCTTTTCCCCCTCCCTCCCCCTCTGTATCTTTCTCCCTCCCCTTCTTTCCCCCTCTCCCCCCCCTCTTTTCTCCCTCTGATTATTAGTGTAAATCTTCTGTATATCGGAGAATGTCAATTTGTCTGTGTTATTGTTATGTTTTGTAATTAGATGTTGAGTTATATTGTTTTGTCATCTGATATACGAAAGAAAAAGACGTTAACTAATTACAATTATACGTAGATAGATAGATAGATAGAGAGAGAGTGAGAGAGAGGGGTAGATAGATAGATAGATAGATAGAGAGAGAGAGAGAGAGAGAGAGAGAGAAAGAGAAAAAAAACTACGTGCTAATAGAATGTACTCTAAAGGACCATTATATTTTTTTACATACGCAAATATTTATTTTGAAATGTCTCCAAACATTTTTCTTCTTCCTCACTGTCTCCCCATATATATATATATATATATATATATATATATATATATATATATATATATATATATATACATATATATATATATATATATATATATATATATATATGTATATTATATATATATATATATATATTATCGGGTATATCACCAACTCAATTATAAGAGTAGCACGGCGATCTGTGTGGTAAAGTAAGGTGGTGATGGTAGGTGTAGCGCTCCACCTCAGATGCAAAAAAACCAATCTCCTTGATATAGTGCTAGTGAAAAGGGAATATATATATATATATATATATATATATATATATATACATAATATATAATATATATATATATATATATATAATATATATATATAGTTGACTTATATACTAAGCTCAGTTTAGTTTCATCCTAAGGATCACACAGTAAGAATCAAACTCACTGATGATAATGTACTTTCCTATGTCAATAACCAGTACACCATGTCATATTTTGCCCCTCTCCCTAAAAAAAGTCCCCAAAATCTAAGCATGCGTAGATTTCGCACATCAGAATTCTTGTATACTCTTCTCGCCAAAGAATCATAATTGAAAGCAGGTTCTTTACGTTTGTCTGCATAGGCATAAATTTGTATATATTTATATGCTTATATTAGTGTCTTTACTTATATCCTTATATATATATATATATATATATATATATATATATATATATATATATATATATATGAGTAAGAAAAGGTGGAATGAAAACATCACACAATGCTGTTAAAGAAGAAAACAATTTATAATATAATCATAGCTGATACTGATCAATATTTCGATTTTACAAAAATCATCATCAGAGCTCATTCACTCCCGTAGTTGTTTGGGTCGGAGAGGAAAGTCAAATCAGTTTACAAAACAAAAAACCTTAATACTGCAAAAAAGGAACGAAAGACGTTACAATATTCACCAACGTGGGCATTCGCGACATATATATGTCGGTCATGTCTCATATGTATACCTTTTGTCATCCAAATGTATCAGATTTTTGAGATGTTGGCAACAAGACGAAACAATTTAAACGGAAGGGGATGGGTATTAAGAAATGTGACGGTTGGAATTCAAAAGATTTTTAGTAAGGGAATTTTTTACGATTAATTGTTTTTATTTTTTTTAATTTTTATTTTAATCTGTATTTCATAAATGATTAGATATTTACTGTATTTGTTTTTTATATATAAAGTAAAAAAAAAGTTATGGGCGGAATATGTTATTATTTTAGAAAGGAATTTTTATTTTACGATTAATTATTTTTAATTTTTAATTATTATTTTTAAGTTCTGTATTTAATAAATGATTAGATATTTATTGTGTTTTGTTTTTATATATAAAGTAAAAAAGGTTATGGGCGGAATTGGTTATTACTTTAGATAATGTTAAGCAATTTGGATCTAATGTAATAATATATAATATATATATAGATCTAATGTAATAATATATATATATATATATATATATATAATATATATATATATATATATATATATTGAAGTTAAGTAAACAAACAAGTGTGTTTATTTTTTATATGGCTTTAAGCCGACAATTTTTGGAGGATATGTGCTTAATTGAAGTCATACCTAATTTTGAAAATTAATGAGTTAATAATTAATGAATTTAGGCGGGCATATATTTTCAAATGTAAGGCTAAACGAATCAGGGATTGACATTTTCTCGATTCGTTTATCCTTACATTTGAACATATATGCCCGCCTAAATTCATTAATTATTAACTAATTGATTTTCAAAATTAGGTGTGACTTCAATTAAGCACATATCCTCCAAATATAATATATATTAATATATATAATATATATATATATATATATTATATATATATATGGACATATGTAAGGATATACGTAAAACGTAAATACACGAATATAAGCATATATATTATATATATATATATTTATATATATATATATATATATTTGTATATGTATAAGTATTAACTTACCGGTGGGTATAAGAACGATCGTTGGAAGCGCACAATATCCAGAGGTTAAGGTTGAGAAAAAACAAATACAAAGTGCTCAATACAATGTAGAGCATAAATTTATTTAAGAATGGAAATGAGTAACCTACTCGAGTTTCATCGATAGATTCTTCAGGGTTACTTTTAAATTAATCGAGTTTACGATTCACCAAAGATGAATCGTAAACTCGATTAATTTAAAAGTAACCCTGAAGAATCTATCGATGAAACTCGAGTAGGTTACTCATTTCCATTCTTAAATAAATTATATATATATATATATATATATACGTATGTATATATATATATATATATATATATATATGTGTGTGTGTGTGTGTGTACGTGTGTGTGTATCCGTGTGTGTGACTTGTATTATCTCCTCACGATTTTATATTCTTGCGGCATGCTGATAGTGTAAGTGAAAGAAGGAGAAAGCATAATAACCTTGATTTTAATGTAGTGATGAATCTCAAAGTTAATCTATCTTTCTCCCTTCTTCATCTTTACCAAAGGTGATACCTGCCTGTGCTGAACATATACAAAAAAAAAACAAAAAAAAAAACGCCTGGCCACGATAGGCGGGGAGTCTGTGTTCTGTCACGACATCGGACGCAACCGGGCAGTTACCCACAATCTAACAAAGACAAGTCGAGAAAGTGGACAGCATATGCCGTAACATGCCTCTGTTAGACACACTCTATTCTACGCTTCGGTATATATATATATATATTTTATCTTTTTTATATGTATATCTATTTTTTGGCATTTTTTTGTGAGGGGGGTCTTTTTTATCCTTCTCTCTGTCGGCTTTTGGTCCTCTGATAAATGTGCCATTTTTATCTATACCAATTTCTTTGAACATTTTTTTCTGGTCTTTTTCACATTTATTCAAACCCACCTTATCTCTGCCTCTTACTTACCTTTATTAATTCTTCACATACGCTCTCCATTTTAGCCTATCTTCTTATCCTCAGCCTTCTTCTTCTTCTTCTTCTTCTTCTTCTTCTTCTTCTTCTTCTTCTTCTTCTAATAATTCTTCTTCTTCTTCTTCTTCTTCTAGGAATTCTTCTTCTTCTTCTTCTCCGCATTATTATTTCATTATTCGAGTTTTTCACACCTGCAGAAGCCAGTGGTTCACTGATGGCTGAGTGACAGCAAGTCTCCTCAATCCTCCAAAACTCTTCTGAGTATTCCAGCCGATCTCAATAATGCTGTAGTCTGGATGGTCTTCCTCTGTTTTTCAATTCATCCAGACTCCATTCTAACCCCTTGGGGATTGTTCCAAGGGCCCCAATTACCATTGGTACGACCTTCACCCTCATGTTCCACAGTTTTCTCAGTTCTCTGGCAATGCCCAAGTATTTGTCGATCTTTTCGTTTTCTTTTATTTTCACTCTGTGATCGGCCGGGACGGCAAAGTCCACGAAATGACAAGTCTTCCTCTTCTTGTCAATCAAAACTAGATCTGGTTTCCTGGTCGGTATTAGGTGATCCGTCTGTACCTCAAAGTCCCAGAGAATTGTGAATGTCTCATTCTCCAGGACAGATTCATTATTATTATTATTATTATTATTATTATTATTATTATTATTATTATTATTATTATTATTATTTCACTCTACGAGAGTTTTTTTCATACTTAGCTAAGCTTGTAATACATTGGAGGCTCAGCGACAACAAGTCTCCTCAGGTTTCCCAGACTCTTCTGAGGATTCTACCCGATATTAACTATGCTGTTGTGTGGTTGATTTCGATTCCAAATGTTCTAGCTTTTCTTACGAACCTTTTGGACCGTCACAAGAACAACAAATACAATTCATATCGACTTCACTCTCAGGTTACGCAGCTTTCTCTGTTCTCTGGCAAGGTTTAAGTATTTGTCTCTCTTTTCTTTGCTTTCATTTTACCTCTGAGATCTACCGGGACGGCAAAACCTTATCTCTACCTCTTACACACCTAATCTAATCCTTCATATGCGCTCTCCAATTTATCCTTCCTTCTTTTCCTCAACTTTCTTCTTCTTCTTCTTCTTCTTCTTCTTCTTCTTATTATTATTATTATTATTATTATTATTATTATTATTATTATTATTATTTCACTCCATGAGTGTTTTTCATACCTTATCTGGTAATACATTGGAGGCTGAGTGACAACAAGTCTCCTTAGGTCTCCTTGACTGAGTATTCTAGCCGATATTAACAATGCTGTTTTATGGATGGCTTCGATTCTTCCTCTTATTTCCAGATGTTCTAGTTTTTTTACAAAACTTTTGGGGATGTCGCAAAGGCTCAAACTTCAATTGGTATCACATTCACCCTCATGTTGCGCTGTTTGTTCAGTTCTCTGGCAAGGTTTAAGTATATTTTCTTTGGTTTCCTTTTAACTGAGTTCTGCCGGAACGGCAAAATCCATGATATGCAAGTGCTTTTCTACTTGTAAATTAATACGAGGTATGGTCTTCTGGCCGAAATTAGGTGATCGGTCTATCTCTTAAAGTTTCAGAGAATTTCATGCGCTAGGACGGATTCCGGATTGTTCCTATGCTATTTGTAAACATGATCAAGATTGAATTTCTTTCAAAATTCCCTATGGAATTTTTTTCTCAACCAGTCGTGGCTAGTCTAGTACTTCCTTTTTGCTAGTTTGCTGCACGGGAATTCGGCAGCCGGGATTGTCTGGCGTGTGTTTAAGTTAGAGACCCCATCAGTTACCAGGATGGCAATGTTGCGAACACCAGGCCTATCTCCTCGGGTAGCTGAGAACATTTGCTTGTGCATTGTACTCAAACCCCCGTAAGTATTTGTACTTCCATAAATATAGCGGATATCACCAATAGCATCCAAGACGGCCTGTTTAGTTTTATGGTATTCAAGTAAAACTGAATATGAACATTGGAACTATATGTAACGACACCGACTCTCACCTGGCCAGAGTCTATAGAAGCATCAATAAGAAAGTCTTTCATAATGCCAGAACTTTTTCAAAGTTGGCTGACTGACACTTGTAGAAGAATCAATAATAAAGATGATATCGGATTCTGCAGATTCACAATCACCTAAAGATTTTGACAAGAACAGAGAAATTGGAATCAAAGATGATTCAGAGAAAATTACATCATGAGAATGAGAATGTCTACAGATTAACAGATCAAGTAAATGAAAAAAATCTTACATACTCAGCATACAAACACAGCAGATCAACTTTTAGACAAACTGATTTATATATTGTACAATGCTTTTGCTATGGTACCTATACATGAACCAACTTACATCTATTTGTTCATGTATGCAGGGATGTGTGTTGTTTATTGATAAGATTTATTACGTATTATTCTGCACTATTACGTGATTAACTGTTTAATCTCCGTCTACATTATTATACTTTCCTTAGGCAAGTTTTTCATACCAGCGTAAACTGATAGTCTTCCACACAGGTCTCCAGGACACTTTTGACGATTCTAGCCGATCTCAAGTATACTGTTTGTCTGGGTGGTCTCAATTCTTCTTCAAATTTCTATTTCCTCTAGACTGTTTACTAAATTTTGGGGGACCGTTACAATTATTACGACTTGCACCCTCCGCTGGTTTTTCAATTCTTTAGTAAGGTTGAAAAGATTTGTCAATCTTTTCGGTTTCTTTTATCATCTCCCTATGATCTACCAGTTGTCAAGTTCTCTTTTCCTTGTAAATCAATTCTAGGTCTGGTCTTCTGGCTTGGATTAAGTGATCTGTTGTTATCTCAAAATCCCAGGTAATTTTATGCATTTCATTCTCAAGAGCAGATTCTGGTTTAGTCATATAGGACTTTGTTGTATGGTCAAAATTAGTTTCTAGCACAATTCCAAGTGGATCCCCTTTCCAACCCAGTCGTATCTACCCTTGGCTTCACGTTGTGCTAGTTTGCTACATCTTATTATAATGGAGATTGTGTGTTTGTCTGTCTGTAACCGAAACTATATTACTACTCAAGTCACAATTCCCTTAGTTATTGACATCACATTCTCAATGATTTTATTTTTATTTAAACCTCAATTATTAATAAAATTGTCTTACATTATTAATACTGTTAAGTATATCTACATACTAACAACATGCAATTGTATTTATATATACAACAAAATAGCGGTTTACAGTGTGAATGGGAAGGCTAATTTGCATATTGATATTAAAAATGTGATTTTAATAAATATGTGCTTAGTATTATTGATTTCTGTTTGGTTTTATTTGAATGAATATAAGCAACAATCTCTTCAATGAATCTTAAATGAAATCCATTAACAAGAAAGAATAACTGTCATTTTATTCTTTTCTTCCTCTTTTAACTAAATACTTGAATTAGAAAAAATAAAAATGAAAGACGGGAGTGATGGAAGAGTAAGTTTCAATTGTTGTATTTTTCGATTATACCCTCCTCCTGTTTCAAATCTTTTTATATGCATTTTTATTTAGTTTCATTAGCCTTTCTAATTTAATACGATATTTTATTACATTAACATTTAAATACTTGCACCCGGAGGGTGCATATATTTGCTAGTTCAGTTAATACATGGTTCAAATCGTGGACGTGGAAATTGCATTTTCACTTAGCGCTAATACCCTTGTGACATATATGAATTCTAATCTCCCTCCAGCTATGGGTAAATAGTAGAGTAGACTGGGCTCTTTATCCTTGGTTAGGCAACCGGTCTAGGATAAGGAAAACACCGAATTAAAACCTGTTAAACTTCGCTAAATAAATTGACCTTGTGTCACATCCTGCTCGTGTGGAGGGGTTGGTATATATATATATATTTAAGTACTGCTACTACTGCTTTAAATATGTTCTTTTTTTTCCTTTTTTCATCTTTTTCATTTGTTTCTCGTCACTTCTTACTTCATCTTTAAGCTCTTTTGCTTACAATAGTTGTTGTCTTCCCATCGAAGCTACATTCTTCGGATTTTCAATGATACGATTGACAGCCTGTTTAATTTAACTACACAATAAACGCACTATTTTGTAGAAAAATAGAGCTAGGTATGTTCCTTAATAGCAGAAGTGTGTATCATCGGATTATAAATTAGAAAATTAATATACAAAAATAGTATAACACTATGGATTAGATCAGTCGGTAGAGAGTTTGGCTAGAAACCACAAGGTTTCTAGTTCGATACCGGCCCTCGCCAACTCAGCTAATGAGTAGCACAGGGAACTGTGCGTTAAAGTAAGTGGTAGGTAAGAGGGGGTCAAACGCAAAAAACAATATCCTTGGTCTTGCGCTAGTGAAAAGGGGATAGACCCACTCGCTGATTGGCTCATACCAACACTAGGCCGCCGAGAAGACTATTTTTTAATTATATATATATATATATATATATATATATATATATATATATATATATAGATAGATAGATAGATAGATATATGTATTTTGGAAAAGGTGTCTTACCCCGGTGAATATGGTCACAATGGTTAGTTGATGCAAAATTCAGAATGGTAAGACAGCGATATAACAAATAAGTGCTCAATACGTTAGTTGTACCTGTATTACATATATATATATATATATATATATATATATATATTATATATATATATATAATTCCTGTATTACAATAGATAGATAGATAGATACAATATATAGATTTATAGATATTCCCTTTTTCATTACATACACACACATATAATATATATGAATACCTTTCCTGTTCTCACCACAGTCAAATATATATATATATATATATATATATATATATATATATATATATATATATATATATATATATATATATATATATATATATATATATATATATATGCGTATGTGTGTGTGTGTGTGTGTGTGTGTGTGTGTGTGTGGTGATATGCAGTCCTTTCATTTTCATTGGGATATTGTCTCTTTTAGGTTTAACTTTTTATCCTTCTTCCACCATATCTCCTTTGCTGTCGTCTTAAAAAAACCCGACTGAGCTTAGCCGTGACATCATAGAGCCAATAATTCCCGAAGCTACCGCTTTCTTTTCTTTTCTCTTCTTTTTTTTTTACCTTTATTTTCATCTTATTTTACTTATTTATTGAGAGATGAAAGCACCATGGTCAAACACGCAAGTAAGTTCTGTTCAGGCTCCCGCCACGCGTCTCTGCTTGCGTCTCCAAAAAGCAACGACCATTTGAACTCTCCCTGTAAACAGCAGAAACCGAAGCGAATTTGACCTTTTGCTTCGACTGAGGCCGTGGATTAACAGCAGGGGGGGACAGTGCGCATGCGTAGACACGACCAAGTATTGAACTGCATTGTCAATCCACGCATAGAGATGTGTGAGCGGTTCTTTTTCTTTCTTTTTTTTTTCTGTGTCTATTTTTGTTACTGTTAAGCGTATCACTTTGCGCTTAAAAAAAAATAACAGAAGAAATTCTCACAGTTTTATTGTGACTTTAAGAGTAAGAACCTTTTGACAGACAGTGTCACCTTACTACATAACGTCATGCGTTAACTGTTTGTATGTGCGTGGTGTAACGGCTAAAGTCATGGGAAATGGACTCGTCGGCCCGAGTTCAAATCCTGGATGTGGTAATTGCATTTCACTTTACGCTAATACCCTTGGGAAAGGTATGAATCCTACTCTCCCTCAAGCTATGGATAAATAGTAGGGCAGACTGGGCTCTTTAACCTGGGTTAGGCAACCGGTCTAGGAGAAGGAAAACTCTGAATTCAAACCTGTTGAACTCCGCTGAAGAAATTGACCTTCTGTCACATCCTGCTCGAGCGGAAGGGTTAGTAAATACATATATGTGCGGATTTGAGACGAATCCATCTTTGAAACGAAAAGGCCACACAATCATACATAGCATTTTTATATTTTGATTCCAGGAAAAAAAGGTATAATATTTACACTAGCAACTCATGAAAACCTTATAAATCCTTAGGTTTGGTTTATCTATTAATAATAGAGATTGTCTGTATTTCTGTCTGTAACAAAAACTACGTCATAGCTCTACGCCACAGCTGACGTCACAATATTCTTATGTTATATACATCCAAAATTTGAGTAGCAATTTTAAAAATTGTTTTTTACTCTCGTACCCCCTTTTTTTACAGAAGAAGAATTGTTTGATTATTACATGCACGCAACATTTTATTTGAGAGGGACGGGGCCCAGTTTTCATTTCAAATTTTTTTTTTTTTTTACTCCTTCAATAACTATGAGGATTTTGCTTACTTATGATACAAACCATCCCACATTGAATTTTTAACTCCCACTCTCTCAGGCAATGACTTTCAAAAATTAATTTTTACGACGCCCGGAGTGTGTTTTCTGTTGCTAGTACTACTAATAAAGGAAGAAGGATTTTTCTCGACCAAAACGTCTAAAAAAGGGCAAATATTTTTATTATTGTTATATACTTATATACCCATGTTGAATATATACACAATGAGTTATTTTAATAGAGAGAGAAGAGAGATGTAGACAGATATATATTTTCACCATGTATAACTTACTTGAAATTTCTTTCTTTGGCTATTTGTGATCTCTAGTCGTATTTCAATTCTTTCTCGCCATGTTGGATTCTATTTCTCCTTTTTATTTCGACGTGATGTCTACGTCTGTTTTTTCTTTCTATTTCTTGCAGGTTCCTTTTCTACTAAGGCATGCTCAATCAATCAGGACGCCCGTTGCTTTTTAAAACTTTTATTTGTCTTTTCTAACTAACATTGCGCGCAGAGCCCAGCCGAAGCAGGAAACGTCTCTCTTACTTAACATCTCGGCTGCAACTGAAAATAACGTGACGTGCGAAATTTCCGGTTTCTGTATTTTTCCATAGAAACTGCCACCCTTGATATGAAGAAACTGTCTCCGCAGAATTACAGGGTGTTGCCAATAATCCACGCTACCCATGGATTATTCAACATTCTCCTCTTTTATAGTAAACGTCAAAGAGGGGGTAAATATTATTTAGACATTAAATTTGATTTCTATTCGAAGATATTTAAACAGTAAGATATACATAGACATTAAAATTCTTCTTGAAAATGTCCAGTATTTGTAAATCTCAAAAGTAAACAAATCAATACACCTAGGAGATGCTTGGTTACCGCTTCTAGTTACTAATAATGACTATCTCAGAATAATTAATGTCTTCAGTGTATTATCACTAATCATGTGCAAAAGTGTATTTGTGTGACTTCTCTAGAAGTAAAAGTAGACTAGGTTAGCGCTAGAGCAGGTAGATTGTATTGACATCTGAGTTGGAGCGGCACATCTACCGTCAGCTCCTCCTTTTACCGCACAGATCCAAGCTGTACTACTCATGTAAAATATTGAGATGTGCAAATGTAGAAAAAAACAAAATTCTTGATATACGTTATGTCAAAGTGGTAATTGATTAAACAATTGAATTGCCTCGATGTGAAACAGGCAAAATGTCATCAACGTAACGAATATATGGTTTGGAAATCTTATCAAATAGTTGGTTTTCGAAGAAACCTATGAACACATTCAGCATAAGGGGACCAAGAGGACAACTCATAGGATTTCAATCAACATATAATATTATTGAAACTGATGGAGACCGACTTGGTAACTAAGTCGACGAAAATATTCTCTCGAAAATTTGCAGCTTTTGAATGGATACAATATAAGTAGTAAGTAAAGTCGTCGGGGTGGCCTTTAGTCTGTATCAGCCAATCGGCGAGGAAGTCTATCTCCTTTTCACTAACGCTAGACCCAGGAGATTGTTTTTTAACGTCTGAAACGGAGCGCCACACCTACCATCAGTTCTTACTTTACCGCACAGATCCCTGTGATAAGCATACGCTGAGTTAGCGAGGACCGGTATCGAACCCGTAACCTTGTAGTTTCTAGCCGAACACTCTACCGACTGAGCTAACCCGGCCCTTCAGCTAAAATATAGATCGTTTCATCTAAGATAATGTTGATAAATAAGCTGGTTTGAATGATTAACTTTAACGGCATGACAACTCATCCAGGGTTATTTTATGACAAGTGGTAGGTTGTGAGGACCGCTCAGATTTATTGTAATGTCTTTCTTTTCAACGATTTTGATAGTGGGTTGTTTGCAGTTTTTGTTGCTAAGTGGACTGGAAATCAGTTTAAGGGAACTGCATGAGTGGCTTAACAGACTGATTTTTGAATGGCAATCTCTGGTGCAGTGACTGCAAACAAACAGTGATGCTTGCAGGAGTTGCTGTTGTCTCTCCTTCCTTCTGGCTCTCTTTTCTGTGCTGGCTTCTTTCCTCTTTTTTTCACTCCTTTTTGTTCCTTGTTTGACAAGGAGGCGCCAAGCGTCCCATGTGTAGTGGTTGATGTGTAATGTCTTTATGTACCTCTTGCACATAGATAAATATGACAATGAAGAATTTCTTAGCGTAGATATTTATACTGTCAATATTTATAGGGTAAAATTAAAGTTTGTTATAAGCGATAGTTTGGAAGAAAGTTTTTTAAACAATTTTTTATAAACAATGTTTTTCAATTTAACCCTTAGATGGGACCCTGACAGGTACTACCACTCCAGGTCAGAGTGGACCTGGGATTAATGGTGACGAAGGGATGCTCCACACTCCCCAGGTATCCAAAACTGGAACCTCATCATCAGAGAGTTTAACGTCATACCCAGGACATGTAGACCCTCAGTCACCCACTTCTAGCATATATATGATAAAGAGGTTTGGGTTTTCCATAAGGGTGATAGGGTTGGGGCAATCATATAGTTGCTAAGGCTTTACAAAACCAACCAATTGATCAGAGGTGGCCTCTCCATCAGCCACTCCCTTCCAACACACGTTTGATGAACATGGTTGGCGGTTGCCATAAGCACACTAGCGTTGGGATAATCATAAAAGTATCTCTATTTGCTGAGAGAGAGAGAGAGAGAGAGAGAGAGAGAGAGAGAGAGAGAGAGAGAGAGATTATAGGGAAAATAGACTGTGTTGCATCCCCTCTTTCTCTCTCTCTCTCTCTCTCTCTCTCTCTCTCTCTCTCTCTTCTTTCTTTCTTTTTTTCTATACATATATATACACATATGTATGTAAGTTGAAAATGGAATCTGACGGTATGTTGAAAAGAAAAAGAAACAATGGAAAGAAAATGCTGAATGGATAAAATAGATTTACTAACACGTGTTTCGGCTAGGAATTTTTTCATGTACACATATATTCTATTTATTGTTATTTTGAATATTAAAAGAAATGATAATAATAATATAAAAAACTGCAAAATCTTTAAGCATACAAAGAATAACGGCCTTCATCAGAGCAAAACATTTACTGTTATATATGTATATATGTGTGTGTGTGCGTGCACAGGAGTGTGTGTGTGTGTGCGTGCGCAGGTGCGTGCGCAGGTGCGTGTGCGTGTGTGTGTGTGTATGTGTGTGTGTATCTGGAGTCTGTGTGTGTAGTCTGGAGATGAACGTAAATATACAGGCTCCATCCAAGACATTGAGCAGTATTAACTTATAAATAAAGCACACCATATTATCAACACACATACAAACACACTCACATACATTCTCTCTCTCTCTCTCTCTCTCTCTCTCTCTCTATATATATATATATATATATATATATATATATATATATATATATATATAGGAAAACGGATTGGAATCCACAGGTTAACAAACACACAGTTATCTTCTTTTTTCTTTACACTTGCATTGTGATAGCCTTCAAAACCAACCAACAAACAAATATAAACACAATGCTTCAAAAAAATTACAAAACCCTTTTATATTATGTTTTATATATTATATATATATATATTATATATATATATATAATATATATATATATATATATATATAAAAGTAATTGGAAATTTGATTTCCGAAAATCGTCTCTGAAGATAAAGTTTTACTTTGAAATCGATAAGACAAAAAAAGATCTTTTGCTTTTTTTTTTATGTGCATTGTATTGGGCCTTCAAATCATTAGTATATATATATAATATAATATATATATATATATATATATATATATGATGGAATACGTATGCGAAATTGTGTATACTGTTGCTATTTCCTGTATTTCTTTGATACACACATGTTAACAAAGTAGCCTTCACATAGATAGGCAAATATATCTCCAAACACATTATGTCCCATTTTCCGGATACACTTACTCATACTTCCCTTTCCGGCTCTTAAGTCTATCCTGTCGAGTATACTAACGAATAAAGAACACAAATAGTTCGTGCCTTTATCACGTACACAGTTTCATTGTTGCTTTCGATCATAGACACATAAAACATCGAGCTTCGACCGATACACAGGTTTGCACGCACGTCAAGCTTAAACACTTTCAGTACTTGTACAAACACAGCCGGAATTTGATTGGTAGACTTGGGTGGACCGAAGTGGACACCAGCGAAACCAAATCGCCCACAGGTTCGATTAGGTCAAGAAAGGACAGAGAAGAAGTGTGAGGAAAACATTTTTCTTTCCTGATCGTGAAAACACATTTAAAGACATTTTTAATAAATCACATAGACAAGACCAAAAGAAGAAAAAGAAAACAAAAAAATAAAATAATAAAGTGAATGGCGAAAGAATGCGGAACTAATACTCTCTGAATGGTCAGGTCAGCTGACCGGAGCTTGTGTGTACCGTATATCACAGTCAAGGCGGGAAAAAAAAGGAGAAAAAAAAAAACAAAAAACATTATATATAGAAATAAAAATAAAGGGACAAGGGGACTGCTCTCGGGCAATGCGTTGGGAATATATTTATTCGGACCACGTTGGTTCGGACAGAGGCTTGACGCCTGGACGAAGTGATGCAGATGAAGCAAGGTAAATAGTTGATGAACAAACAACGACAAGCCCAGGGTCAGTTAGAAATTGTCCCTAGGGACAGTGTTCGCTTATTCCAAGAGCATATTCACCATCTCCGCTTGACCCTGAAGGCTATCTGTCTTCATTTTAGCGCGTCACATCACTTCAATGTATGGTCGGTGTCCTTACGCCTTCTTTCACTTTCGTTTCACTGATTTTTCTATTCTACTTTTTTTTGTTTTGTTTTTGTAGTTTTTTTATTTGTTTATTAATGGTAAACTATTTTTTCTATATCTCTCTGTGTTTCTTACCAACTTTCCCCAGAATTTTTTGTTCCCGTCTATCATTTATTCCTCTCTGTTTTGTTTCCCTCTTTCTTTCTTTCTTTCTTCTTTTCTTTCTTTCAATCTCTCTTTCTGTATCTCTCTTTCTTTCCATCTCTCGTTCTCTTCCCTCTTTCTTTCCATATATCTTTCTTCTTCGTTCCAGATATTTCTTCTTTCTTTCTCCTTTTTCATTCCCATTCTCTATTTCTTTCTTTCTATCTTTCTTTCTTTCTTTCTTTTCTTCTTTCTTTCTTCTTCTTTCCAGATCTTTCTTTCTTTCTCTTTCCTTTTTCTTTCTACTTCTCTTTTTCTATCTTTCTTTCTTTCTTTCCAGATCTTTCTTTCTCTTTTCTTTTTCTTTCCACCTCTCTTTTACTTTTTTCTTTCTTTCTTTCTCTTTCCTTTTTCTTTTCAGCTCTCTTACTTTATTTCTTTCGGTATTTCTTTCTTTCTTTTTTTCTTTCTTCTTTTTTCCAGATCTTTAATTCTCTCTCTTTCTTTCTACCTCTCTTTTACTATCTTTCTTTCTTTCTTTCTTTCTTTCTCTTCTTCCCAGATCTTTCTTTTTCTTTCCATTTCCTTTCCACCTCTCTTTTTCTTTCTTTCTTTTTTTTTTTCTTTTTTCTTCTTTCCAGATCTTAATTCTTTCCCTTTCATTTTTCTTTCCACCTCTCTTTTACTTTCTTTCTTTCTTTCTTTTTCTTTACACATCTATTTCTCTTCCTATCTTTCTTTCAAATCACTTTTTCTCATTACTTCTTTCTTCCCACTTCTTTTTCTCTTTCCCCTTTTCTTTCTACCTCTCATTCCCTTTCCTTCTTTCTTTCCAGTCCTTTCTTTCTCTCTTTAATTCTTTATTCATTTATTTCTAACGATCTTTGTCTTTCCTTCTTTCTTTCCATATATTTCTCTTTTTTCTCTCTCCACTTCTTTTTCTCTCCTTCTTTTTATCCATGATTTCTTTTCTTTTTTCTTTCTTTCATTCAATCTGAATTCTTATCCCTTCTATCTTTCTTCGTCTCTTTTTTTTATAGTTCTTTTTTCTTTCTTTCTTTCTCTCGCATTTCCTCCTTTCATTCTTTTGTCTCCTTCTTTTGTTTCCCTCTGACTTTCTACCTATCTCTCTTTCTTTCTACCCTTCTCTTTCTGTTTCCTTCTTTCTTTCCACCTCTCTTTCTATTTCCCCTTCGCATTTCCCTTCTCTTTCAATTTCCTTCTTTTTTCCCAGCCTTTTTCTTTTCATAGTCTTCGTTGCGTATCGGCTAACTTGCTGAACTGCGACCTCGTAGTTATCGAGTTCAAATTCCAATCGAGTTTTAACGCTCTCTCTCTCGGACTAAAACCATTTGGAAATGTATGGACCCCTTCATTTCCAATCTATAGGTTAAATAGCACCACTGCCGTAATTATAAAAGTATGGCTTTGACATTATATAACCCACAAAGGGTCGTATGTCATTAAAACAAAGAAAGCAAACAAAACCAAACCTTAATAAACAATAAGATCAGGTAACTTTTCTTAATCTATTAATAATGGAGATTCACTTCCGGTTTTTGTCTGAAATAAAAACTACGTCACTGTTTACGTCACATTACCTAAAATCGTCATAGCATAGAATAAACACACTAAAAATTTAAACATGCTACATTAGACAGTCCTTTAATAAATACATGACTGGTATTATATATCTATATATAGTTTGTTTTATTTTAATACATATTTAAAGTTTACATTTTAAATTGTTTTATTTTTTAATCCTTTAATGAATTTGATGATTTTACTTACTTAAGGTACAAACTCGTTGACATTGAATTTTTGACTCCCACCCCTATGGCAATAAGTTTCAAAAACTATTTTTACATCGCCTGGAGGGTGTTTTTAATTTTGCTAGTACAAATGATTAAAATCCAGTTAAATGTTTTAAATTATTCCTATTTAACATCAACAAATCTATTCAATACTAATCCTTTGTTTGTACACGGCTATATGATGTAAAATATTCCTATATATAATACACTTGTCCCTTAATCTTCCGACCGTTATTATTTTGCAACACCCTCTGGTTAAAAATGAGACCATCCAAATTGTCCAAGATGAAATGTACAAATGTAAATCCTGATTATCTGGCGTTGTTTATCCAGTGAATTTTTATTTCTCATAAGTGTTGTTACCTCAAGTAAATAAAGGAACATTCCGTTTTTATTATAAAGAAAGAAAGGAAAGAAAAAGGACAGGCTACACAGAAAAATATAATCAGAAAGAAAGAGATAACCCTAATCTGTATCAATCGAACATAATGAAGAGAGAGAGAGAGAGAGAGAGAGAGAGAGAGAGAGAGAGAGAGAGTATGTGTGTGTCTGTGTGTGTGTGTGAGAGAGAGAGAGAGAGTATGTGTTTGTGTCTGTGTGTGTGTGTGTGAGTGAGAGAGAGAGTGTGTGTGGTGGAGGGGGAGTGAGAGTGTGTGTATGTTAAATCAAGATTATTATACTTTTTACATATTAAACTCTTTTCAATAGCCCATAAGTAAACATATACGTTGTGATAATAAAATCATCATACTCTGGTATATCCACAAGTCTTGCTAGTTCCTATATAATACACCTGAATTTAAACATATCTATTAGCTCCATAGATGGGGCCTTAACAGGTACTACCACTCTGAGTAAAGATGAACCTGGGATAAATGACATCATACTTCGAATCGACCAGATGGGATAGTGGAATAGAAACGGTTATTTTTTAGAATTATTGTTTTGTAGTTCCTTTATCCCCAAAAAGGTTATTTTGTTTCCCTGTTTCTGTTGTTTCCTAGGAAAGAAATGTATAAACGGAGGCAGTATTTTCGAAACATACATGTGCACCTCATATAGTGTGATGTTCGGGAAACTCGGTCAGCATATCATTGTTAGTGGAGTCAATTACATCAAGTACCCTATGATTCTGGCCTTGTGCCCTGCGTTTTATCCATTTCTCATATATTTTCCGATGGGATTTTGCTATTGTTTCTCTAATGGTGAATCTTGAATTCCTGTTGAAGTTGTAGCTGTATGCAAGTATTAGTTATAATCCATAGATTATAATCCATATGGGACTGATTAGCTCAGGTATATCAGATAAACTTGAGGTTTATATATATATATATATATATATATATATATATATATATATATTGTGTATAAACTTTGTTCTTGTGAACGTTGTTTTTTTTGTATTATGAAGCATGGAAAAACAGAACAAAAACAAAAAATAGAACGAAGAAACAGAATTTTAATGTCCAGCTGTTGTTCTGTCCCTGGTTCGATTAATACCGATGTTTCGGGTGAAACTTCACTCTTCGTCAAGTTATAAAGACTATATCGGTAAAGTAAAATCCAGTATCTGATACTAAGCGTCTTCGATGCTTAATTTGTTCCGCTATTTGCATTTATGTCTTCTCTCTCTCTCTCTCTATATATATATATATATATATATATATATATATATATATATATATATATATATATATATATATATATATATATATATATATATGAAAGTAAGTAAACAAACAATGTGTTTATTTTTTATATGACCTTTAGCCGACAATTTTTGGAGGATATGTGCTTAATTGAAGTCATACCTAATTTTGAAAATTAATTAGTTAATAATTAATGAATTTAGGCGGGCATATATGTTTAAATGTAAGGGTAAACAAATCGAGAAAATGTCAATCCCTGAATGTATATTTCGACCTTGCTGATGAGACCTAATAGGTCGAAATGTACATACAGGGATTTATATTTTCTCGAATTGTTTAGCCTTACATTTGAACATATATGCCTGCCTAAATTGTTTAATTATTAACTAATTAATTTTCAAAATTAGGTATAACTTCAATTAAGCACATATCCTCCATATATATATATATATATATATAATATATATATATATATAAAGATAGCTAGCTTGATTCGTGTCACATTAAGTTCAGTGACGACGAACCTCTTTCGTAGATAGGCAAGTAAGATTCTCGAAAACAACGTAGCATGAGACTTAAATGGATTCAATTTTATCGAGCATATAAGACCTTTTGTTCTGATATCAGTCGAGACCGAAAAAAAATTATTGTCTATTTTGGAGCTATTCAAGAAATTATCTTTAAACACAGCCAACGGTTCTGGAAAATTCGTGACCCTTTTAAAATTAGGCGCTCAATAAAGAATCTTCAACCAGGAAATTAGATACCCAATAATGTTTCTGTTTTCTTTTTCTTTTTTGTGTATCTCTTCATTTGCTTTGTCTACCGTTTCATCACTTTCCTACCATATTTGACTTGTTCTCTTGTAGATTTAATTATTAACACTTATTTTTGCTTCTGACCCGGAAGAGAAGACTTATTTAGTTCATTATGAATAAAAAGGAACGTACACACACACACACACACACACACACATATATATATATATATATATATATAGGGTCATCCACAGACACGTGTTTCGGCTTATCAAGTCTCTTCAGTGTGGCTAGACATTTTATAAGCTACCTACAGCCGAAATTGAAATCCGGTCGGTTGGGTGTCAGTCCGGCACCTTAACCATTAGGCTGTCTTAACTTGCAGAATGGGAAGGGGATATTAACTGTTTTAATGCACACATCGCTTTGTGTGTAAAGGCCGTTACAGAGTGCTCCATTCCTTAAAGAGAAGAGCGTATATATATATATATATATATATAATAAGTCATCCACAGACATGTGTTTCGGCGTTTCACGCCTCTTCAGTGTGGCTAGACACAACTATCTTTGGCTAGGGTCTAACTCAGACTGACCGCATGGCAGCCTGATATCTTATCCCCTCTTCCACTGACAGCTGTAGCGAAGACTGGTGTTTTTAAACTATTGGGTACATAGGTTTGTTTATGTATTCTACGGTCACAGAGAAATCAAATTTCCGGGGAAACGATCATTGCTTATATGCTTAGTAGTAAGAGTTAATTTAAATTACCAATTAGAGAGCTCATACCAAATTTATGGGAGCGTGTTAAGAAATAAAGTCGTCGGGTGGCCTAAAGTCGGTATCAGCCAGACAGCGAGGGAATATATCCCCTTTTAATTAGCGCTAGACCAAAGCGATTGTTTTTTAGCGTGTAAGACGGAGCGGAACACCTAACATCAGCTCCTCACTATACCGCACATATCCCTGTGCAACTCATACGCTGAGTTGGCGAGGTCCGTTATCGAATCAGGATACCTTGAGGTTTCCAACCTAAAACTCTTCCAACTGAGCTAAACCGGCCTCTCTCTCTCTCTCTCTCTCTCTCTCTCTCTCTCTCTTTCTCTTTCTCTCTATCTCCCTTTCTCTCTCTCTCTCTCTCTCTCTCTCTCTCTCTCTCTCTCTCTCTCTCTTCTCTCTACTCTCCCAGAGAATCTAACTATATAATGAGGAGGTAATCAAAGATACATAGAGGGGAAGAAAGTGATAGGCAGAAATTAAAGTAAGAGATTGGTAATTTTTGACTTAATTGCAAATTACGACTAATTAGAACCAATTAAAACGGATTTTTTTTCAAACATAATTCTCTCTCTCTCTCTCTCTCTCTCTCTCTCTCTCTCTATATATATATATATATATATATATATATATATATATATATATCTTCTTGTTTATCGTATATCAGGGTCCTGATGGTATAGTAGGTGTCCCATATTTTGTATCCAAGAGCTTTCAACCCTACGCATGATCATCGTCAGGGGTTATTGTTTGTATTTGTTTATATTGTGGCGTGTGAGTTTATTTGTTTGGGAATGTTTATTATGTGTTGGAGGTTTATACAGTTAGGAGGGTTCAGTGCAGGTGCGCTATAGTTAGTGCATTATATAATAACTTGCAACTAAATATCTATCTATCTATATATCTATCTATCTATTTAATATAATATATTAAATATATATATATATATATATATATATATATATATATATATATATATATATATATATATATATAATATATTATAAAAGAAGAAAATCCCAAAAAGCATTATGTTTTAAAACACTCATTATTATCTTACATTTGCGACACGTGTTTCAGATCTTCTGATATCTTCTTCGGGCATTAATTAAACATATTCTTGCTGGAATATGTTTAATTAATGCCTGAAGAAGATATCAGAATATCTGAAACACGTGTCGCAAATGTAAGATAATATATATATATATTTTTTAAACAAAATCCTTTTTGCGGACCTTCTTTTTTATAAAATATTTAATTTTCTCCCGTTGATCCATAACAGCACTTTATATATAATATAGGGTCGGCTTAGCTCAGTCGGTAGAGTGTTCGGCTAGGAATCGCAAGGTTCCTGGTTCGATACTGGCCCACCAACTCAGCGTATGGGTAGCACAGAGATCTGTGCGGTTAAAGTGAGGAGCTGATGGTAGGTGTGGCGCTCCACCTCAGACGCTAAAAATAATCTCTTTTTTCTAGCGCTAGTGAAAAAGGAATAGACTCCCTCGCTGTCTGGCTAATACTGACTTTAGGCCAACCTGACGACTTTACTTATATATATATATATATATATATATTATATATATATATATATATATATATATATATATATTTAAAAAATGTTTTTTTTTAATTGGGCGTTATTATGAAGCATTAAAAATGTATAAATGAATGAACTTGATATTATTGAGTATTGGATTCACTTGTTTTTTAATTATTTTTTGTCATAAATTTTCGGGTTCGTTAGATACCCTTTGTCAAATGTTATTACTGTTTAACGGTTTCTTTGTCTCTGTTGTTATCGACAGTGGCAGCGTCTTGTGAAATATTTGTAATAACGGAGAATTCCGATATCTGCATTTAATCCCTTCACGTGCGTTTGTAATTTTAGAATCCATTAGATTCTGATTGTTTTCTAGATTGCGTTGTTGGAAATGCTGTTCTATAAGATGCATTTGAGGTGTGTAAGGTTGTGTGATAAGGTGTTAAAATGAAGTGCTATTGTATTATGCGGGGATTTGAGATTTACAGTGGATTTGTGGTTATTTTAGTCTTAGTCTAAAGGGTGTTGATGTTTTCCCACATATCCACTATTTCTGCATTGTGTGCAGTATATATAGTATATAATGTTAGCGCTATCGCATGTTAGGTGGGCGGATGGATTGTTATGTTTGTGTAGGGTATTTTTATTTCGGTTTCCGTATGTATGTGGCTGCAAACTTGCCATCTAGGATTGCAATATATATATATATATATATATATATATATATATATATATATATATATATTCTGTTAAACACGACAGACAATTCAAGTCTGAGGAGTTTTTTTATGTTCCTTTCAATTTTCCTAGCGATCTTTTTCGTGTTTGGGTGAGAAGTTGTAATAGTCCACCAAATCCTTGTTTTTTTCGAGCGCTTTCGGCTGGTTTATCAGCCATCATCAGGTGGGGAAACGATGTTAAGTTTTCAAGTGCCTCGTTTTTATAGAAGAACGAGTAGTAGCTTAAGAGTGGTGGTGGTAGTTAGTACGAAACATTCCCCCTCCCTTCCTCACAATTCTGTATCCCCCTCAAAAAAACCCATTAATCATTGTTCGTACTAACTACCACACCACTCTTAAGCTACTACTCGTTCTTCTATTAAAAACGAGGCTCTTGAAAAAAACTTAACATGCGTTTCCCCACCTGATAATGGCTGATAAACCAGCCGAAAGCGCTCGAAAAAAACAAAGGATTTGGTTGACTATTACAACTTCTTCCACCCAAACACGAAAAAGATCGCTAGGAAAAATTGAAAGGACCATAAAAAAACTCCTCAGACTTGAATTGTCTGTCGTGGTTTTAACAGAACATGTCTAAAAGTAAAAAATGCTGCCGAAGTATACATATATATATATATAATATATTATATATATATATAATATATTATATGCAATCCCACTCATAACGATGTCACTGTCCAGGCACATTTCTCACTAGCGCCCACCCCCTTTTCGGGTCATGAGAACATAAATCTTTGACTAGATCTGGGCATTGTATTTGTCCATGCAGAATATATTCCTCTCAATTCCACCAATATTGTTTAATGGAGAGGTTATTGCCGGTAATCTTTAGCAGCTGTGCGTTCACAGGAGTTGCCAGAAAGAAATGAATAGCGGCCTTCCTTACGGACAGAAGTTTTAACTTTTAAATTCAGATATTTAGACAGGTTGTTCCCTAAAAGCTAAAAAGAAATTAAACTTTGTGTTAGTGTAATCATCCCAATCACTCTTCTACTATTATCTGTTAGTAATAGGAAATATTTCCTCTTCTCATCGTGCTCGGTCAGTGATCAATCTGCTTTCTTTCCTACTCGTGCTCACTTCATTATCTCTACTCTCTTTCGCATCTACTGCCACAACCGAGCACCTCTAAACACATCACACAACTACACACAACACACTATCAAACACACCTTTTGTCTATACATAGAACATAATAATGCAATAGATATAGTGAGCACGGCATTATAACTGTCTTTACACAAGGAAATTCCCCTGAGGTCAGAGCAGACGTGTCTCGAAATGTAATTATGATGAGACACTAGCTAAAACCATCACTTTTGACATAGTGACGTATATAAAAATACCTCGAGTGTCGTACTCCATTCTTCCATCCTCTAAGATATTGGGGAAAGTAAAATAAATGTATAAATAATAATTTATTATAGAAATAAAAAAGAGAAAAAGAAAAATAAATGAAATTATTAATACCCATTCACCCCAATGAAGATAATAGGTATCCAACGGTCAGGTCTATAACAGGAATCATCTTTTATTGGTTTTATACAAATTCAGGAAATAATAGAATAGTTACCCAACTCTAAGGTATCCTCGTTAAAAAGTAAAAGTATCTGAGTCTGGGGGTCGGCCTAAAGTCTACTTTGTGAGTATTAGTATATATATATATATATATATATATATATGTAGAAAGGTTTGTAGGAAAAAAGTGCTAAAAGATTTGCTGACAGAAAATCTATTTCGACCAGTACGAAGAGGTCCTTTATCAAAGCACATTGTAAACGGTAAACCCCGAAATAAATTATCA
>CM042172.1:64715775-64719053 GCA_023376005.1 Doryteuthis pealeii | reverse complement strand
AGAGATATGAACCAACCAAAATATGTCACATGATCAGAAACGTAAATATTTCAAAACTTAAAGAAAATCTCAAAAAATACATAAATAAATAAATAACAAACACAAAGAGTTGTTACAAAGAAAAACAGTGCTTATTTCCTATAAATCCAACATAAACAAAGTGGAACCACTCTTGACTGATAAATTATTTATTTATTTATTGATCTATTAGGAAAAAAAGACGGGGTTAGGGTTAGGATTGGGGTTAGGGTTTTGGGTTAGTTTAACAATGTAATCGTATAGTAAGTGAGTTCGGGGCATTTGTTGTAGAAGATTTAATTAATAGATCGAAACACTGACGCGTCGGCTAATAAACTTACCACTCAATTTATTTAAACCTGTGTTTTTTTCAAATTTTCTTATAATACTACATACGTCGGATTCACTCCATCTCTTCATATATATATATCTAATATAATATATATATATACAGAGAGAGAGAGAGAGAGAAGAGAGAGAGAGAGAGAGAGAGAGAGAGAGAGAGAGTACTTGTTCATAAGTATTATCCCGTTCATTATATACTTTACATGGGAGTGGTAATTGCATTCACTTATCGCTAATACCCTTGGGAAAGGTATGAATCCTACTCTCCCTCCAGCTATGGGTAAATAGCAAGGCAGACTGTGCTCTTTAGCCTTGGTTAGGCAACCGGTCTAGGAGAAGGAAAACTCTGAATTCAAACCTGTTGAACCCCGCTTAAGAAATTGACTGTGTCATATCCTGCTCGTGCAAAGGAGTTGGTAAATATATATATATATATATATATATATAATATATATATATATATATATACATTTACATGAAAAAAAACAAGAAAAATTTTTAAATAGCAATTAAGTTTAAACAAAATTTTCTATTACAGAAACAGTACCATTCAGGATTATTTTATGCCTAGAGGTTTGTGTTAGTTGGTTGTTACGCATATCAAACCTTTTCAGGTTATATAAATCGAATCAAGTTAAAAAAAAAGTTAAAAATTCAGCTAATGACTTTATTAGTAAACACCCAAAAAACAAAAACACCTATTTAAAAGACTAATGTTAAAAATGAAATTCCATTCCACTCCCACAAAAACAGGAAGAGGAGGTGAAATACTCATGTGTATGTATATATATACACACATGCACGTAAAAATTCATTTTCATATTATCAGTCAAAGCTTGAAGAAGATACCAGAAGATCTGAAACACGTGTTGCATATGTAAAAGAAAAAGAATTAAAAATTTTTTCTGAGAACAAAATACATTTTGCGGACCTTCCTTTTTTTTAATAAAATATTGAATTTTCTCCCGTTGGAACCAGAATAACATTTATATATACTAGCAAATATATGCACCCTCCGGGTGCAAGTATTTTAGTTAAATTTTATAATAAAATATGATATTAAATTAGAAAGGCTAATGAAACTGAATAAGAATGTAGATAAAAAGATTTTGAACAGAGGGGGTATGATTGAAAAATAGAACAACTTTGAAACTAACACTTCCATCATTTTCCGTTCCTCCCGTCTTTCATTGGTAAATTTTCCTAATTTAAACTGTTTAGTTAAAATAGGAAGTAAAGAATAATATTACAGTTATTTCTTCTTGTTAAGGATTTCTTTTAAGATTTATTGAAGAGATTTTTGCTCATATTCAATAAGATAAAACCAACAATTAGAAATCAATAATACTAAGCATATATTTATTGAAATCAATTTTTTAAGATATATGCAAATCAGCCTTCCCATTCACACTGTAAACCTCTATTTTGTTGTATATATAAATACAATTGCATGTATTAGTATGCAGATATGGTCAACAGTGTAAGTAATGTAAACAATCTTATTAATAATTGAGGTTTAAATAAAAATAAAATCATGGAGAATATGATGTAAATAACTAAAGGAATTGTGACTTGTATAGTAAATATAGTTTCGGTTACAGATAGACAAACCCACAATCTCCATTTATAAATAAGAATATATATATATATATCAAACGTTTCAGTGTCATATATTCATGAATGTCTGTGAGCACATATGTAGATTTTTTTGCTTTCTTTAATTTTATGAACCTTTCTTTTTTTTTTCTTTTTTTTTTTTTGTTTGGTTAGGGTCTAATGGTAAAATGTGCCTACGTCCAGGAGATCAGTGACCGTTGCCTCACGAAGGAGGAAGGAAGAAGTCGGCAAGCGAAGAGGCAAGGCACAGCGAAGAATCCACTGACCGTATCTGGCCTGGCTGAGACATAATTGAATCAAATGTGAATGGACGGACAGTGAAAAGACAACCGCAGAGCGAAACATTATCGATTGGGTCTGCGAGAAACCTATAAAAACAAATGAAACTTCCAGATAATGTTTTCCTTGCCCTAGGCGTATCAATCCGTCAATTGATTCTCTCTCGTACCCCACCTCTCTCTCTCTCTCTCCTCTCTCTCTCTCTCTCTCTCTCTCTCTCCCTCTCTGTATATATATAAAGGGAAAGGTGACTTACCGGTGAATATGGACACGAATTTTAGGAAGTGTAGAATGGAGGGTGGTAAGTCTGCGATATAACAAATACAAAGTGCTCAATACGGAGTAGAGCAAATTTATTATAAAATGGGTATAAGAAAGAAGGTTATCTATTGGTACCCATGTTTATAACTATCTATATCTATCTATCTATCTATATATATATATATATATATATATATATATATGTGTGTTGTGTGTGTGTCGTGTGTGTGAAGTAGGGATGGAAGTGAATCCGACGGATGTAATATAAGGTGGGAAATATGAAAAAACACAGGTTTAGATTTGAATGATTGGTAAATTTATTAGTGCGACGCTGCAGTGTTTTCAATCTGTTTAGTAGATCTTCTTCAGGGCTTTTGTTGACATAAGGAGAATTAATAAAAAAACTTAGATATTTTTTACAATGTGGCGCTTTATATACGAAAGCTGATGACGTGATGAACGTTTTTTCACATGCAATGATCCCGTTTTTATATAAACGCACATGTAAAAATATCTTAGTTTTTATTAATTTTCCTAAGTCATAGGAAATCGTGCGCCCCGAGCTCAAATCCTTACTTTGGTAATTGATTTCACTTAGCGCTAATACTGCCTTGGGAAAGCGTATGAATCCTACTCGCTCCCTGCGCAGCGTATGGATGAAATAGTAGTGAGAACTGGGGTTCTTTAACCCTTGGTTAAGCGACACGGTCTAGGAGATGAAAACTCTGATCACAACCTACTGGACTCTGCTTAAGAAA
>CM042172.1:64705775-64710775 GCA_023376005.1 Doryteuthis pealeii | reverse complement strand
TGGGTAAAACTATGATATAAAAAATTAACGACAATGTATATATATATATATATATTATATATATATATATATAATATATATATATACATTCACTATCACCAGGGCTTGGTTTTTTAGCAAAAATACTGAAGATTTTATTTAAATTAATGAAACCATCTAAAGGATAAAATTTAAATAATAACAACATGGAATTTTTTTCCATTTAATATTGTAGACATAGATTTCTGTTTTCAAGGTCTTTTTTACGTAGGGATTTTAATGGGGCATCCAGCGGGGATCCAACTCACAATTCACTAATAATGGATGTGCGAGACTAAGTTTTAAAAATCCCTCTTCTATCAGGTGACGCCGGGTAGCCATTTCTAGACCAAACTAGCTATTGGCTAGAATACACAGAAGAGTCCTGGGGACCTTAGGAAACTTGCTGTCACTCAGCCTCCAGTGAACCACCGGCTACAGTAGGTGTGAAAAACTCGATAATGATAAGAAGATCAGAAGAGAGATTGATTTCAGAATCTAAGAACAATTGCAACTTAAAGATTTACAGAAGGAAGACGAAACATGAATCATTGATCGTTCAAGCGAAACCTTAGGAAATGGCTCATGAGACGACATAGACATGGATACGAAAGGGATAGCAGAAAAGAGAAATTGAATCTATTTGATAGCAGCACAAAATACTGCCATAAGGAGTAATTATGTAAAAGCTAAAATTGATAATACGCAGAAGAGCAAGAGTAGACTATGTGGTGATAGAAATTAAATAGTTAGCTACGAATACAGCAAGCTAGCACCAAAGAAACACAAGAATAGGTATGACTAGATGAGGGAGGTGATCTACTGGGAATTATACAAGAGTCTAGACTGACCATACTAAAAAAATGCTATACGTACAAACCAGAATATGTCCAAGAAAAAGAGATGCATTAATTTAGATTGGACGTTCAAAAATTGAAATAGCAGAAATATATGAATATCTAATAAAATCTATACTTCAACTAGTGATTTAAGTGCCGGTTTAGCTAAGTCGGTAGAGCGTTCGGCTAGAAACCGTAAGGTTCCTAGATCGATACCGGCCCTCGCCAACTCAGCGTATGAGTAGCACAGGGATCTGTGCGGTAAAGTAAGGAGTTGATGGTAGGTGTGACGCTCCACCTGAGACGCTAGAATAATCTCTTTTGTCTAGTGCTAGTGAAAAGGGGATAGACTCCCTCGCTGTATGCCTCATACCGACAGTAGGCCGCCCAGACGACTTTACTTTTACTTACTTACTATCAAAAGGTTTGGTGAGATCAATTGATTGGTTCTGCTTGCATTTTACGGCAATTCAACCATTGGCTTATCTTTGGGAAGATTAAGAAAAGAAAGAAAAACTAAAAGAAAGAAAGGAATCAAAAGAAAGAAAGAAAAGGAATCAAAAGGGGGAGAAAGAAAGAAAGAAAGAATGAAAAAGGAAAGGAATCAAAGGAGGAAGGCAGAAAGAAAGAAAGAAAGAAAAGTATACAGGGGCGGGGTAAAAAAAAAAGGTAATGGTAGGGAATATTAAGAAAAAACTAAAAGAAAGAAAGAATGAATGAATGAAGAAAGGAAAGGAATCAAAGGGAGAAAGAAAGAAAGAAAAAAGAAAGAAAGAAAAGGAACCAAAGGGAGGGGGAGAAAGAAAAGAAGGAAGAAAGAAAGAAGGGAAGAAAGTAGAAAGGAAAGGAATGAAAGCGAGGAAGTGGGAAAGAAAGAAAGAAAGGAATGAAACGGAGGAAGGAGAAAAAAGAAAGAAAGAAAGAAAGAAAGAAGGAAGGAAAGCTATACATGGACAGGGTAAAAAAAGGTTAAGAATAGAAGGAAAAACTGAAAGAAAGAAAAGCTGAAAGATAGAAAGAAAGGAAAGGAATTAAGGTGAGGAAGAAGAAAAGAAAGAAAGAAAGATGTGTGTTTTTTTAACATTCTTGTTTGGTATTCAAAATGTTTAACTGATAGATGGGACCCTAAAATTACCACTCCGGGACAGAGTGGATTAGGGAGTAATGGTGATCAAGTAGTACTCCATACCTTCCAGAGCTCCAGAATTGGAACTTCATCACTAGGTGCAGGTTGAACGTCATACCCAAGACACTAAGAACCTCAACCACTGCATTCTAGCACAGAAAAGGGTTGGGGGTTGCCGTAAGAGCAAGATGGTCGGGACAAAGTGGAACGTTGCATGTCATAGACTGCTCAGCCGCCAGGGTTCCATCCTTAAGCATCAGAGGTCATCTCCCCTGGCCAATAGTTGGCTCCATTAGCGGGGATACACCTCTGCAGAGGGGCAGTCGGTGTATTCTTCAGTTCCAGCTGATAGGGCAGAATTTGTTAAAGGAATATTTCCTGAGAGTTCACCTATTAATACATTGTTACATAATGAATATGTTATGTTTTTAAGGGTTATTCTTTGGCCTTAAAGCAGAAGGGCTTATACAGTGGAACTGGATCCTTGATAAAGACTCCTTCGATAATGAATCCTTTGGTTACTCTGGTAAAGAGTTCTCAGTTCTTGGTAAAGAGTCCTTCGATAATGATCATTGGTTACTCTGGTAAAGAGTTCTCAGTTCTTGGTAAAGAGTCCTTCGATAATGAATCATTTGGTTACTCTGGAAAGAGTTCTCAGTTCTGGTAAAGAGTCCTTTCGATAATGAATCATTGGTTACTCTGGTAAAGAGTTCTCAGTTCTTGGTAAAGAGTCCTTTCGATAATGAAATCATTTGGTTACTCTGGTAATCGTATTAAGTCTTTCCTGAGTATTGTAAAGATCCGGTAATCCCATGTCCGTCTTCAGTGAGCGCATTTGTAATTATGACCAGTGTGTGTGGGGGGGTAAATAATGTGTCTTACACGCAGTACATTTAGTGATTGGCTACATGAGTCAATCACGTGACCTTGGTTAGTCTATAAATAGATGTGGAGAATTAGAACACAGCCAATATCAAAAAATATTCCAGCAGAATATACATTTTTATGTAATTTAGTGTAAGAATTCATGAAAAACACAAGGGTTCAAACAGTATGATTGACAAGTTTTAACCCAAGGTTGACCTGTGACCCCAGGTTGATTAATTGCCCGAATCACATGTCAGGTCAATCTATTTAAAAGTTTGTCAATCGGCGAAAGAGCCTTCGGTGTCGGACGAGTAATGGCATCGTTGATATTCTTTTATTCGTGTGTTAAAATGTAGGATCTGGGAAATAAAACAAGATGGATGTGGTGGGACACCCAACACCCGATAACACCCGGATGAGGAAGAAACACAGAAATGTTTTCTAAACCACCAGTAGAGAAGACATGAGAAGACAGTACAGAGAACATAAGAAGTTACTCCAGTGAAAGGCCATTAGCTGACGCTGGTGTGAAAAACTCACAGGAGTGAACATAATAATAATAATAATAATAATTAATAATAATAATAATAATCTTATTATAATTATATTATATAGATTATCTGTTTGTTTGTCTGTAACCGAAACTATATCACTACTCAAGTCACTATCCATTTAGTTATTATATATCACCTTCTCCATGAATCATTTTTATTTAAACCTCAATTATTAATAAAATTGTTTTTCATTATTAATACTGCTGGTCATATCTACGTACTAATAACATGCATTGTATTATATGTACAACAAATAGCAGTTTACAGTGTGAACGGCAAGCTTAATTTGATATTGATATTTAAAATTTTATTTTAATAAGTATGTGCTTGGTATTGTTGATTTCTAATTATTGATTTTATCTTAATGAATATGAGCAAAAATCTTGGAGATAAATCTATAAAAGAAATTATTAGACTAAAAGAAATAACTGTAATTTTATTTCTTACTTCCTAATTTAACTAAATAGTTAAATTAGAAAAGTTTAGCAAGGAAAGACGGAGGTGATGGAAGAGGAAGCTACAGCTGTTATATTTTTCGATTATACCCCTCTCTGCTTCAAATAATTTGATCTGTATTCTTATTCAGTTTCTTTAGACTTTCTAATTTAATATAATATTTTATGACATTAATACTTGCACCCGGAGGGTGCATATATTTGCTAGTAATAATAATAATAATAATAATAATAATAATAATAATAATAATAAGTTAAAAAAGAATGCCTCAGAAGAACAAGAAAGCCCTTAGAAACCAAGCTCAACAGCAGAAATCTCATCAAAGGAAGAAATACCTGGGCCGTCCCCGTAATAAGATACTCTAGGCCATTCTTAAGATGGACAAAAGAAGAACTCAGACAGATCGTCCAAAAGACTAGGAAATTAATGACGATGCACAATGCTCTATACACTAGAGATGATAAAGATATGCTATATGTTTCAAGAAAAGAAGGTGGAAGAGGTCTTGCCAACATAGAGGACTGTGTTGAGGCTAAAATCAAAGGAATCGAAGAATATACAAAAAAGAGCAAAGCAGATTACTTATGGCAGCCGACAACAGCAGATATAATATATAGACAAACAGTAAAACAACAAAAACTAGAAAACTAAGATGGGAAGAAAAGCAATTATATGGGCACTTCAAACGACAAATCGGAGAGGTTGCAAATAAAAACTTAGACATGGTTAAGAAGAGGAAACCTCAAGAGAGAAATTGAATCACTAATAATTGCTGCACAAAATAATGACATAAGAACAAATTATATCAAAGCAAAAATTGATAAGACCCAACAAAACAGTAAATGTAGACTGTGCGGTGACAGAGATGAGACTGTAAACCATGTATTAAGAGACTGTAGCAAACTAGCCCAAAGGGAATACAAAGCAAGGTATGACTGGGTTGGGAAGGTGATCCACTGGGAATTATGCAAAAATTAAATTTTGACCATACAACAAAATGGTATATGCATAAACCAGAATCTGTTCTTGAGAATGAAACGCATAAAATTCTCTGGGACTTCAAGATAAAGACAGATCACCCTATCCTAGCCAGGAGACCAGAACTAGTATTGATTAACAAAAAAAGAGAACGTGTCAATT
>CM042172.1:64675775-64695775 GCA_023376005.1 Doryteuthis pealeii | reverse complement strand
TCTTTTGATCGTATTCTTTCTTATTATTATTTATCGTATTTCTTTCTTTCTTTATTTATTCTTTCATCGTATCTCTTTCTTTCTTTTCTTTCTTTCTTCTTTCTTTCTTTCTTGCTTGTAGCTTGCTTTTGTTTTATTTTCTATTTTTTATTCTTCAAAGTTTATTTCATTATCATTTATTATTTTGGTTTTGTTTTTTTAACTCATTTTATCTCTAATTTCTTCTTTCTTTCTTTCTTTTTCTTTTATGAATATGTTTTGACTGCACTCTTTCTTTCTTTTTTTCATTTCTTTTTTTCTTTCTTTCTTTCTTTTGTTCATGTTTTTCTTTCGTTCGTTTTATTTTCCTATTTTAGGTTCTTTAAAATGTCTTTGTTTGTTATTGGATGTTCTTCTTTCTTTCTTCTTTCCCCTCTTTCTTTCATTCTTTCGTTTCATTTCCCTATTTTGGGTACTTAAATTTTTTTTTTTAATAATTTCGGATTTTCTTTCTTTCATTCTTCGTTTCTTTCATTCGTTTTTTCTTTCGTTTTATTCCTATTTTGTGTTCCTTAGAATATTCATTTCATTATTTCAGATTGTCATTCTTTTTTTCTTTCTTTCTTTCTTTCGTTTTTTTTTTTCGTTTTATTGCCCTATTTTAGGTACTTTAAAATACATATTTATCATTTCGGATTTTCTTTCTTTCATTCTTCATTCTTTCTTTCGTTTTCTTTTGTTTTATTTTCCTATATTGGGTTCTTTAAAATATGTTTTTATTATTTTGGATTTTCTTCCTTCATTCATTCTTTCGTTTCTTCCTTCTCTCCTTCCTTTCCTCTCTTCCTTCCTTTGTTACTCCCTTCTTTTTTTCTGCCTTTCTCTTTTACTGTTTCTTTTTCCGTTATCTATCAGCAGTTCCTTCCTCCCTCACTTCCTTCCCCTCTTCCTTCTGTGCTTCCTTCTTTTCTTCATTTACCCCTTCTTTTCCTTCTTTGCTTCCTCCCTTCTCTCTTCTTTCAGTCGTTCCTTCCTTCGTTCCTTCGTTTCCCTCTTCCTTCCTTCCTTCCTTATTCCCTTCTTTCTTCTTTTTACGCATTTATTTTCTTTCTTACTTTTAATTCAATGCTTCCTCTTTTTATTTTCGAATCTATTTTTCTTTTTCTTACAAAACTTTAAACATTAAATTCCTTCATTTTCTTTCCTTCCTACCTTCCTTCCTAACTTCCTTCCTTTCATTCTTCCTTTCCTTCTTTTTCCCCCCTTCTCCCTTCTTTCAGCCGTTCCTTCCTTTTTTCCTTCATTTTCTCTCTTCCTTCCTTACTCCCTTCTTTTTCTGTCTTTCTCTTTTACTGTTTCTTTTTTCGTTATATTTCAGCAGTTCCTTCCTTTCTCTCTTACATCCCGCTTCCTTCTGTGCTTCCTTCTTTTCTTTATTTACCCATTCTTTTCCTTCTTTGTTTCCTCCTTCTTTCATCCGTTTCTTCATTCTTTCCTTCCTTTCCACTCTTCCTTCCTTCCTTATTCCCTTCTTTCTTTTTTTTAAATTTTTTTTACGCATTTATTGTCTTTCTTACTTTTAATTCAATGCTTCCTCTTTTTTTCTCGAATTTATTTTTCTTTTTCTTACAAAACTTTAAACATTCCATTCCTTAACATTCTTTCTTCCTAACTTCCTTCCTACCTTCCTTCCTACCTTCCTTCCTTTCATTCTTCCTTTCTTTGACCTTTTCAGACTTTTCCTTCCTCAGCAATGACTTCATAATTTCCTTTTTCAACAGCCCATTTACCTTATAAATAAGGGTGTGGTTTTCTGAAAAGCTAAATTCTCTCACTCTCTTTCACCTCGAAGACCTTATAACTTTTATTATTCTTATTTCTTTTTTATTTCCCTTCAAAAAATATTCTTTCTACTTTAAAAATATTATTATTACCTTTAGAATCTTTAAAGATCCATAAAAATCTTCCTTTTCAACGCCTCGCCGAATAAAAAAAGAAAAATGGTTAAATTTCGTTTCGTTGCCAAAAGCTACAAAACCCCATTTGGTTACCAGTAAAAGCCGAATTGTGGATACGAAATCCGAAAACGAACGGTAAAAAAAGAATTTGGAATCGAACTAAAATAATCCAATAAAAAGCGATGTAATAGGCGAAAGAGAATAACGTGGCGATCAAGCGTTTTAGCACCCTATTTTTAATACTCAACTGTAATTCTTCAGGCGATGACCAATGTAGCATGTCAGTGTGAGGCAGAAATTAGTCTTGTTTCAAAAATAAAGAACAAGCGGGAAGATTTTTTTTTCGAAAATAGATTCACAGCGGGAAAGACTAAGAGGGTAAGAAAAAAAGTGTGCGTAGCGTAGGTGATAGGCTGGGAGAAAATGAAGGGAAAATCAGTAAAATGAAGTTTACGAATTGACAGTGAAAAAAAACAAAAAAAAACAATTAAAAAACGAAAAAGGAATAAAGTGCTTAGAAAAAGGAAGACAAAACTTTACTACACATCAAGGTCGGAAAAATCCAGGAAAAGATTGGAATAAAATGGAATCGGATCAATAAAAGACAATTGCCCAATCCGTAAACCTGGGAGTTTTCCGTTTCACCTGTCAACGCACATCTCTCCCAATTGAGCTAAGATGTTTAAAGTTTTTGCTCACAAGCGAAGTAGTAAATGAATCTGAAATAAGATTGCTCGATTTATTTAGGGGTTTCGGTCTGTTAAACAAACTTTTACAGTTGAAATTAAATTTCAAAAACAGTCTTCCGTTTGTGGTCATGACCAATGAATATATTTTAGCAAAACTTTTTTAAATGCTTACAAAATATGTTCCCATAGTCGGTAGCTGTTCCACCTGAAAGTTGCTGCATGATTACCAAAAGAAGTTAAATTCTATAGTTTGTCAACATTTAAACCATTCTACGTCATGGATTCATTTGAGTGCGTCGCATCAAAATTAATGTTTAACATACTAGCTGTTAGAAGGCTTCAGCGTTTTATTAAATTCTCAGCAAAAATCTAAGTTCATTTATCAGCCGCCGTAAGTTGATTATGAGCTCGAAGAGATAATATTCTTAAAATCTGATAAAAAAATTTTTATTCACCATAAATTATAAAATTCGTGTATATCATATTATATTAGTGAAAAATTCGATTGTACAATCAAAAAAAGATTTTTAAACATTAAAAAAAGGAAAGTATTAAGCATACAAAAAGCTGTTTAGAAGGCTTCAGCTGTTATGATCAGCCAAAAATCTAAGTTCTATCGAGCCGGTAAGTTGATATAGAGCTGCAAGAGATAATATTTTAAAATCTGATAAAATTTTTTTAGTTCACATAAATTATAAAATTCAGTGTTATATTATATTAGAATATTATACATAATATATCTAATAAATTAAATATATGTATATATAACAACAAAGTATTGATTACCAGTAGGACAAGTCGTGTTTACCACTCCTGTACAAGTAAATGTCAGGATTACAACCCCTCAGATAAATAAATAAAAACATTTTATATCAAGCTACAGTTAAAGCTAAAAGTGAGAACAATAGCGTATATATTTGGGCTAGTGAGGACATTGGAAACAATGATTTAAGCACTTTTACGAGGATGTGTTACGCTAACTCTAATGATATTATGATAAGCCAGATACCAAGCCATATAGGAGTGAGGGGAAATGAAAGAGCTGACTCCGCAGCTAAATCGGCTAAAATATTAGTGAAAAATTCGATTTGTACAAACAAAAAAAGATTTTTAAACATTAAAAAAAGGAAATTATTTAAGCATACAACAGATTTAAAATCTCTTAAAAATTAATTTCATTAAATTTATTTTTTCTTGGTAATTTAATAAAACCTACTACTACTAAATAAATGAAATTCTACTAAAGATCAACCGAGTTCAGATATTTATGTCTTTAATGATTCATACAAATGCCCAAACCTGATATATGTACCTCCCACAAATGGATACATATACCAAAATAATCACAAATATAGAAGCATACGGAGACTCTTACACCATATATATATATAAATATATAATTAATATATATATATATAATAAAAGTCATTGAAAGAGGAATATTAACCCACTCTAAACAAATCGTAAAATCTAGGAAGTGCGTTTGGTGTAGGGGTTGTGATATCGGCCTGTCAGCTTGGCAGTCCGGTTTCAAATCACGCACAGGGCGGCCTTCCTATCTATAGCTCTGCTGATGAGGCCAATAGGCGAAATGTACATACAAGAGATTGATTTTCTTGATTTGTTAGCCATACATTTAAATAGGCTTCCCGCCTAATTCATATTAATTAATTAATTTTCAAAATTAGGTACGACTCCAATTAACACATATTCTCCCAAAATTTGTCGGCAAAAAAGCCATTCCAAAACATACCGTGTTTACACACACAACACCATATATATATCTATATTATATATATATATATATATATAATCAGGGTGCGGCATAAGTAACTGGCCTGTGAGACATGGAGACGTCCAAACACATATCAATTAAAGGAAAAAAATGTTCAAATAATAACTTGAAACAGAGCAAATCAATGTCTTTATATTAGTAGCAATAATAAAACAAAAATCGCACCTGAAAATGTCTCGAGGATAATTGGTCGAAACGTTGTCTAAAATAACATCTGTATATAATTATCAATGGAGCGTGGTGAAAATGATTATCGTTGTGGGAAATAGATTCGAGTACCCGAGTTCAAATCCTGGACGAGACGGGTTGCTTTTCCCATAACATTAATACCTTTCGTAAATGTATTAATCCAACTGTTCTCCCTCAAACTATGCGTAGATTTCGTCCGAGTCAAGCCCTCAACAGAATATAACAGGACCAAAAATTGTGTAATCCATCCCATGCAGCTGTAGCAAAGAATACAAAGGTGAAACATGCTGCCCACTGAAAGTAAGACTAGAAGAACATTCGTAAAGCAGTGGTCGAGGAGAAATAGAAAAATCGGGTATGACTGACCATATAATGGAATGAAAAGGGAAAAACATCTGCCCTTATGGGGATGAAGTTAGAATAATAGATTGAGATGAACATTGAAGATAAGACGCCTCAAAGAATCAGCACATATGATAGGCTTGTACTGGCTGTTTAAGTAGACCCTAGCATAGAAATGAATACAATATGGGAACCATAATTAAGAAGGCCAGATCAGTTGAGAAAAAAAAAACACACAATATTGAGTCTAGGTAAAAAATCATACATAAGTAAAATAGTAGATATTCTAGCCAAATCAAGACATTAGGTTTATAAGTTCCCAAAATTTCACACACAAATTGTCCAATTGGACACCATTGCCGAGTGGATTAGGCAGTTAGGGTTTAAAACAGTTCTAAGTGACTGTTATCTCTGGTACCCGACTTCAATCCTGAGTGAAGCAGTTAGAAAGAATAATTAATTACACAACTCCTACTCCTGGTTAGCGGAATGAGAAGAATGGATCCCCCGGATAAAATAAGGGTTAGGTTCAAAGTTCCATGATGGCTCCCGAATACGACAAGAAGGTTCCCGAGTCCGACAAGAAATACCTGAAGAAGGCCGGAGGGTATTATCGGCCGAAAACGTTGTACAAATAACAATGAAATGGGGACAATAGTCCGAATAAACGCAGATAATACCTATGCGTAAATAGTAAAGCAGACTAGACTTTTAACTTTGGTAGGGCTTGTGGTCCAGGGGAAGGTAAAATTTGAATTAAAATTTGTTAAACTCCACTTAAGAAATTGACCTTGTGTTACTTCCTACTCGTGTGAAGGCTTTGTGTATATATATATATAAATATATTTGCCACAAAATCCTAGACTTAGACCTGAAAAGTGTCCCGTATATAAAAAAAATACCGTGGATTGGTAACACATCTCTACAATTACTTGAACACATCAAACGATCTGTCCACCATTGATTCAATTCAGTTAAGTTACGAATTGTTCTCAGATTTTACACGCTCTTTCCCTCAATCTTAAAAGATAGGTGACCCCTCATCAAAAATACGTCGTCTAATATAATATATATATATATATATATATATAATATATATATATTATAGTTAGACGACGTTTTTGATGAGGGTCACACTATCTTAGAATGAAGGATATATAATATATATTATATATAAAGTCGTCTAATATAGCATAAACTACCTAGACAACTTTATATATTATATATTTATATATATATATTATATATATTAGACGACGTTTTAGATGAGGCTTCATATATATATATGTATAAGTACATATATACTTATCCCTTAATCTTAAAGATACGTGTGACCCCCTCATCAAAAACGTCGTCTATATTATTCCTATATATATATCACCTATAATATATATATATATATATAAAGTCGTCATATACTATATATATATATTAGACAACTTTATATACATTATATATATATATACATATATATATATATATATTAGACGCCTTTTTATGAGGGTTCATTATTATATATATATATATATATTAATATTATATATTAGTATATTATATATAATACTATATATATATATATATATTATATATATATATATATATATATATATATATATATATATTATATATATAATATATATATATATATATATACCTTTTGGCGGCTGGTATAACGGTTAGAGTCGTAGGAATTGGGGTCGTCGACGCGAGTTCAAATCCTGGACGAGGCTGTTTGCATTTCACATAGAGCTAATACCCTAAGGAAAGGTATGCATCCACTTATTCTCCCTCCGCCTATGGGAAATAGTAGGACAGATTCGGCTCTTTAACGTCGGTTAGGCAACCAATCGTGGAGAAGGAAAACTCTGAATTCAAAACCTGTTAAGCTCGGCTAAAAGAAATTGACCTTGTGTCACATGCTGTACAGAGGTTTTGTAAATAGGTATATTCATAATTAAATCATACAACAGCAAGGATACATTTGACTCTCTTTTCTCTCTCTCTCTCTCTCTCTCTCTCTCTCTCTCTCTCTCTCTCTCTCTATAAAAAAAAAACAATAAAATGCGACTTTCTGAATAAAAAATCAGAATTTTCTTCCTTTTTTAAAAATTCATTACCTTTTACTTCTATAATTAACATTTGTATTGCTTAACTATGTGGTATATCGTAAGACATCATAATATCACTGGGGTTTTTTTCGGATGAAGTGAAGGATTATAATTAAGATCCCATAGTTATCTCCCTTTATTTCCGAATTTGGATTATAAAAGAAGACATTAATTTGCGCTATCTCTAGGATGAGACATTTTTGTGGAATTACAATTATATTAGAACATAATGGGAATATATATATAATATATATATATATATATATATATTATATTATTCGTTTACATTCTCTCTTCCTCTCTCTCTTCTCTCTCTCTCTCTCTCTCTCTCTATCTATCTATCTATATCTATCTATCTATCTATCTCTGGTATATTGTGGTGTATATTACGTGTCACACACTCATAATTATGTATTTATCTGAACATTAATGGGATTACGGTGATATATATATATATATATATATATATATATATTATATATATATAATATATATATAAAGATAATCTAATGACTCAGATCTTAGCCCTGAAGAGCATTAAGCGAAACTTTTAGTAGGTTCGTCTGACTCATTAGATTTATCTTTATTTTTTGCTCTACTTAGATATTGAGCACTTTGTACTTATTAGCTTTAGTCTCCTGGCGGGTTGTATATTATATATATATATATTATATCTTATATATATATATTATATATTATATATATATATATATATATATATATATATATATATATATATATATATATATATATATAATATATTATATATATAAATTGTTTTTTCTTTTAGCAAAGATATTGTACTAATAGATTATTTTTTTGTTGGTACGATTATCTTGGTCTTTTTCTTTTTCCAAAGATTGTTTTCTTCCCGGTTGATGTTTGGTAGTATATTTTTACAATCAAACTATTTGCTGGGTTTTTTCTCACCGCGGGCATTTACCAACCAGTGTAGTATATCATATATATATATATATCATAATCAGGTCAACTTGATAATATGGATATCCATGAATCTTACTTCAACAGCCCCTATCGATCAGTGCTGGTGAAAGGTCCTCCGCGAAGCATTCAGAATCCGCACATAGCTGATTGATGTATGTTTTCGCTGATTGGTCTACACTGTTATATCCATGTGGGATATTGCGATTAACTCGATATTTCGTTCCCTGGTAAGTCAAACTTCTTTATCATATATTATATATATATATATATATATATATATATATATATGAAAAGAAAATATTTTAAAATATAACAAACACAGGATGTTACGATCAGGAAACAATTTTTAGTGTCAATACTTAAGCATTTCGGTATTTTATACCATCTTCAGGACACTGTTAGGTGATGTTTATGTGAGGAACAAAATGAAAGATGTCAAGTGTATAGTGGTTGTGTGAATCTGATGCTATTAACCATATATATATATATAATATATATATATATATATATATATATATATATATATATATACGATTTAAAAACGAATGGATTAAAATCTTCCAACCGTCGGTTTGTATTTATAACTGGGTTGTACCCATTCACAAGTAAGTGGCTAAGCTACATACCCTCCTTTAACCCTACGTAATACATGAACCTACTAGTCAAAGCCTATGTTTCCTACATCTATTTGTTGACTCTGATCGGAAGTTAAATATCCTCTCTAGGTCCTGCATTCAGCTCTTTTCAGTTTTTCTTGTATGCACAGCATGCACGGGTTATCATTTCCTTTATGTGTGCTGTGCCTACAAGAAAAAACTGAAAATAGCCGATATCTGGACAAAACGATTCCCTGAAGATTCGCGCTACGGCGAGAAACTGTAGTTGGAAGATTTTAATCCATTCGTTTTTAAAACGTATATTTAGGTCTGTATATTGAGCACTTTTAAATCGTTTTGTTTTTGAAAATCCAGAAGTAAATATAATTGTTTGCTTGTTGGATTTAAAAGTAACTGTGATATATATATATATATATATTATAATATATATATATATATATATATATATATATATAAGGGAATGACTTCGGTAAAATATATTGAGTTACTCCCAATATATGGTGCAAGTATTAATCGGATAAGTCAGTGTTATAACAAATATAAATACGTCAATGAATTAAAAAAAAATCCGAATTGGTATGTAAATATCGCCACAAAGGTAAATATTTACAGATGGAATCACGAGATTGTTTATGTCAGTAACGTAATCTTCGGACGCGTCGATAGTGTCTCACGTGAGGAACGGTCACGTGAAGCTCTTGGGGTCGTTGCCCTGTTTTATTCTATATTTGAAATATTCGAATATATATATATATATATATATATATATATATATATATATAATATAAGAGAGAGAGAGAGAGAGAGAGAGAGAGGAGAGAGAGAGAGAGAGAGAGAGAGAGGAGCAACATGAGAATAAAAAGGATTTATATTCATATTTTTAATTCCTATGGGCTTAGGGGTACAATTAACGGAGTGGTTTGGTTTAGTTTCTTTATTTAATAACATATCTATCTCCGATGTCAAATGAATCCTTGTAGAAGAATAGTCGTAACACGATTTATCTCATAACTGGGATAGTTCATCCATTTCCTACAACTCAGTTGTCAACGTTATGATTTGAAAAATATGCAATTTATTTAGATAAACATTTCACAGCATATGAATGAATACTAGACAAAATGTGACCCATTGAGCTCTGGGTAGATAATTGAGATTAGGGAAAAGTGAGTTTGCAAAGGGAATTAAATATTTTTAAAAATAATCGTTTTGTAAGATTTCTAAAAATGAAGGTTTGACCTCATTTAAGCTACGGTTTGTTGCTTATGAAATTTAACATACAAATACATTTCAAATTCTCTCATCTCTCTCTACTCTCCCAGAGAAACTAACATATATAACGAGGAGGTAATCAAGATATACATGGGGGAAGGTGATGGGCACAATGTTAAGAGACGGGTCAGTGTTTGACTTAATTGTCAATTACTGCTAATGATGAAATGATTTTTTTTCAAACATAACTCAATCATAAACTTAAGGAATAATTTAGTATAACTTTTGTGTCATTAAACTAAACAGTAAAAAGCCTTACAGTGTGGCTGGATGTCACGGCCAAATACATTAGCAACTACACCACGAATAGAAAAGCGTATACTCCCCAAGTGAAAGGGAGACTTATTTAGAATTGGGCTTTAAAGTTACTAGTACAAAATAAAAAACATCCTCCAGGCGATGTAAAATAGATTTTTGAAACATATTGCCTGAGGGGTGGGAGTAAAAAATTCAATGTCTGCGAGTTTGAACCCTAAGTAAGTAAAAAAAAAGTTAAAGGATTAAAAAATAAAACAATTTGAAATGTAAACTTTAAATATGTATTAAAATAAAACAAACTTTATATAGACATATAATACCAGTCATGTATTTATTAAAACTTGTTTTAAAAAAACAATGAAGACTGTCTAATGTTGAATGTTCAAATTTTGAGTGTATTTATTCTATGTTATGACGATTTTGGGTAATGTGACGTCAGCAGTGATGTAATTTTTGTTACAGACGCTAATCTCCATTATTAATAGATTTACTAAGCTTAGCTTAGATGTGGCACAACCTCTGAAGTATGCGGCACCCAGTAAGAATCGAACTCACAGACAATGGTGTGCCAATCTAGCTTGCTAACCATTACACCACCTGAGATGCCCATAATGGAGGTTTATAACAATGAACATTAATCCGTTACTGCGTGATATGCTTAATCCGATTGGATTTAAATTTCTAAACTAGAAAAAAACGAATTGTCTAAATAAATTAACTATTCTTTTCTAATTAAACGTTAATAATTAGGTTTAACTAATTGCTTAAATCACACTGACAATGCAATGGAAAAAAAGGGTCCATATCGGAAAATCTTTTTTAATGTGACTTAGAAAACTTCCCCCTGAAAATTTTCACCGAACCGTATTAACTTCATATAATAATACATGTTTCAACAGATGAACTTAAAAATTGCCACCACACAGGCGCTAGTTACGTTAAGCACGTAGGGTTTATGTCTTTAAAATGCAGCAGTCATGATATTTCAGTATATCAACCCCCAATCCTTCTTATCATATAGGTGCTAGAAGGCGGTAGCTGAGGGTCTACATGCTCTGGGAATGACGTTAAACTCAATCTGATGGTGAGGTTCCACTTCTGGAGGTTTGAGGGAATGTGGAGCATCCCTTCATCACCATTGCTCCCTTGTCCACTCTGACCCGGAGTGGTAGTACCTGTTAGGGTCCCATCTAATAGGATGAGTATAGTATAGTATAGTATATACATGCACACACAAGCACACACACACACATATATATATATATATATATATATGTGTGTGTGTGTGTGTGTGTGTGTGTGTGTGTAATATAGTGATAAATTGAAAGAAACACAAGTCATGAAACGAGTGATGTTTATTTCGCCAATGCTGCAGTGTTTCTATCTGTTTCAATAAATCTTCATCAGGGCTTTTGTTATGAGGAACGCTAAGACAACGGTTGTAAAGTGACATAGGCGCTCCCTTGGGTTGTCTTAGTTTTGGCGAAATAAACATCACTCGTTTTATGAACTTTTATGTTTTTTAAAAAAAATTTCACTATATTACCTACTGTCGGATTCACTTCCATTTTCTCTTCACACACACACACACACACACACACACACACACACATATATATGTATATATATATATATATATATATATATTTATAAAAGAAAAGTTTACTTACCGGTGAATTTGGTCACGATGGTTAGTAAGGGTGGAATTCAGAGGGGGAAGTCAGCGATATAACAAATACAAAGTGCTCAATACTATTATAAAATGGGTACAAGAGATAACCTACTCGAGTTTTACCATAAGGATCTTCAGGGTTAAATTCACTGAATTAATCGATGTCTTGATTAATTCAGTGGATTTAACCCTGAAGATCCTTATGGTGAAACTCAAGTGGGTTATCTCTTGTACCCATTTTATAATATATATATATATATATATATAGTTCAATGAGAAATCAAAACAAATAAAAGTTTTTGCTTTTATTTATTTAATTACGGGAACGGTATTACAACCAGCGGTTTCATGCTGAAAGCATTCATCGGGTAAGACGAAAAGTTCCTTTGAAAATGACAGAAATTGTGTAAATGGTCAAATGTGTGCGTTTTTTTTACTATCAACGCTCTATCACAGATATTGAGCACTCTTCTAATAACACTGTACGTTGGATTACTATTACTTTTTCTAGTATACTAGTGCCAACCATACACATTAATATATATATATATATATATATATATATATATATATATATATATATTTGTGTGTGAGTGTGTGTGTAGTTATGCAGAAATAGTGTTCTCAGTATTAATTTTAAAAGACTTGTCGATAATATAATATATATATACATATATATATATATTGCGACAAGTCTTTATATATATATATATATATATATATATATATATATATATATTATATATATATATATATTTGTGTGAGTGTGTGTTGTCGCAAGTAGCATATCTTAGCCCAAATTTGTTAATGACTCCTACTCATGAAGATAAAAATAAAAGAATAAAAAAGAAATTCAATTGAGAAACGCCTGTGTTTATATCTGGTGTCTATGGAACTAATTAGTATATCAGAAGAAACAAAATAATGAGAATTAAAATCAAAAGGAAAAACAAAACGAATAATAATCAACCAACAAGTAAACAAATATTTAAATCAGTAAAAAGTAGAAAGACGAACACTATCTTTAGGGACGTAAACGAATACAATTAATTAAAGCCACGTCTATCCACAGAATCACACAAAGTTGTTTTTTTTTTCTGTCATAGTGATTAGGGAGCATGTGTAATCTTAAGTATTGACTACTTTAATTAAAACAATACATTTTTGTAGTTATCATCATTAAAAAAATATATATACACCACACGTAGGATTTTGACACAAGGTCACATGTATAGGGCATCCATTGAGGATTGAACTCGCCTTTCAAAAGTAACGGATTTACTAGACTAGCTTGTTAAAAATTACACCACGACGGAACGTTATGTAAATGTAAATGCAACCCAATAATGACGGCACCCAGCAGACCCGAAACTTCCCAATGACCCATGCGGATAACATCACTGACGACAACCACCAGCGCCCCAAATGTAGGAGCGTATATTTAAAAAAAAATATATATATATATATATATATATATATATATATATATATAAGTAAAGTAAAGTCGTCGGGGCGGTCTAAAGTCGGTATCAGCCAATCAGCGAGGGAGTCTATCCCTTTTTAATAGCGCTAGACCAAGGAGATTGTTTTAGCATCTGGGGTGGAGCGCCACACCTAGCACCAGCTCCTTAATTTACCGCACAGATCTCTGTGCTACTCATACGCTGAGTCGGCGAGGACCGGTATCGAATATATATATATATATATGATAGCTCTAATACCCTTGGGAACGTTATAAATCCAATTATTCTCCCTACAGATATAGGTAAATAGTAGGGCAGACTGGGCTATTTAACCTTGGTATGAATACCAGTGTAGAAGAAAAATCTGAATTCCAACCTGCTATACACCGCTTAAAAACTTACCTAGGTACATATACTGTCCATGCGGACATCATATGTGTTTTAGAAGGTGGTGGCTGAGGGTCTACATGTCCTGGGAATGACGTTAAACTCTATATGATGGCGAGGTTCCATTTCTGGAGGTTTTAGGGAATGTAGAGCACCCCTTCATCACCATTGCTCCTTGGTCCACTCTGACCCGGAGAGGTAGAATCTGTTAGTTTCCCATCTATGGATTAAATAGAAAAACATTTGTTTATAAACAAAATTGTATTATGCATTAAGAATAAATTTATTTCACAAATTTGTCGGATTAAATGACCCACCGAGGTTGATATGCCGTAAAACAAAACAAACAAACAAACAATCTATACAGGGAACATTTAGTAAGGAAACTACCATAAAACAGTTGAGATTTTAATAGGTGTGATGGGTAAATTTTCGTCTGATATACGTAAACATTAAGATAATACTGACATCTCACTTTTTAGATACCTTTATCAACGTTACATGAAGATATCTTGAGAATATTCAATTCATTTAACGAAATCAATGTTAGGTTAAACCACGGCATCCGGCGACTTCGTAATCTCTAGCGGTCCTTACTGATGCTTTTGTTGTTCAGGGGCCGGGTTAGCTCAGTCGGTAGAGCATTCATCTAGAAACCACAAGGTTCCTAGTTCGATACCGGTCCTCGCCAACTCAGCGTATGAGTAGCCAGGGATCTGTGCGGTAAAGTAAGGAGCTGATGGTAGGTGTGGTTCTCCACCTCAGACACCAAAAAAAAATCTCATTGGTCTAACGCTATTGAAAAGGGGACAGACTCACTCGCTGATTGGCTGATACCGACTTTAAGCCGCCCCATCGATTTTACTTTTATTACATCATACAAACTTCTTCAGTTTTCTTTGTTTATCTGTTACTAATAGTTTCACGTATTTTTTATAAAGATAAAAAGAATTTTTTTTAAATCCTCGTATGATATTTAAACATTTATCACTTCCAACAAAATTATGTCTGGGTATTGTTTGTTTTTTCTTTTGTTTTGTTTATTTCTTTTTTAATCTACGTTTTATTAAAAGAAAACCCACAGGAAATTGATAATAACATAATTAGAACTCATTTTGTTCTATTTAATGTGCGGTAAAGTAAGGAGCTGATGGTAGGTGTGGCGCTCCACTCAGACACAAAAAAAACAATCTCCTTGGTCTAGCGCTATTGAAAAGGGGATAGACTTCCTCGCAGACTGGCTGATACCGACTTTAGGCCGCCCCGATGACTTTACTTTACTTACAGTTATCCTTGCCTTCATTTCAATTTTGTGATCTCTCGCTCAATCGCACCCCATAGATATTAGTCAAGGGATTGCAAATCGGGGTAGTTAGGCCACCTGATTGGTCGCAGGCATTTTCTCATAATAGGTTCTCCTGTTTGTGAGTTACGTCCTGTTGCCAGACGTGGGCTCCTTCAGCACGCCTCACGTACTCTCTCGATCCAGGAGTGTACGACCTCCTCCAGGCACTTGATATATTCCTCCACGTTGAATTTTAGGGCATATGGGAGGATTAATGGAGGCATAAAGTCACCATCGTTAGTGATCACCCAAAACAAAATGGTTAGGACTGGGTATATGCATTCCATCACCATCATCATCATCATCATCATCATCATCATCATGTCGTCCGCAGCCCGGTGGCTGGGGATCGCTGCTCTAAAAATATTTTTATGGTATGCAGATATAAAATATTCCTCTCTAATACAACTAACATGCTCACAACTGCATTATTTTAAGTAGTAATAATTAACCATCAATACATATATAAAGGGCAGTTGTGTGTATCTGTATGTCCGGAGGAAACTTCGAAAATAAAACAATTAACGACAAAGTAAATATATATACACATTAAATATCACTAGAGCTTGGTCTTTGGGCAAAAATGATGAAGATTTAATTTATATTTATATATGTCCGGAGGAAACTTCGTAAATAAAACAATTAACGATATAAATAAATATATATACAATTAACGACATAAGTAAATATATATACACATTAAATATTACTAGGGCTTGGTCTTTGAGCAAAAATAATGAAGATTTGATTTATATTTGGAAAGATATTTAAAAATTCAAATTTGAAAAGTAACAGAAAGGGAAAGTCATTACTGTGTTATTTTGTTTATCTTTTTTTAGTATGTTTTTTTTTCGCTTTGAAATAGAATATTGATAGATTGAATTAATTGCATCATTTATATCTTTTTTTTTAAATTGTAAATCATTGAATGGAAATTTCTACTATATTGTTATATATTTACGTGGGGATTTTTATGGAGCAACCAGCGAGGATCTCACTCGCGATAAGTAATGATGGATCTGCGAGACGAACATTTAATGTAACCACTTCTAGTTTGTAATATTTTGAAGAAAGTAAAAATACAATCTATCAATTTATATTGTTAATCTTCGGATTATACATTTCTTACGTTTATGTTTGTTGGGTGTGGTGAGGAGATCAAAGTAAAAAAAAATCTTATTAACGCGTTTGCTGCTTGAATTAGGTTGTATATTTACCACTATACGTGAGAATTATCAGTGCAAAGACGAAGAGGTTATACAGATTTGAGGCTTAAATCTTTCGTAATTGACTCTACTCTTGTTAAAATAACATTCTAATACATGTGATTTAGAAATGAAGGAGACATCTCCACGCTCAATGGTAAACCCTAAAAACGAGGAAACAATTCACATATCTAGGTAGTAATATCTCTTCAACAGAAAACGACGTCAATGCACGCATAGGAAAGGCATGGTCTGCTTTGAACAAATTATCAGTGATATGGAAATCAGACCTAACTGACAAATTAAAGCGAAAATTCTTCCAAGCCGTAGTAGTGTCAGTGTTACTGTACGACTGCACTACCTGGACTCTAATGAAGCGCCTAGAGAATAAACTAGACGGGACTTGCACGAAAATGCTGCGTACAATATTAAACAGGACGTGGAAACAACAACCCACGATAACACAACTGTATAGCCACCTGCCGCATATCACATACCATCCGTGTGAGGCGAACAAGACACGCTGGACACTGCTGGAGAAACAAAGATGAACTCATAAGTGACGTTCTTCTGTGGAAACCATCACAGGGGCACGCCAGATTAGGTTGCCCAGCAAAAACGTACATAGATCAACTCTTCACGGATGCTGGATGCTGCGCAGAGGATCGAGCAGGGGCAATGAATGATAGGAGGGGGTTGTGAGAGATTGTCATGGATATCCGTGCTGCCAGCATGACAGGATGATCATGATGATGAATAGTTGTATAATGATGACTGTAATATCTAATTCACTCTAGATTTAATGGAATGTCGGTCAGAAATGTTTATCTTCCACGTATTGTTAAATAGTTAACCGATTTTACGCAGACCAGAACGTGTCCTTCGCTTCCGCTAGTTTTATGTCATTTTCATATTTCCATCTTTACAATAGTTTTAACACGTATGTCTGATGACTTCAAAGAGGTTGAGTTTTGTTTATTTCTTTAACGGAATATCAGCACTCTGTGTGTTATTCAAAGCCGGATTCAGTTAGTTTAGGTAACGTATCATTGGACAATTATTTTTACTATGAAAATACATTGAACAATGATTTTTACTATAAAAATGCATTGGACATTGATTTTTACTATGAAAATGCATTGGACAATGATTTTTACTTAAAATGCATTGTACAATGATTTTTACTATGAAAATGCATTGGACAATGATTTTTACTATGAAAATACATTGGACAATGATTTTTACTATGAAAATACATTGCGCAATGATTTTTACTATAAAATGCATTGGGCAATGATTTTTACTATGCAAATGCATTGGACAATGATCTTTACTATGAAAATACATTGGACAATGATTTTTACTATGAAAATACATTGGACAATGATTTCTACTATGAAAATACATTGCGCAATGATTTTTACTATAAAATGCATTGGACAATGATTTTTACTATGAAAATGCATTGGACAATGATTTTTAAGAACACAGTGACTTCTTGGTGAGGCTCAGGCCATGATTTACAACTCTCCCAGCAAGTCAATCAGGCTTGTAGCCAAGGACAGCTGAGCATCTTATCAGTCAGGTTGTGCAAAAAGACATTCACTATTTCTCATAGGTGCCAATTACTATGATAGACCATAGAAGACAATAGCAAAGATCACGCTGCAAAGCTTTCCAAACGAACACGGTTTGTTTTTACTTCTTATGAAAAATTTCTGCCATGATGAATTAGTGAAACTCACCAATGGCCTACCCTTTCTCCACAATATTTACCGACATTTATGGAATACATGCTAAAAAGGCTAGAAGCAGGCGATATCCCGCGCAGACTGTCACAGATGCAAACTCCGCTGATGACCTAGGACTTCTTGCAGATACAGCGGCACAGGCCGAGTCACTACTGCATAGCCTGGAGAAGCCAGCAAATTATATCGGCCTCTACGTGAATTCTGATAAAACTGAGTTCATGAGTTTCAAAAAGAAAGGATACATCTCCACACTCGACGGTAATCCTTTTAAGCAAGTAGAACAATTCACATACCTAGGTAGTAATATCTCATCCACAGAAAGCGATGTTAATACACGAATAGGAAAGGCATGGTCGGCCACAAACAACTTATCAGTTATATGGAAATCCGATCTCATTAACGAAGTGCCTTGACAATAAGCTAGATGGGACCTGCACAAGAATGCTGCGTGTGGTCTTGAACAAGTCATGGAAACAGCATCCCACAAGGAAGCAGCTGTATGACCACCTGCCTCCCATCTCACAGACCATCCGAGTGAGACGGACAAGGCATTCAGGACACTGATGGAGAAGCAAAGACGACCTCATAAGCGACGTTCTCCTGTGGAAGCCAACACATGCACATGCTTGTGTGGGCCGGCCACCAAAGACCTACATTGACCAACTATGCAAGGATACTGGATGCTGCGCAGAGACCTCTCTGGCACAATGAATGATAGGGAGGGTTGGCGAGAGATTGTCATGGTACTGGGCCGCACAGAATGTTTGAATTGTTATGTTTTTTTTATTGATTATCAGTCTAAATGTTGATGTTTTAGTTTGAAAAGTGACTTCTGTACCTCTTGACGAGTTTTTTTATTATAATTATTTCTTATTAGAAAGGATTTTCGTTCTAAAATAAATATTTTCGTTTACAGATATGTTGTTGGTTATTAATTTATGAACAAAAGGTTGTTTATTGTCTGTTGATGTTTGCATTTGACATAAGACCACTGCGGATGATTTATTATTAGATTACGTCATTAACGATTATCGAGCAAATGTAGGCCGGAGCATATGAAGGCCGGTCCGTAAAAATATTGTCTTAGATGAAACCGGTCCGTGGCGCCCCCCCCAAAAAATTGGGGACCGCTGTTTTAGAGGCATAAATTAAAAATTGCATATGTACATTGATGATACTAGCAAATATATGCACCCTCCGGGTGCAAGTATTTAAGTTTTAATGTAATGAAATATCGTATTAAATTAGAGCCAGACAAAAAGATATGTAACAGAGTGGGGGTATAATAGAAAAATAGAAATGAAACTTACTCTTCCATCACTCCAGTCTTTCATTGCTGAATTTTACTTATTTAACTATTTAGTTAAATTAGGAAATAAAGAATAAAATGACAGTTATTTTTTCTTGTTAATGGATTTCATTTAAGATTCATTGAAGAGATTTTTGCTTATATTCATTAAAATAAAACCAAACAGTTAGAAATCAATAATACTAAGCACATATTTAATAAAATCACATTTTTAATATCAATATGCAAATTAGCCTTCCCATTCACACTGTAAACCGCTTTTTTTATATATAAATACAATTGCATGTTATTTGTATGTAGATATGTAGATTAATAAAAAGGTGAAGAAATTTTATTAATAATTGAGATTTAAATATAAATAAAATCATGATGAATGAGACGTCAATAACTAAGGGAATTGTGAATTGAATAGTGATTTAGTTTCGGTTACAGACAGAAAAACACACAATCTCCATTATAATAAGATAATGTATATGTAAATACCTTGGTACCCCCTCACTATAATCTCATTGGACAGTTCATGTATAAATAGTCGACACTGTGTTGGTTCTACACCTACGACCCACACTTACTCGATAGCCGAAGACCTTATGCCTGACCAGCTAACACACACGCTAGACGACCCCACGACAGACGGGTGTACCAATTACTACTACGATAATATACCAAATACGGACTTCAGAATATATCCCTTAACCCGGATATACCAATTGAAA
>CM042172.1:64658275-64673275 GCA_023376005.1 Doryteuthis pealeii | reverse complement strand
TCTTCTTCTTCTTTTCTCTTCTTCTTCTTCTTCTTCTCATTATTATTATTATTATTATTATTATTGATTAATCAATTAATTAATTAGCATAATCAGTGATTCCAATTCAAATCCTTTACTGCATTTCTCTTCACACAAACCCTTGGGAGAGACATGAATCCATTTCTCCTTTGCCCAACTATAGGTAAATAGTAGGGCGGGCTGTATTATCTTGCCTTTTATAACGTAACCAGTCTAGGAGAAGAAACTCTGAATTCAAACCTAGTGTCATCCGGCTAAAATAATTTGATCTTGTGTCGCATCCTGCTTGTGTTTTTCTCCTGCTCAATCGTTCTTCTTCTCTTCTTCTTCTTCTTCTTCTTCTTCTTCTTCTTCTTCTTCTTCTTCTTCTTCTTCTCTTCTCTCAACTTCTTCTTCTTCTTCTTCTTCTTCTTCTTTTTATTATTATTATTATTATTATTATTATTATTATTATTATTATTATTATTATCCCCCATTCTTCTTCTTTTTCTTTTTATTCCCCATTTTCTTCTTCTTCTTCTTCTTCTTCTTCTTCTTCTTCTTCTTCTTCTTCTTCTTCTATAATATTCTTTTTTATATTACAAGAAATGTTCTGTATTCTCTCAAATTTACAACTGGTCCATGAATTACAACTAATCCTGTTTTCCTCTTCCCTCTACACATATTCCTTAATCTAACCTCCTCTTCTTCCTTCAATACTCCTTTTTCTTCTTCCTAACTCTCCCTTTTCCTCACATACTCCTTTTTTCTGTCTCTTCCTTTTTCTTCCATAAACCACATTCATCTTTTGTTCTCTTCTTTATCTATTGGGAATTTTCAAAAAGCATCTTTCCATGTACATTCTAAGTCTTCCACGGCAATTACTGAAGAGTCGTGAATTTCATCCTCACTGGGTGTTAAGTAATCGGCTAAGGCTTTTTGTCTTACGATCAAATCATGTTGAAAGCATACACTGGATTATTGAAATTAAACAGATTATGTTCCAAATTAGGTGGATGAATTCGAGTTTGATAGACAAACAGAGTGATATATATATATATATTAACACACTATCACACAACCTTACACACCTCAAATGCATTTTAATAGAAAACGCATTTCCAACAACGCAATCTAGAAAGCAATCAGAAACTAAATGGATACTAAAATTACAAACACACGTGAAGGGATTGAACGGAGACATCGGAATTCTCCGTTATTATAGATATTTCACAGACGCTGCCGCTGTCGATAACAACAGAGACAAACAAGCCGTTAAACAGGAATAACCTTCATTTGATGAAGGGTATCTAACGAACCTGAAAATTTATGACAAAAAATAATAATAAAAAAATAAGTGAATCCAATACTCCATAATATCGAGTTCATTCATTTATATATTTTTATTGCTTCGTAATAACGTCCAACGAAAAAAAAACATTATATATATATATTATATATATATATATATATAGAGAGAGGAGAGAGAGAGAGAGATGGGATGGACTGTATGTCCATCCATCTCTCTTCTTCTTCTGTTTATTCCCCATTCTTCTTCTTTCTTCTTCTTCTTCTTCTTCTCTTTCTTCTTTCTTCTTCTTCTTCTTCTCTTCTGTTTATCCCCATTCTCTTCTTCTTCTATAATATTTTTTTGTATATTACAAGAAATGTTCTTCTGCAGTGAGACCCCCCCCCCCCTCTCTCTCTCTCTCTCTCTCTCTCTCTCTCTCTCTCTCTCTCTCTCATAATATATTTTCATAACTTCATTTATATATACTAGCAAAATAAAAACACCCTCCGGGTGATGTAAAAATAGATTTTTGAAACGTATTGTCTGAGGGGGTGGGAGTTGAAAATTCAATGTCAGCGAGTTTGTACCCTAAGTAAGTAAAATCATCAAATTCATTAAAGGATTAAAAAATAAAACAATTTGAAATGTAAACTTTAAATATGTATTAAAATAAAACAAACTATATATAGATATATAATACCAGTCATGTATTTATTAAAACTTGTTTAAAAAAAAACCAATGAAGACTGTCTAATGTTGCATGTTCACATTTTGAATGTATTTATTCTATGTTATGACGATTTTGGGTAATGTGATGTAAGCAGTGACGTAGTTTTTGTTACAGTCAAAAACCGGAAGCGAATCTCCATTATTGATAGAGATTTACCAACCCTTCCCTACGAGCAGGATGTGACACAAGGTCAATTTCTTAAGCGGTGTTTAACGGGTTGGAATTCAGAGTTTTCCTTCTCCTAAATTGTTTGCCTAATTAAGGTTAAAGAACCCAGTCTGTCCTACTATTTACCCATAGCTTGAGGGAAAGTACGTAGATGCATACCTTTCCCAAGGGTATCACCACTATGTAAAATTCAAACAGCCTCATCTAGGACTTGAACTCGCGTCGACGAGTTTATTTCTCACGACTCTAACCATTACACCACGCACATCCACATAACTTCTTTAAAATTCACTTGCTTCATTTTTCGCTTCAAAAATATTTCCTGGCAATTTGAAAGAAGAAGGTTTCAATAAAGTTATTATATATATATATATATATTTACCCCCCTCCACATGAGCAGGGTGCGACACAAGGTCAATTTCTAAAGCGAAGTTTAACAGGTTTGAATTCAGAGTTTTCCTTCTCCTAAACTGGTTACCTCTCCAAGTTTAAAGAGCACATTCTTCCCTACTATTTATCTATAGCTCAGACGCTAATATACTCTTCTTGGTCTAGCGCTAGTGAAAAGGGGATAGACTCCCTCGCTGATTGCCTGATACCGACATTAGGCCGCCCCGACGATTTTACCTTTACCTTTCCCAAGTGTATTAGCGCTATGTGAAATGCAAATAGCTTCATCTAGGACTTGAACTCGCGTTGACGAGTTCATTTCCCACGACTCTAACCGTTTTACCACGCAGCTGAACATAACTTTTTTATAATCCACTTCATATTTCGCTTCAGAAATATTTCCCCGCCATTCAAAAGAAGAAGGTTTCTATGAAGCCATTATAAAACAAAATGGCGGAATCAAACTGACAAACACCATTTATTTTCATTCAACAACATTGCGACCGCTCCCAGCACCTCAAACTAGCAATGACACTATGATCACAGAAGAAGTATAAGGTACAAGAGCACAATTCTGAAACGAGATAATTTTGGGTAATGTGACGTAAGCAGTGACGTAATTTTTGTTACAGGCAAAAACCGGAAACAAATCTCCATTATTAATAGAGATTTACCAACCCTTCCGTACGAGCAGGATGCGACACAAGGTAAATTTCTTAAGCGGTGTTTAACAGGTTTGGATTCAGTGTTTTGGATATAAGATATCTAAGAGAGGGAAGTTACCTGGGGGTTGTGGCTAATGTACTGGACTGCAAAATCGTAGTCAGCGCGTTCGAACTTAAGTCGTGCTATTTTGTTCACTTTTGGACTAATACTCTTGGGAAAGGTACGAAACCCCTCATCCTTCCAGTATGGGTTAAATAATATCACTATTTCTCGTCTACACGTATACCACGGCATTAAATAACCCAGGAATGTTGATATGCCATTAAAAACAAAGAAACTGTGACGGGGAACAAGAAAGGAAAAAGAGCAAGACATTATCTTGCCTGCTGGGATCGAACTCAGCATCCTCCTGCATGCAAAAGCAAATGCGTTTTGGGCACTGGACGGACGCGAAGTTCTACTGATATGCCCGGATGTTCGCCTAATATGCCCATAAAATAACAAGTGAGTCAAGCGCTGGGCAGTCAGCAGCAGCAGTCGACGACGGAGCGCTTTTCAGTAAAGAAATGGATTTTAGTCGAACAGAAACAAAACTAAATAGAAAATGTGATTTTGAACTGCTAAAGATTATTTCGACTACGACGACGGATTTTCCAGCTGCTAGACGAAGAATGTGTTGACCAACAGAGGGTCTGGCTTGTGAGAAGAGGGAGAAATCGCTTGTTTTTGGTTCCCCCTCGGCGGGAGCTTGTTGGTTCGAAGGTCTATTTAGACCCATATATCCCCCCTTCTATAGAAACCAAACAGAAACACACATATCTGTATAAATGACCCAACTTTTACTGTTTTGCAATATATCTTAAACATTATAAGAGATATTATAAAATAAAAATCCCCTGCAGAATAAATTAAGAGAATTTGCAGAGTTCACCTAGTATTAACGCCTTATATTGCGGAGGTATATCTTGAATGTTTCTCTATTTGTCTTTTTAATTTTTAAGTGTATTAATATTCTAATATGCAGCGTCATATGGTGCTCCGATCATGGTTAGGTTTGTTTTGTTTAACGGCATATCAACCTTAGTGGGTCATTTAATACGATAAAGTTTTGAAATAAATCAATACTTAATGGATAATACAATTTTTTTATAAATACATTTTTCTATTTAACCATAGATGGGACCCTAACAGTACTACCACTTCCGGGTCAGAGTGTGGACCAGGGAGCAATGGTGTGAAGGGGGTGCTCCCACATTCCGAAAACTCCAAAACTGGAACCTCACCATCAGAGAGAGTTTAACATTCCCGGACATGTAGAACCCTCAGCCACCGCCTTCTAGCACCCATATGATAAAAACGGGTTGGGCTTGCCATAAGGGGCAATAGGGTTTGGGAAAATTCATATAGTGCTAGGGCTTGACGTGACCAGCCGATTGATCGGAGGGCCTCTCGACCGCCCGTCTAGCCTAAGATGGGCCAAAAGTGGAGTATTGATGATCATGGAACTGCTCATCCACCTGGGCTCATCCTTAACATCCACAGGTCGTCACCCACGGCCCAACAGGTAGCCCCATTAAGGAGTCTTTACCCTCTGCAGAGGTGCAGTCGGTGTATTCTAACGCCCCAGTCGAGAGGGCGGGCTCCGATCATATATCGTTTTTTAAAAATGAATGCGGGGTTTAAAATGTTGTTGTGACGAAATTCAAACGTATTAATTTTCTTTTCATTTTTTCTATCTGTTGTTGGTTTGTAGGTGTATACATATTTACCAACCCCTCCGCATGAGCAGGATGTGACACAAGGTCAATTTCTTAAGCGGAGTTCAACAGGTTTGAATTCAGAGTTTTCCTTCTCCTAGACCGGTTGCCTAACCAAGGTTAAAGAGCCCAGTCTGCCCTACTATTTATCCATAGCTGGAGGGAGAGTAGAATTCATACCTTTCCCAAAGGTTTTAGCGCTAAGTGAAATACAATTACCACATCCAGGATTTTGAACGAGTCCATTTCGCATGACTTTGACCATTACACCACGTGTTTCCTACAAACCTTGTCGGTGTATAAATGTGTTTTGAGAGTATTTCGTGTGCCTGTGTGTGTGTAAGTGTATGTGTGTGTTTGTTTTTTTTTTTGTTTTAGTGTGCCGTTTGTTGAATCAGGGTTTATTGTTGTACTCAAAGTGGAGTGGCGTGTTGCCCTGTCCAACAAGAGGTCAAGTATCTATTTAGAAAGGTTAAAAGGTCAACTATCTATTAAGAAAGGTTTTAAAAAAGTCAAGTAAAACTTAAAGATTGTAATCCAATCTACTAATAGCTCTGGTCAAGACATACTGAAAGCTCAAGTTTTAAAAAGATTGTTAAAGTTAAGTAGTAATAAGCTTAATAATAAGCTTATTATTGTCTGCAATTGGTGGCCAATTAAGAACAGCAAGTGCCATAAGAAATTCAAAGTTTGTATGCTAGACTAAAAAAAGTCTAAATGTTAATTTCATAGTTTTAAGGGGTCCGCCGGGCGTTTTTAAGTTTTTTTTACATGCCTCAAATCAACCTGAAAAAAGGCCTGTTTTGAAGGCTTTTTGGATGGTTTTTGACGCTCGATTTTCAGTATATGAATTTAAGCAAAATTTTTAGAGTTAACCAAAATTTTAAAACTTGCAAACTATCAGCAATCATTAGACCCGTTAGGGGCTTGCTAAAAATACCAAATTCAATGTTATTTTATTAATTTTCGATAGTTTTACACCGTTTTTTTTGTTTTTTTTAATAGCCTGTTTGGAAGTAAAAAAAATCCCTTCAAACCCCGATTTGGAAAATTGCCCCAAAGTGTGATCCTTTTAGTCTGTCATTAATATTAAAGATAAGAAACAATAAATTCACTTATACTATAAGTTGAGACCGGTTTTGCTCAGTTGGTAGAGCATAGGCCTAGGGATCGCAAGGTTCTTTTGTTCAATACCGGCCCCAGCCAACTCAGTACATGAGTAGCACAGATTGAGTAATCTGATATTGTATAGTAAAACAGTAAAGTGAGGAGTTTGATGGTAGGTGTGGCGCTCCACCTCATATGCTAAAATAATCTCATTGGTCTAGCGTTAGTGAAAAGGGGATAGACTCCCTCGCTGATAGGCTGATACCGACTTTAGGCCACCCGATGATTTTACTTTACACCCTACTATATATATATATATATATATATTATATAGTTTGTGTGTGTGTGTGTCTGAGAGAGAGGGAGAGAGAGAGAGGGAGAGAGAAAGAGAAAGATAAGTATTTGCCTCATACCCCACTTGTATGGGCCGGGCACAAGGCCTCGTTTTAATGTGGGCCCACCCATAAGTCGAAGCTCACGGGTGGGAAAGAAAAAAAATGGTCGATCCCTTCGCCTCAAGGGGGCGCCTCAGCACTGGCAATAAACCCAGCCCTGTCCCTTTAAGTTCAAGGGGGCAGGTGTTGCCTGGGGGGATAAGCCTCCGGGGATCGACGCTATTATTTAACTCTCAGCAAGTCCAGCGGCCGAAGCTCACTGGACCCCAGCTAGGCCGGGTGAGAGAGAGAGAGAGAGAGAGAGAGAGGGGGGGAGAAAGAGAAAGAGATAGAGAAAGAGGGAGAGAGAGGGAACGAGAGGTGGGATAGATAGGTGAACAGATTAAAATGTCTCGCTTAAAAATATCTAACCATGTGAACGCACATCACTCAATACAAACACTTGGCTAACTACTTCTTACTATTTTCCCACACGAGGATCGAGTTATAAGCATGAAACCTGAGTAACTGATTCATAATATCTATAATCTCATAATTTCAAATTTATAGTTGCTCTGCTAATATAAGCATTGAGCCTTTCTATGCATACACGTTTCTTGTTTGCAGTCCGTCGTTATTGCAAGCAACACCCCACATTAAAACATTTGTGCGGACACCTAGCTCCTATTAAACAAACCATCCAAATCGGACGAACAAGATATACTGGACATGGTTGGAGAAGCAGGACGAACTCAGAATTGACGTTCTTTTATGGACACATACACATAAACCAACCTGCAAAAGGCTACATCAATCAGATCTTTGCGGATCTGAATGCTACGCGGAAATGTTGACTTTTTTGTATATATTATATATATATATATATATATATAATATTATATATATATATATAATATATATATATTTACCAACCCCCTCTGCACGAACAGGATGCAACACAAGGTCAATTTCTTAAGCGTAGTATAACAGGTTTGAATTCAGAGTTTTCCTTCCTGACCGGTTGCCTAACTAAGGTTGAAGAGACCAGTCTGCCCTACTATTTGCTCATAGCTGGAGGGAGAGTAGGATTCATACCTTTCCCAAGGGTATTAGCGATAAGTGACTTTTTTGTATATAAGGCGTGTGCTAGATCCTCGCCTATACTTATAGACTGGGCCAGAATCATGTGATCTAACTCTTGGCCAATCACTGGCAGTACTCTGAGGCTGATACTATACTTAACCAACCCTACTGCCATAACTACGCTGACATTAATGGACGACGGATAGGATTAAATCACTGGACCTTTACCAATACGCAGGATAGGACTTATACGCTTACCAAAGGAGCACCAAAGGATTCCATAGCATAGGGCTTTCTTTAAGCCCTTTTCAACTGGCCAAGGATGGCATTTAAAACTTTACAGGAAGAACTGCGAGGAGTAAGACTGATAGAAAGACTCACGAGAATTCCTGCTAAACAGCGCAAACCTGATCTTTATATTCATTTCATTTGTAAGTGTGACTTCTTAGCTCGCAGCAAGGCTGGGCTGCTATCACACTCGGGGAAACACAAAATATCTTCTTGATAGCATACACAATACGGGAGGAAACAACTCACTCACTGCTGACCCTCAGGAGAGTCCACCATATATATATATATATATTATATATATAATATATATAATATATATATATTATATATATAGTGTTCCCAAATCTAGCTATCTTGCGAGTGAGCTAGATAAGCTTGTTCATATCTATCAATCTATCTCCGGCTTTTCAAATATATCCATCTATCTATCTATCTATCTATCTGTCTGTCTATCTATCTCAGACTATTCAAATATTTATCTCTCTAAGTTAGTCTTTACATAGTTACCTATATTGCTAGTAAATTAGCAAGCTGAAATTCTCCATATCAATCTATAATTTTTATTTCTATCTCTTCATATCTATCTATCTATCTATCCTTCTGTCTTACTATCTATCTATCTCAGACTATTCAAATATCTATCCTTCTAAGTTAGTCTTTACATAGTTACCTATCTTACAAGTAAAGTAGCAAGCTGAAATTCTTCATATCTAGAATTATATTTCTATCTCTTCATATCTACCTATCTACCTATCTATCAATCTATCCGTCTATCTATCTATCTATCTATCTATCTATCTATCTATCTCAAATATTTATCTCTCTAAGTTAGTCTTTACATAGGTATCTTGCTAGTAAAGTAGCAAGCTGAACTTCTTCATATCTAAATATAATTCCATTTCTGTCTCTTCATATCTATCTATCTACCTATCTATCTATCTATCCATCTATCTCAAATATTTCTCTCTCCAAGTTAGTCTTTACATAGTTACCTATCTAACTAGTAAAGTAGCAAGCTGAAATTCTCCATATCTATCAAGAATTTTATTTCTATCTCTTCATATCTATCTATCTACCTATCTATCAATTATCCGTCTATCTATCTATCTATCTATCTCAAATATTTATCTCTCTAAGTTAGTCTTTACATAGGTATCTTGCTAGTAAAGTAGCGAATTGAACTTCTTCATATCTATCTATAATTCCATTACTGTCTCTTCATATCTATCTATCTATCTATCTGTCTGTCTTCTATCTATCTATCTATCTCAGACTATTCAAATATCTATCTCTCTAAGTTAGTCTTTACATAGTTACCTATCTTACTAGTAAAGTAGCAAGCTAAAATTCTCCATATCTATTTAGAATTTTATTTCTATCTCTTCATATCTATCTATCTTTCTATCTATCTATCTATCTATCTATCTCAGATGGTTCAAATAGTTATCTCTTTATGCTAGTCTTTACATAGTTACCTATTTTGCTAGTAAAGTAGCAAATTGAAGTTCTTCATATCTATCTATAATTCCATTATTGTCTTTTCATATCTATCTATCTATCTATCTATCTATCTATCTATCTCAGACTATTCAAATAGTTATCTCTCTAAGTTAATCTTTACATAATTACCTATCTTACTTGTAAAGTAGCAAGCTGAAATTCTTCATATCTATCTATAATTTCTTTCTCTCTCTTCATATCTATTATCTCCTCTCTCTCTCTCTCTCTCTCTCTATATATATAATAATATATAATTATATATATATATTTATATATATATATCAAACTATTCAAATAGTTATCTCTCTAAGTTAGTCTTTACATAGTTACCTATATTGCTAGTAAATTAGCAAGTTGAAATTGTCCATATCTACCTATAATTTCATTTCTATCTCTTCATATCTATCTATCTATCTATCTATATATCTATCTATCTCAGACTATTCAAATATCTATATCTCTAAGTTAGTCTTTACATAGTTACCTATCTTAATAGTAAAGTAGCAAGCTGAAATTCTCCATATCTATCTAGAATTTTATTTCTATCTCTTCATATCTACCTATCTACCTATCTATCAATTTATCCGTCTATTTATCTATCTATCTATCTATCTCAAATATTTATCTCTCTAAGTTAATCTTTACATAGGTATCTTGCTAGTAAAGTAGCGAATTTAACTTCTTCATATCTATCTATAATTCCATTACTGTCTCTTCATATCTATCTATCTATCTATCTATCTATCTATCTGTCTATCTATCTCAGACTATTCAAACATTTATCTCTCTCAGTTAGTCTTTACATAGTTACCTATATTGCTAGTAAAGTAGCAAGCTGAAATTCTCCATATCTATCAAGAATTTTATTTCTATCTCTTCAAATCTACCTATCTACCTATCTACCTATCTATCAACCTATCTATCAATCTATCTATCTATCTATCTCAAATATTTATCTCTCTAAGTTAGTCTTTACATAGTTACCTATCTTGCTAGTAAAGTAGCAACCTGAAGTTCTTCATATCTATCTATAATTCCATTACTGTCTCTTCATATCTATCTATCTATCTGTCTGTCTGTCTGTCTATCTATCTATCTATCTCAGACTATTCAAACATTTATCTCTCTAAGTTAGTCTTTACATAGTTACCTATCTTACTAGTAAAGTAGCAAGCTGAAATTCTCCATATCTATCTAGAATCTTATTTCCATGTCTTCATATCTACCTATCTACCTATCTATCAATCTATCCCTCTATCTATCTATCTCAAATATCTATCTCTCTAAGTCTTTACATAGGCATCTTGCTAGTAAAGTAGCAAGTTGAACTTCTTCATATCTATCTATAATTCTATTCCTGTCTCTTCATATCTATCTATCTATCTATCTATCTCAAATATTTATCTCTCTAAGTAGTCTTTAGATAGGTATCTTGCTAGTAAAGTAGCAAGTTGAACTTCTTCATATCTATCTAATTCCATTTCTATTTCTTCATATCTACCTATCTACCCATCTATCAATCTATCTACCCATCTATCAATCTATCTATCTATCTATCTCAAATATTTATCTATATCTATTCAAATATCTATATCTCTAAGTTAGTCTTTACATAGTTATCTATCTTACTAGTAAAGTAGCAAGCTGAAATACTTCATATCTAGAATTATATTTCTATCTCTTCATATCTACCTATCTACCTATCTATCAATTTATCCGTCTATCTATCTATCTATCTATCTCAAATATTTATCTCTCTAAGTTTGTCTTTACATAGTTACCTATCTTACTAATAAAGTAGCAAGTTGAACCTCTTCATATCTATCTATAATTCCATTACTGTCTCTTCATATCTATCTATCTATCCATCTATCTATCTATTTGACTGTTAATCCAAAAACCAAATATAACTCCACCAAAATCATATTAAGCACTAATTACGACAAAAGTTCTTTGTTGCCATTGTCTTTGAAGAATTCCTCATCACAATTAAACGTGCTTTGAGGCGTTTTAGCGGCGACGCATCAGGACCAGGGTTGGGTAGGTAAGTGGCATGGGTGTGTTTGCATTCTGTTTGTAAGCCCTCGGATCATCTGCCAAAAGAGACACACCCTTGAACCAAATAACACAGGGTCGCAGAAGTTCTGAGCCACGTTTAACCTCCAAGAGACAAAAAAAGAAAGAAAGAAGTAAAAAGAAAAGTCGAATAAACGACGCACATATTAATGTGTGAAATGATAGTCATTCTTAATTCTTTTCCGGTTTTTACTTTCTATTGTCAAATTTCTAAGCGTTTTGTTTCTTTTTATTCGGTTTTTTGATTTTCTCACTTGTTTCCCCTTTTTAGTATTGTGTTCTTTTCGTGTTTTTCTATCTTTATTTGTCTGATTTCTGTATTTCTTTCTTTCACTTTATTTTTCCAAACTTTTTTTTTTTTTATATTATTCTAAATTACCTTTCTTTTTTTTCTTTTCTCTGTGATTCTTTCTTTGGATTTTTCCTTCCTGCTCTTCTTAATTCATATTTCTTCCTTCTGTAAACTCGGAAGATTCCATCTTTTTATCCACTGTATTCCAAGAATATTTCCTTTTAGAATTGAGCTTTTTTTTTCCCTTTATGGAGGGAATCTTTACCAAATCTTTAAAAAATGTACTTTATTTTTTTTCATTCATTTTCCTTTCATTTCATTCTCCTTTTTTTCTTTATTAATTTTTTTTTTTTTTTTGGCTTGATTACGACTATCTTCCAAATGCAGTTTTCTTTGTCTGTTTTTCTTTCTTAAATTATTCTTTTTTGTCATTTATTTTCTATTTTTTTCTTTTTTATCATTCATTCATTTTTGTTCCTTTTTTAAATTTATTTCTATTCATTCTTGCTGGTTTAAAATCTTTCAATTACTTTCTTTCTTTTTCTTTTTTCTTTTTTTACGTTCTGTTTTTACTTTTTACTTTTTCATTCTTTTTTTCACATAATGTATTCTCTTTCACATTCTTTTTCTATATTGCATTAATTTTCTTTCTTTTTCATTTGTTCTTCTTTCTTTCATTTATTTCGTGTCTTCTTTCAAATACACTGATCTCTTTCTTTCATGCTTTTTTTGTTCATTATTTCTTTTATTTCATTCATTTTTACCTTTCTTTCTTTCTTTCTTTCTTTCTTTCTGTCATTCTTTCTTTCTTTCTGTCTTTCTTTTTTATGGACTTTAGCATACTCTGATTCTGTTCTTTCATAATTTCTTTTTCATTTTATTTTCATTATTTTTCCTTTCATTTTCTTTTTCTTTTTTCTTTATTAATTTTTTTTTTTTGCTTGATTACGACTATCTTCCAAATGCAGTTTTCTTGGGTTTTTTTTCTTAAATTATTCTTTTTTGTCATTTATTTTCTATTTTTTTTCTTTTTTTATCATTCATTCATTGTTGTTCCTTTTTTAAATTTATTTCTATTCCTTCTTACTGATTTAAAATCTTTCAATTACTTTCTGTCTTTTTCTTCTTCTTTTTTTACATTCTGTTTTTACTTCATTTTCTTCTGGCTTTTTCTGACTTTTTCTTTCTTCGTTTCACATACTGTATTCTCGTTCACAATCTATATTTTCTTACTTCCACATTCTTCTTCTATATTGCATTAATTTTCTTTCTTTTTCATTTGTTCTTCTTTCTTTATTTATTTATTCATTTATTTCGTGTCTTCTTTCAAATACACTGATCTCTTTCTTTCATGCCATTTTTGTTCATTATTCATTTTATTTTATTCATTTTTCCATTTCTTTCATTCGTTCGTTCGTTCTTTCTTTCTTTATTTCTATCCTTCTTTATTTCTTATGTATTTTAACATACTTTTATTCTGTACTATCATATTTTCTTTTTTGTATTTCATTTTCGTTTAACTTTTTTCTTTCATTTGTTTCATTCATTCTTTTTGTCTTTCCTTCTTTCCTTCTTATACTTTATATTATTAATGTAATTGCATTTTAATTTATTTCCATCTATCTATCAATCTATTCATCTATCTATCCATATATCTTCTTTATTTGTTTTTTCTTCCTTTCTTCCTTTCTTCCTTTCTTTCTTTCTTTCTTTATTCATTTGTGTACATCTCATTGCTTTCTAAGCCTCTTCCCCCCCTTAAACTTCCCACTCTTTCTTTTCTACTTTCACTTTCACCTTCCAGCCTTTCTTCTTTTCTTTTTTCTTCCTTTTTTTTCCCCAATGAATCTTTAACCTTTGGAAAGGCAAAATAAACAGTATTTCCCCTAAATGAATGAGAAATTGAAATTAACAAAACAATAGAAAGATCAAAAAGAAAAACTACACGAAAACTGAGCAAGTTTAACTCCTTCGGAAACAATAATAAGGAAAGTCAAGGGGTCAATTAACCGTGAAGCTTTCGCTCTAACGCCCGGCAGGTAATAAAAAGTAACAATTATAAACGAGAGATAATTTCTATAAAAAAAAATCAGTTTAAGGAATTTGGGAGAATTAAATCAAAGGCAAAAAAAAAAAAAGAAAAGAAAGAAAAAAGTTGAGACGTTAACGAACAGGAGAAAAGGGGGGAAAAATGTAACAATCAAAAGAAAAGAAAAATATGTTATTAAAAACAGCTGAGAAAGAATGTTTTTAATTCAAGAAACAATAGGTTAAAGATACAATACAATAACGTTAAATATAAACAAAATAAAGATTGAAATTTAATAATAGCACCATCTTTTCTCATGCCAAATCTTTTCCTTCTAAAGCTCTTTATTCTCCAACGACTGTAATTACTACAATAGTAATAAATTACTACGACAACTACTGCAACTACTACTAATACTAGTAAGTAAAGTAGTAAAGTCGAGGGGCGGCCTAAAGTCGGTATCAGCCAGTCAGCGAGGGAGTCTATCCCCCTTTCAATAGCGCTAGACCAAGGAGATTGTTTTTAGCATCTGAGGTGGAGCGCCACACCTACCATCAGCTCTTTACTTTACCGCACAGATCCCTGTGCTACTCATACGCTGAGTTGACAGGGACCGGTATCGAACTAGGAACCTTGTGGTTTCTAGCCGAACGCCCTACCGACTGAGCTTACTACTACTATTACTACTAATACTAGTACTACTGATACTACCACCGCTTCTACTTATACTACTTTTTTAATACTCAATGTCACTTGAAGCAAAACTAGTTGACAACCTTAGGCAAACGGTCACAATATCTCGAATGAAAATAGATTGATTGATTGATTGAGTAAGTGATTGGTATTAACAGCATGCTAACCCATGTAGGAGTATTTTATGCCTACACAATGGAGCTAATTCGCTATTAAGATAGGTAGGAGAAAGACTAGCTTAGATAGATTTTAGTAAGCTAATATATATATATATATATATATATATATATATATATATATAAGTTAATGTAGCGTGGACATGGAGTCAATGATGACTGGTTACTGACAGTTTCTCGCCGATGCAGTCTTTAGACATATCTGAAGATCGCAAAGGCGAAAAGAAAGGCTGTAACCAGGTGCCCTTGACTCCATATTCACACTAACTTAACTTAGATATAAATACTCTAGCAATGATATGGAGCAGTGTTTATTATAAATAAAGCACGCATATTATCTATGTGATATATATATATATATATATATATATATATAT
>CM042172.1:64635775-64640775 GCA_023376005.1 Doryteuthis pealeii | reverse complement strand
TCTCTCTTTCCCGCTCTTTCCCCTCTCACTTTGTTTTCCCTCACCCTCTCTAATTTTCCCTCACTCTCTTTCTCTATCCCTCTCTCTATCATTTAATCCCCCCTCTCTCTCTCTCTTTCCCCCTCACTTTCCATATATCTTGTTTTTTTTTTCTTATTCTTGTGTCCCCTCTATGGATTCTCAGAAGCCAAGTACACACCGACAAATCACTGGAAATCCGGACCCTCTTTTTTTTCCCTCGGATAATTAATTCATTCCTTTCTCAAGAGCCGAGTCCAATCAAGTCACTGATCCGTATGCAAATTAGGGAGCGGGAATTTCGTGAAATCATCTGTGTATGGTAACTAGCGTAAATGTCCTATTCAGTCCGCCATATTGGCTTTCGCTTGTATTCATTGATTTCGAAAAAGGAAGGGAAATTGTGGAAGAAAGGAGAAAACATGAGAAGAAATGAAGTTGATGGGGATTGGGGTGAAACGGTGATGGCGATGATGATGATGATGATGATGATGATGATGATGATGGAGGGGATCGTGAGGGTGTTGGAGCGGCGATGATCAATGGTTGATTGAAAGTTATTGAAAATGGAAAAAATAAAACGAATGGGATGGACTTCCATAGAAGGACTGCGAATGTTATCATATATATATATATATATATATATATATATATATGCTCTAAAATGTAGAAGAAGAAAATTAGAGAGAAGAAAGAAAGAAAGAAAGAAAGAAAGGGAAAAGGGAAACGTAAAGTAAAGGAATGACGTAAACGAAAAGGAATAACGTAAAGTGAAAAAAGGAATAACGTAAGCGAATAAATAAAGTGAAAAAGAATAAACGAAAAGGAATAACGAAAAGTAAAAAGGAATAACGTAAATTGAAAAGGAATAAAGTGAAAAAAGAAATAACGTAAAGTGAAAAGGAATAACGTAAATTGAAAAGGAATAACGTAAAGTGAAAAAGGAAATAACGTAGAGCGAAAAGGAATAACATAAAGTGAAAAGGAATAACGTAAATTGAAAAGGAATAAAGTGAAAAGAAGTAACGAGAGCGAAAAAAGGATAACATTAAGTGAAAAGTAAATAACGTAAATTGAAAAGGAATAAAGTGAAAAGAAATAACGTAAAAAAAGGAATAACGTAAATTGAAAAGGAATAACGTAAAGCGAAAAAGGAATTAGAGCGAAAAGGAAAGTGAAAAGGAATAACGTAAATTGAAAAGGAATAAAGTGAAAAAAGTAAAACGTAGAGCGAAAAGGAATAACATTAAGTGAAAGTAAATAACGTAAATTGAAAAGGAATAAAGTGAACATAAGCGAAAAGGAAAAACGTAAAGTGAAAAGGAATAACGTAAAGCGAAAAAAAACAGTTTATGACAGCTGATGGAAAAACAAAATAAAAAAATGTAGGAAGAAAAATGTAAATGAATAAAGAAAGAAAGATAAAGAAAGAAAGGAAAGAAAGAAAGAAGAAATGACGAATACCTAAAAATGAAGAAGAGTAAATTCAAACATGAAAATTGTCAAAGAAAAAGAAAAGAAAAAATTCGAAGAAAGAAAAAGAACGAAAGAATGAAAGAAAAAAGAAATAATGAACTAAATCTAAGTGAAGAAAAGAAAAAAAGAAGAAAAAAAAAGAAAAATACTTTACGACTGGCATTGAAAGAAAAATCAAAAACAGAAGAAAGAAATGAAGAAAAAAAAATAAGGAAAAAACTAAGGTAAAAAGTAAAGAAAAATAAGAATGAATATATCCACATAATAATAACTTGCAATTGTATCTATATCTGCAACAAAATAGCGGTTTACAGTGTGAAAGGGAAGGCTAATTTGCATATTGATATTAAAAATTTGATTTTTTATAAATATGGGGCGCTCCTTGGTTCGGGGTGCTACTTCCCAGGTTCCCAGACAGCACGCAGCATCCTTTTGTATTTAATTATTTTTTTTTATTTCCTAATTAGCTGTTTATCTAAACATTTTTACAAGATTTTAAGAGGTGCAGCCATACAATAGCACTGACACTGCTACAGCTTGGAAAAAGTCTCGTTTTAACTTGAGAGAAATAAGATTTCGGTTATTTTCCTATAACTCCAACATAAACAAAGGGGAACCATTCTTGACTGATAAAATATTTATTTATTTATTGATCTACTAGGAAAAAAGAAGACGAGGTTAGGGTTAGGGTTTAGGGTTAGGGTTAGGATTTAGGGTTAGGGTTAGTTTAATGGGAAAATAAATAAATAATTTATCAGTCAAGAGTGGTTCTTTGTTTATGTTGGTATTATAGGAAATAACCACGATTTCTATATGATTGATGATCTGTCTATAGCAGTCCATGTTTTTCCTAGGTGTGGAGATGTCACCATCTTGTTTAAAACACATGAACTCTATTTTATCTGTATTTACATAGAGACCAATGTCTCTTGCTGTCTTCCTCAGGCTATGCAACAGCCATTCAGCTTGTGCAGGTGTATTTGCGATAAGCTCTACATCATCTACGTACTGCGCATCTGTATAGTCTCTGTTTCTTACCTTTTTTTAGTGTGAAGGGCCTTTTCGTTTTACGAGATCTAATGACGTTCCTAGAACGTAGTCTAAACATGTTATAAATAAAATTGGTGCTAATGTATCTCCTTGTAGGACATCTTATGGGAGGGGAGGGGCGCTTGGCCCCCACCTCCCTTAAGGGGATTACAATGAAGCTTTACTCTAAGCCCCACAACAAGCAGTAGGATATTAGAGCAATTACTATAAAACTAAACTACTTAACTCCATTGTTAATAATCTCATCATTATGTACAGGTTTGGCATTAAAATCAAATAATTTTCGAATTAAGTGCAACTAATTTCATCTTGTTATTGATGATCTTTGCTTTTATTAAAAAGAAAAAATAATTATCAGATATAATCAGATTAGGTAGTTTTTTTTTTTAAAGGGTCAAATGTTTATAAATTAAGAGTTAAGAGATAAAACTTTCAAAAAAAGCATGATTATCAAAAGAAAGGAAGCAAATGTCAAGTTTATATTTAAGAAGAAAATCTTTTGCAATTTCAAGGTGAAAATTCAAGAAAAACACAGAAAAGATCAATTTATTTCGTATTGCTAGAAGAAATTAACATTGATTTTCTAGAATATTCTTTAAGTCCATGAGATCAATTTGAATTGATTTTAGATACTTAGATCGAACATAATTGTTTTATTTTAATTACTGTATTTTCTTTTACGAATTAATCATAGAAGAGTAATATATGTGAATTATTTGAGATTGAATTAAATTTATTATAGAATTAATATTTTTTAAGATTTTAATGTTTTCTGTAATTCATAGACAGTCAACAAGTTGTTTTTCTTATCTATTTGTTTGATTAGAAATGTAGCATTTTACAATTAATCTGAATTTTTTTAAATCATCTAAATTACAGTATAATCTGTTCTTTCACAGCTTAACATAATTCCTCATTATTTTTTTTTTCTTAGAATGACAAAAGAAATGCATTTGAAATAATTAAAAAAAAAAACAAAATCCTTCATTTTATCATTTGCATTAATTTATCAGGTTTCAACATAATTTACTTATATTTTATCATATACAATTAACACAAAGATAAAAAAATAGATAAAAAAAAATAACCTGAGTTTATTAAACTTTCATAGTTAATATTTCTGATCTAACTCGGTGTCTTCAAGAAAAAACACTTTTTCTCAAAAATGGTCCTTGATTCATATCTTATAGACTATTCTTATATCTTGTGATGTATCTCTGGAATGCATATTGAAATAAAATCATGTACCAAAATTAAAACAAAACTTGTTTTAGGTTAAAATTACAAAGAATCAGTGGTTAAATTCTTTATAAATTTACTCTGAATTCTATTTTGGGGTCATAGAGACCAAATACTGGCTGTGTAAAATAGGAAATAAGTATGATGAAATTTTTCAATTTAATGAATTTTATAAAAGTGTAATATTATTTTTTTAAAATATTTGTAGGTATCCTGTTTCAGGATTTTTATAGATAAAACTATTTTATCTTTGTTGCTTGCAGTTTATTTTTTATTTTCTTTGTCTTGTTGTCAGTTTTTTGTGTCTTTTTAGAAAATTTCTTCTCAATTCTAATTGACATGAAATTGGTCAGTCTTGATTCTATTTCTTGCTTTCCTATTCTGTTCATTCTATTTCTGTTATTCTGAAAATTCCATTGTTCATCATTTACGTTCCCCTTTTTTTTTTCTTTTTTTTTTAAACAATGTCAATGTTTAGATATTTTAAAGCATAGAAAGGTTGTTTATATTGAGTTTTTTTTTTTTTTTTTTTTTTTGTAATTTTTTTTTTTTTTTAAGTGTTTAATATGTTTTCTGTTTAGCTAGATTCTTCTTTTTTTTTTGATGTTTGTTTTTCTCGGCTTTTGCTTAAAAGCATCAGTGTATAGAAATTTGGCTTTTTAGAAATCTGATTGCAATTAATAGAGAATTAATCGTGAGAATGTTCATGATTATACATAAGATATTTGTCTGCATGGTTTAAAGAGGAAACAAACATGATTTTCAGTTTTTCTCATCTTGATAAAAGATTTATTTCTAATTATTTTTTCCAAGGAGATCTTTCATTTTCACAAGATATAGATTAAAATCTGAATTTATATAATTTATGAAAATTTATTGATTTTGAGGAATCAGTTGTCTAATATATTGGTATTTAACATCTTTCATAAATATAAACTTACCACACCATTGTACATAAATAAAATGAGTTACTATTAATTCTATGAAAGATTAAGTTTCATTTGTATTGATTATTGTATTTGTATAAATTGCCTTATCCTTTAGTCCTGAGCCTAACTTTACCTCTGCTGTTTGAGCGTGATCTCCACCTGGTAAACTGGTGTGTTAGTGTGTGGGGGAGGGATAAAATATTATTTTTAGGCTCAAGGGTTAAATAAAGCCCAATTTTTTTTTTAATTTATAAATTATAAACTCCATAAGATAGATAGTATTTTTCA
>CM042172.1:64618577-64635675 GCA_023376005.1 Doryteuthis pealeii | reverse complement strand
ATTTATCTCTCTAAGTAGCGGTCTTTACATAGTTACCTATCTTGCTAGTAACGTAGCAAGGTAAAATTCTCCATATCTATCTAGAATTTATTTCTATCTATCTATCTATCTATCTATCTATCTATCTATCACAAATATTTATCTCTCTAAGTTAGTCTTTACATAGTTACCTATCTTGCTAGTAAAGTAGCAAGCTGAAATTCTCCATATCTATCTAGAATTTTATTTCTATCTCTTCATATCTATCTATCTATCTATCTATCTCAAATATTTATCTCTCTAAGTTAGTCTTTACATAGGTATCTTGCTAGTAAAGTAGCAAGTTGAACTTCTTCATATCTATCTAATTCCATTTCTATTTCTTCATATCTACCTATCTATCTATCTATCTATCTATCTATCTCAAATATTTATCTAAGTTAGTCTTTACATAGGTATCTTGCTAGTAAAGTAGCAAGTTTAACTTCTTCATATCTATCTATAATTCCATTACTGTCTCTTCATATCTATCTATCTATCTGTCTGTCTATCTATCTATCTATCTCAGACTATTCAAATATCTATCTCTCTAAGTTAGTCTGTACATAGTTACCTATCTTACTAGTAAAGTAGCAAGCTGAAATTCTCCATATCTATCTAGATTTTTATTTCTATCTCTTCATATCTATCTATCTATCTATCTCAAATATTTATCCGTCTAAGTTAGTCTTTACATAGTTACCTATCTTGCTAGTAAAGTAGCAAGCTGAAATTCTCCATATCTATCTAGAATCTTATTTCCATGTCTTCATATTTACCTATCTACCTATCTATCAATCTATCCCTCTATCTATCTATCTCAAATATCTATCTCTCTAAGTCTTTACATAGGTATCTTGCTAGTAAAGTAGCAAGTTGAACTTCTTCATATCTATCTAATTCCATTTCTATTTCTTCATATCTACCTATCTACCTATCTATCAATCTATCTATCTATCTATATATCTCAAATATTTATTTAAGTTAGTCTTTACATAGGTATCTTGCTAGTAAAGTAGCAAGTTTAACTTCTTCATATCTATCAATAATTCCATTACTGTCTCTTCATATCTATCTATCTATCCATCTATCTATCTATCTATCTGACTGTTAATCCAAAAACCAAATATAACTCCACCAAAATCATATTAAGCACTAATTACGACAAAAGTTCTTTGTTGCCATTGTCTTTGAAGAATTCCTCATCACAATTAAACGTGCTTTGAGGCGTTTTAGCGGCGACGCATCAGGACCAGGGTTGGGTAGGTAGGTGGCATGGGTGTGTTTGCATTCTGTTTGTAAGCCCACAGATCATCTGCCAAAAGAGACACACCCTTGAACCAAATAACACAGGGTCGCAGAAGTTCTGAGCCACGTTTAACCTCCAAGAGACAAAAAAAAGAAAGAAAGAAGTAAAAAGAAAAGTCGAATAAACGACGCACATATTAATGTGTGAAATGATAGTCATTCTTAATTCTTTTCCGGTTTTTACTTTCTATTGTCAAATTTCTAAGCGTTTTGTTTCTTTTATTCGGTTTTTGATTTTCTCACTTTGTTTCCCCTTTTTAGTATTGTGTTCTTTTCGTGTTTCTATCTTTATTTGCCTGATTTCTGTATTTCTTTCTTTCACTTTATTTTTCCAAACTTTTTTTTTTTTAATATTATTCTAAATTACCTTTCTTTCTTTCTTTTCTCTGTGATTCTTTCTTTGGATTTTTCCTTCCTGCTCTTCTTAATTCATATTTCTTCCTTCTGTAAACTCGGAATATTCCATCTTTTTATCCACTGTATTCCAAGAATATTTCCTTTTAGAATTGATCTTGGTTTTTTCTTCTCTTTATGGAGGGAATCTTTACCAAATCTTTAAAAAATGTACTTTAATTTTTTTCATTATTTTTCCTTTCATTTCATTCTTCTTTTTTTCTTTATTAATTTTTTTTTTTGCTTGATTACGACTATCTTCCATATGCAGTTCTCTTGTTTTTTTTTCTTAAATTCTTTTTTGTCATTTATTTTCTATTTTTTCTTTTTATCATTCAATTCATTTTTGTTCCTTTTTTAAATTTATTTCTATTCATTCTTGCTGGTTTAAAATCTTTCAATTACTTTCTTTCTTTTTCTTTTTCATTTTTTACGTTCTGTTTTTACTTTTTACTTTTTCATTCTTTCTTTCACATAATGTATTCTCTTTCACATTCTTTTTCTATATTGCATTAATTTTCTTTCTTTTTCATTTGTTCTTCTTTCTTTCTTTCATTTATTTCGTGTCTTCTTTCAAATACACTGATCTCTTTCTTTCATGCTTTTTTGTTCATTATTTCTTTTATTTTATTCATTTTTACCTTTCTTTCTTTCTTTCTTTCTTTCTTTCTTTCTTTCTGTCTTTCTTTTTTATGGACTTTAGCATACTCTGATTCTGTTCTTTCATAATTTCTTTTTCATTTTATTTTCATTATTTTTCCTTTCATTTTCTTTTCTTTTTTCTTTATTAATTTTTTGTTTTTTTTTTTGCTTGATTACGACTATCTTCCAAATTCAGTTTTCTTGGGGTTTTTTCTTAAATTATTCTTTTTTGTCATTTATTTTCTATTTTTTTTCTTTTTTTATCATACATTCATTGTTGTTCCTTTTTTAAATTTATTTCTATTCATTCTTACTGGTTTAAAATCTTTCAATTACTTTCTGTCTTTTTCTTCTTTTTTTTTACATTTTGTTTTTACTTCATTTTCTTCTGGCTTTTTCTGACTTTTTCTTTCTTCGTTTCACATACTGTATTCTCGTTCACAATCTATATTTTCTTACTTCCACATTCTTCTTCTATATTGCATTAATTTTCTTTCTTTTTCATTTGTTCTTCTTTCTTTATTTATTTATTCATTAATTCGTGTCTTCTTTCAAATACACTGATCTCTTTTTTTCATGCCATTTTCGTTCATTATTCATTTTATTTTATTCATTTTTCCATTTCTTTCATTCGTTCGTTCGTTCTTTCTTTCTTTCTTTATTTCTATCCTTCTTTATTTCTTATGGATTTTAACATACTTTTATTCTGTACTATCATATTTTCTTTTTTGTATTTCATTTTCTTTCACTTTTTTCTTTCATTTGTTTCATTCATTCTTTTTGTCTTTCCTTCTTTCTTTCTTATACTTTATATTATTAATGTAATTGCATTTTATTTTATTTATTCATTCTTTCTTTCCTTCTTTCCTTCTTTCCTTCTTATACTTTATATTATTAATGTAATTGCATTTTAATTTATTTCCATCTATCTATCAATCTATTCATCTATCTATCCATATATCTTCTTTATTTGTTTTTCTTCCTTTATTCCTTTCTTCCTTTCTTTCTTTCTCTCTTTCTTTCTTTCTTTATTCATTTGTGTACATCTCATTGCTTTCTAAGCCTCTTCCCCCCCTTAAACTTCCCACTCTTTCTTTTCTACTTTCACTTTCACCTTCCAGCCTTTCTTCTTTTCTTTTTTCTTCCTTTTTTTCCCCAATGAATCTTTAACCTTTGGAAAGGCAAAATAAACAGTATTTCCCCTAAATGAATGAGAAATTGAAATTAACAAAACAATAGAAAGATCAAAAAGAAAAACTACACGAAAACTGAGCAAGTTTAACTCCTTCGGTAATAAGGAAACAATAATGAAACTTGGTTGAAACTGAAGTAGTCTGATGGGGGTAGGGGTCAGGAGTAAGAATTCTTAAGGTTCGGTGGTCAGGGTGGGGGGATTAACCGTGAAGCTTTCGCTCTAACGCCCGGCAGGTAATAAAAGTAACAATTATAAACGAGAGATAATTTTCTAAAAAAAAAAAATCAGTTTAAGGAATTTGGGAGAATTAAATCAAAGGCAAAAAAAAAAAAGAAAAGAAAGAAAAAAGTTGAGACGTTAACGAACAGGAGAAAAGGGGGAAAAATGTAACAATCAAAAGAAAAGAAAATATGTTATTAAAAACAGCTGAGAAAGAATGTTTTTAATTCAAGAAACAATAGGTTAAAGATACAATACAATAACGTTAAATATAAACAAAATAAAGATTGAAATTTAATAATAGCACCATCTTTTCTCATGCCAAATCTTTTCCTTCTAAAGCTCTTTATTCTCCAACGACTGTAATTACTACAATAGTAATAAATTACTACGACAACTACTGCAACTACTACTAATACTAGTAAGTAAAGTAGTAAAGTCGAGGGGCGGCCTAAAGTCGGTATCAGCCAGTCAGCGAGGGAGTCTATCCCCCTTTCAATAGCGCTAGACCAAGGAGATTGTATTTAGCATCTGAGGTGGAGCGCCACACCTACCATCAGCTCTTTACTTTACCGCACAGATCCCTGTGCTACTCATACGCTGAGTTGACGGGGACCGGTATCGAACTAGGAACCTTGTGGTTTCTAGCCGAACGCCCTACCGACTGAGCTTACTACTACTATTACTACTACTACTAGTACTACTGATACTACCACCTCTTCTACTTATACTACTTTTTTAATACTCAATGTCACTTGAAGCAAAACTAGTTGACAACTATAGGCAAACGGTCACAATATCTCGAATGAAAATAGATTGATTGATTGATTGAGTAAGTGATTGGTATTAATAGCATGCTAACCCGTGTAGGAGTATTTTATGCCTACAAAATGGAGCTAATTCGCTATTAAGATAGGTAGGAGAAAGACTAGCTTAGATAGATTTTAGTAAGCTAATATATATATATATATATATATATATATAAGTTAATGTAGCGTGGACATGGAGTCAATGATGACTGGTTACTGACAGTTTCTCGCCGATGCAGTCTTTAGACATATTTGAAGGTCGCAAAGGCGAAAAGAAAGGCTGTAACCAGGTGCCCTTGACTCCATATTCACACTAACTTAACTTAGATATAAATACTCTAGCAATGATATGGAGCAGTGTTTATTATAAATAAAGCACACATATTATCTATGTGATATATATATATTATATATATATATATATATATATATATAATATATATAATATATATATATATAATATCAATATATATATATGGGTAGGTAACCAGTCTAGAAGAGGGATAACTCTGAATTCAAAATCCCTGAGGTCGGTCATTGATTGGGTTTGTGGCAAACCTTGATGCACCAATTATTTCCTATCGACTGTGCCAAAAAGTGTGGATGGTCCAACACAAGCTTTCACCACTATAAACAAATCATATATATATATTTATTTATTTATTTATTTATTTATGGGAGACTTGTGAAGAAGACTGTGTGACCTTGTACCTCCTCGTCAAACAAGGAACGAAAAGGAGTGAAAAAGAGAGGAAAGAAGCCGCCTCAGAAAAGAGAGCCAAAGGGAAGGAGAGACTACAGCAACTCCAGCAAGCATCACTTATCGTTTGCAGTCAATGCACCAGATATTGCCATTCAAAAATTGGTCTGTTCAGCCACTCGTGCAGTTGCAAATAAAAAAGTGGACACTACGCCATCGTCTTTAGTAGACGGAAGGATGCCAACAACCAACAACAACTACAATTATATATATATATATGTGTGTGTGTGTGTGTGTGTGTGTGTATGTGTGTGTGTGTGAGTGTGTGTTATTTTGGAAAAGGTGACTTACTGGTGAAGATGGTCACAATGGTTAGTTGATGCAAAATTCAGAAAGGTAAGACAGCGATATAACAAATTAAAAGTGCTCAATACGTTAGTAGAACAAATTTATTGTAATACTTGGTTATTACTTGTACCTGTATTACAATATATATATATATATATATATATATATATATATATAATATATATATAGAGAGAGAGAGAGAGAGAGAGAGAGAGATATGGATGGAAGATAGATATAGATAGATTGATTGATTGATATAAATAATGATCCATATCATTGTTAAAGCTTGTATATTTCAGTAAATATAGTGAAGTCATGAGGTCAACGGGCCTTGGTAACTGACAGTTTCACGCCTATACTATTTTCAAACACATTTGTTATGAAAATAGCATTAGCGGAGAAACTGTCAGTTACCAAGCTCTGTTGACTGTCAGTTACCAAGCGAAGTGACATCTGCCTCCAGTCACGATTTGGTCCAGCCCATGGCGTAAGAGCGTGACTTCTAATCTGTGCTAAGTAAACGTGATTTCAAGATTAAAACTTTGCCATCGTATCTCTAAAATAACTTTCACACTTATGTCAGGTAATGTAGTCAGTACACCACGGAGCCCCTCAACCACTATGTAATTGGTGACCGCTTAGTAATAGCGTATAATATAAATAACCTTACAACATTGTATCGGTCTAAGCAAGGATAGATAATTAAGAACTTAAGATCTGTGAGCGAAATTAAGCAAAGTTTAATGAATAACAAATTAAGCAAAGACGATCCTACTCAGTTATGAGAATGGTGACTACTTATGATAATATATATATATATATATATATATATATATATAATATATATAATATATATATATACCAACCCCTCTGAACGAGCAGGATGCGACACAATGTCAATTTCTTAGGCGGAGTTTATCAGGTTTTAATTCAGAGTTGTCCTTCTCCTAGACCGGTTGCCTAACCACGGTTAAAGAGCCCAGTCTGCCCTACTATTTACCCACAGCTGGAGGGCGAGTAGGATTCATACTTTTCTTAAGGGTATTAGCGCTAAGTGAAATGCAATTATCACGTCCAGGATTTGAACTCGGGGCAACGAGTCCATTTTCCATTACTTTAACCATTACACCACGTGCTTCCTACTTATAATCATATAATGATATCTTTTCAGTTAGTATATTAGGTCTGAGACCTGTCAGCTGTTCCTTATATACATTCATCTTAATTCCACAGAATATTTATACTCTTTCCACAGATTATCTAACATTGCCTTAAAGTAGTTTAGAGACGGGGCATTCACTATTGATGATGGTAGTTTATTCCATGTATTCACCACTCTGTTACTAAAATAATTTTGTCTTGCATTTGCTTTACAATTTTTTTTAAAGAGTTTTAATTCATGACCCCTGGTATTGATATTTTAAGCAATGTTTAGTAGATCAAAGTTCGTTGAACAAAATCCATGTGTATATTTGTAGGCTTCAATCATATCCCCTCTTGTTACTTAATAACAGAAGATAGTGTAAGCAACTAGAGGCCTGTGTATCAGACTAAGAAAAATGTAAGAAATTATAAACTCACATATGTATGCAAAAGAAATATTTCCTGTGGCGTACTTTCTCACGAGCAGGACAATGACATCCTAGTAACCATGTATGATCCCCAGTCGCGCTATTACGTTTACTTTCGGACTAATTCTAATATAGAGTTTTACAGGGAAATTATTTACAAACAAGAAATTATTACATAATGCTATTCTACATTAAAATTGAAGAATTTTGTGTATCTAACTGTTTAGGTTTGCGTATGTTCGCTATTCATGGCGAGTTTAAACTACAGTTTCATCAATCATGGTTAGCCCCTTTCCTTAAAAATTAACTCGGTAACAAAATATACTTATTCCCTCTAACGACTGTTTCATCAATCATAATATAATATTATTTATATTGATTGATTATTTATATTCTGTTATACGGTGAAAAACAAAACCGTTCCGTTTTTATTATCAACTGTCGTAATACAAAACAAACATTTTTTTTTCATTTGATGCCCGCCTCTCCGAAAAAATAATCTTCTATATTTGAATAAGTTTGAATTTAACTACTAGAAACTTGGTTTCATTAGAAAGAAAACACATTTATCTAAATTTTGACAGCAAAACTATTTTTATGTTTATTATTAAAATGATATAACATTTCAAAGATCTGTTTACATTTTTTTACGAAAGAGCGTGGAAAAATTAATTTTTGCACCACCCGAAGGGCGTTTCGTTTTTTTCTCCCACAAGAAAAAATCTCCCACAAGAAAAAAAATGTCTTCATTTCTAGCAAGAAGTTAAATACAGGTGGTAACACACTGCTACATTATTCTAATAATTTACAACAAATGAATTTACTCACCTTCTGTGTCTTCCCTTAATCATACTCGGCAAATAAATTTAAAAAAATAAAAACCCCAGATTCCCAAGAGAGATTACGACAAGTTGAAAGACGGCTCGTTAACCATGACTTTATATTTTTTTTTATAAGAAATGTACACTTTCTTTGTAGATATTAAATAAGTTGACGTCTAGCCAGCTGGTCTGTAAACAAAACTAGTTGACTAATGACTACTACACCTATGATAGATAGCTAACATAATTACGAAGATCTGTTTAATCGGGCACAGGGAAATATAGGTAAGTGTCCATTTTAGTAGTTCCTTTAGTTTATCTTCCTCTTGAGAGCGAGGAAATATATCCCATTTTCACTATCTCTAGACCAAGGAGGGTGTTTTTTGGCGTCTGGGGTATATATATATATATATATATATATATTATTATTATTATTATTATTATTATTATTATTATATGAAGATACCACCTATTCTTCAGTGATTAACTGATAGATATAGAAAAATAAACTCGGTTTATCGAATCATGTAAGGATAGAGACACAAATTCCAAATATTTTAAGATCGTTCAGTGATCATCACCAATTTTATCAATTAAGCTGAAGCTCGATTGATTTTAGTTGGTTAGTTAATTTAATGCATGCCATCTTTCAAGAAAGAAAGAAAGAAAGAAAGAAAGAGGTAGCAAGATTATAAAAAGAGCAACTTTTTCCTCGTACGTCATGAAATTCAATGTTATTGAAGTCAGTTAGCCTACTGTTGGTTTTAATAACATCAGCTAAACCGAATTAAAGCAGTGTCCAATACAGCTGGTATAAATAGGAATGAAGAATGATCCATTCATGAATCAAGGTGATTTGGGTCATTTCATTCCTTGAGTTCTGATTGGCTGCCTGACTGGTTGATTTGCATGACACTGTGGAGTCTTATATATACTTGGTCACTTGGCAGTAGACTTTGTGTCATTTCGAGTTTGTATTCAGTTACAATCGCATGTCACCTTGTCTTCCCAGTCCGACGGTAATTGGAACTTATTCTACAAATGTATGATATATTTTGTACCTAGGGTGTATACAAACAATGGACTGAATGTATGAGTTCCATATTTCTTCAGTAAACGTTCCCTTGATTTATCCATTGTTATTGTCTGGCTTCTCATCCCTCTTCTTCCAAATCATAAGCTTCCTTCTTCTTATTATATTTCATATATCCGTTTTTATCATCATTCTTTCTATTCCTTTTTATTCTTTCTTCTATTTCTTTTCTGTCTTTCTTTTTTTGTTCTATTCTTTTATTTCCATGATAATCTATTTATACATCCCCTTCTGTTTATTTCATGACACTCCACCCACAAACACACCAAACCAGTAAGCGTTAACGATTTGATTAGCCCATTATTTACCTCAGTGCTCACGATGGTCAGTCTATTATTTCCAAATAATCCGACCATTTTCACCATTGTCACTGACCAACAGTAAGGCGTCTAATTCCTTCTTAAAGCTTTATGGTCAATCTTTGATACATTTACGCAAATTTAGTTCAGTTGTTATTTGGAGGGGATTTTATTCAATCAGTGGGACATCCTTTTTCGTATGCAACATTCACGGTGATTGGTTCATTATCATCTTAGAACATTTTTAGAAAAGACCACAAAGTACTTATTGACATCAAACAGTATGAGGCGAAAAAATGGATATTAAATCCGACAGTGTAAAGACGTATATAGATTATAAAAATGAATTAAGTCAATGATTGACTTACAGATAGCCGATGATATGTTTTAACAGCGTCAATGGAAACATTATTAGAAAATAGCACAAATTAATAAAGGATAACACATTTAAAAAACAAATAAATAATAAACAATTAAAAGAAAAAATACAAACAAGAAGAATCATAAAAAATTAACAACTTAAAAAAAGACGAATATGTATAGAATAAAAGATAATGAAATAAATATATAGAAAAATAACTTTTATTAATCTATGTATCATATATTCTATATTAATATAGTTAATAGATTTATTTTTAACTTTTTAAATCCCAGGTAACACTGAGTAACTCTATCGGTAGAGCATAGAATACGCTACTTCTTTCCCCCCTCTAGAGATGTAAAATGCCCTACACCAATGACACTAAATTGCATTTATGGTGATGGTCCAGTTCCAGAAATTTGGGGAAAGTAGAGTACACCTTCTGTGACATTAATCTAAGGTACACTCCTACCCAAAGTTGTTGGGTGTAATCTAAAGTTCAAATTGATTTGCTTATTTTTTTCATATTTGATATAAGCACGAGCAAAAAACTCTTTAAAATCAAACATATAATTTCTTATTTTGTTTATCTTATTTAATGTAAAAATGATGAAAAATGGAGTTGTAATAAAAAAAATTAGTTTAGATGTAAAAGATAATAGAAAATAGTATTCAAGACTTCAAAACTAATCATAACTAGATGACATATATATATATTATATATATATATATATATATATAATATATATATATTGCTTGAAGGCAATTACAATGCATGTATCGTATAAAATTCGATACTCTTTTTTTTATAGAAAATGAACTTGACAGGTGTAATCCCGACAAAGGATCGCTCGATGTGTAGAACATCGTACCGACTGTTTCGACTTTATTAAGTCTCATCAGCGATGTATACTAAGGACTTCCCTCCGACAGAAATCGAAATATATATATATATAATATATATATATATATATATATATATATATATATATATATATATATATCTTACGGACGAAGAGCCTATGATCTAATTTAACAAAAAACCAAAAGCTGAAAAAGAAATATTTTGATTTATTTTGCAGTTTTAAATTTAAAAATTTGAAGTATAGTTTCAACTTCGACTGTGTTTTTCTTTGTCATAAAAATTGAACCTACTTTAAATATCCAGGTAATTATCTTTTAAAACATTTAAGACTAAACGGCATCCTATTAAAAAAATGCCTACATTAGGACGGAGATTTGATGATTATAAAAAAATCTTTAATAAACAAATAAACAAAGCCTAGTAAACAATTAAATTATCTTTATATTTAATTAAAACAAAGTATTTAATAATTTGCTTGAAGTATTGTTAAGTATATTATTATTTATTTATATCAAGAAGGCAATTACAATGCGTATAGTGATAAAAAATGTCCAGTGTCTAATCAATTTCGAAGAAACTTCATCTTCAGAGACTGTTTTTGAAATGGACGCGGTCTTGTGTGTTTTTGTTTTGGACGTTATAAACACGCATCTCGTGGGTTGTTTTAACGCCACGCGGAAGAGCCGTGATATCCGTTGTAAATCAATTTCAATTTCCTTCCTTATATTTATTTATTTATATATTTTTTAAATTTTTTAATTCTTTTTATATATATATGTGTGTATTTATGGAATGTGTATGTTAACTAATTATATATTCAGTGTTTAATTTTAACCTACTGTTTATGCGAGGGTGTAATTTAGCTATTAATAAACTTTCTCTGATTCTGAGATTACCAACATTGTGTATTATTGTCTATTTTAATGAAGAAATTATAGTCCTTATTTTTGCATTTGATTAAATGTTTATTGAATAAGGATGCACGTGTGTGGATATGTTCTTTAATTCTAATGTGGAGGGGTCTGATTGTACTTCCTATATAGATATTAAGACATTAAGACATTTAGAGCAAGTACTTCCGGTATCCATAGAATATTTACCTCAGACATTAAAACAAGGCAAAGTTTAAAATGAAATATAATTTTGCATTCCTGAGCAACTTTCTTTTTGCTCCTCCCATCCGATAATGTGCGTCCTGCGTACGAGACTAAATTACATCTGATAGTGGGGCTCCAGTTATGGATAGAATAAAGTATCCCTTAATTGCCATTATTCTTTGCTGAAATAGTAAGTAAAGTAAAGTCGTCGGGGCGGCCTAAAGTCGGTACCAGCCAATCAACGAGGGAGTATATCCCCTTTTCACTTGCGCTCGACCAAGGAGATTGTTTGTTGCGTCTGATGTGGAGCGCCACACCTACCACCAGCTCCTTACTTTACCGCACAGATCTACTTATACGCTGAGTTGGCGGGGACCGGTATTGAACTAGGAACCTTGTGGTTTCTAGCCGAAAGCTCTACCGACTGAGCTAACCCATTACGAGTGAAATAGATCTGTTTAAAATTATGGATGAAATATTTATGTTTATAATTACGAGTGAAATAGATCGGTTTAAAATTATGGGTGAAATAGATCGGTTTAAAATTATGGGTGAAATAGATCGGTTTAAAATTACGAGTAAAATAGATCTGTTTAAAATTATGGATGAAATATTTATGTTCATAATTATGAGTGAAATAGATCTGTTTAAAATCATGGGTGAAATATGTATGTTTATAATTATGAGTGAAATATATCTTTTTAAAATTACGAGTAAAATAGATCTGTTTAAAATTATGAGTGAAATAGATTTGTTTAGAATTATGGGTGAAAAAGATCTATTTAGAATTACGAGTAAAATAGATATGTTTAAAATTATGGGTGAAATAGATCTGTTTAAAATTACAAGTAAAATAGATCTGTTTATAATTATAAGTGAAATAGATCTGTTTATAATTACGAGTATAATAGATCTATTTAAAATTATAGGTGAAATACATCTGATTAAAATTATTCGTATTCGACCATGACTATGTGTTAAAAAAAAACTCTTAAGAAATAGCCACACTTAAAACGTATAATGTACACAATTCCCTCACCTCAAGGCACCCAATAACCCTATACAAGTTGACATACCGTTAAAATTATTTAATCAACAGATAAATACGTACGTAAGCTTTGATAAAATTCAGTAATTAGACGATATATCGTAGATATTTCAATTAAACTCTTTAATTGTTTTTTGGCCTAAAAGGTTTTAATAAAGATGTGGACCGCCTTATATTACCTCTAAAAATGGCGAGGATGTTGTGAGGATTTGGTGTCACTTTGCCCTCAGAGACACCTGAAAGAAATTATTGGCATGCACCGGAGAACAAAAAAAAAGTGTGCATACAATGATAACACCCTTGTTTGAAATAGTGGCGTGACTTGATACTGTGACTTTTAAAGTGCCATTATTTTTGCTATTATTGACGTAAATGCAGTCGCTGCACTACAACTATTATTATTATTATTATTATTATTATTATTATTATTATTATTATTATTATTATCACCACCACTACTACTACTACTACAACTGTTATCATGATATGAAGAAAACCTGCAAAAATAGCAGATATATCATTATGTTCTTGAGGTTGGGAGCGCATCGGAGAAAACGCATGATGGACAAGAAAAATATTCAAAGCTCTTTATCTGAATGGTCGAATATTCTATGGGCAAAATAGAAAAAGGGGCTTTAAAAAAAAAAAAGTCGAATGGCAAAAAAGGAAGACCCAGAAGAAAAATAAGTCGGGATAGAAGAAGAAGTGAAGCGTGCAGAAATCGGAAGAAACAAAAAAAAAAAAGTAAAGTAAGAACGAGAAAAAGGATGGAGATGAAGAAGATGCAGAAGATGAAGATGCAGAAGAAGAAAAAAAGATAAATGGGGTAAAAATGACAAAATAATCGCTAAACCCTCTGTCAAAATGAAAACGTAAAAAAAAAAGTGAGAATGAAAATGAACTTGGCATTCTTTTCTATTCCATTCTTAATCTTTTATCTTTTTGTTGTTGATATATATATATATATATATATTCTTTTTTTTTTATAAATTTTACAATCGTTTAATGGTGTGTGTGTGTGTATGGGGGAGGGGTTCTTATTTCTTTGGGTTTCCTTTTTAATTTTATGCTCATGAAGTTTTTCTCCTTCCAAAGACATTTCCTCTCTATCAATGCATATTTCTCTCACAATGTATTTACCCCTCGGTATCTATCTATCTATCTATATATCTATCTATCTGTCTATCTGTCTGTCTGTCTGTCCATACACATAAACGCACACATGCACACGCACACGCACGCACAAACCCACACACTTGATTATTCGTCTCTCAAACTATTAATCCTTTGAAGAGTGTTTATTCATTTATCTATGACATACATACATACACACACACACACACACACACACACACACACATGCACATAAACACATACATAAACCACACACACACACCACACACACACACACACACACACATATATATATATATATATATATATATATATATATATTATATATATATATATATTAGATGCACCAATATCCTCTGAATTTTATATATCCTTCCATATGTATTTATGTATATATATATATAAATATATATAAATATACACACATTCCTATATATGTATAATATGCTCACACACACACACACACACACACACACACACACACACACACACACATATATATATTATATATATATATATATATATATATATATATATGGGAGAATATGTGCTTAATTGAAGTCGAACCTAAATTTTTTTGAAAGTTAATTCATTAATAATTAATTAGGCGGGATTAAACTATTTTTTTTAATGTAAGGCTAAACAAATCGAGAAAAATCAATCTCTGTATGTACATTTCGGCCTATTAGGCCTCATCAGCAGAGCTATAGATACGAAGACCGCCCCGTGTGTGATTCGAAACCTGTCTGTCAAATTAGCAGGCAAGTGTATTCAACCATATTGTCTGGATGTATATATTCTTCAATGAGCATGTATCGACTTATCATACATACATATATATATATATATATATATATATATATATATATAATATATATATATATATATATTACTGATTTTTGACACTCCAACTAAAAGAAAAGCATGGTAGAGATTCAGGGGTAAAGTGGGGAATAATAAAAAGGGCACCTTCACAGAAAGGAAACGAAAATACCTGTATGCTGTGTTTAAATGAAAAACTAAAAATAGTGGAATGCAGAGACCCAGGGAAGATATTGAACTCGCGATCTGAGTTGACAAACAAATGTAGACATTTAAATAAACATAGACTGAGCCAGGTAGGTTCTGGAATTACGTAGGCTGGTACACCCACGTACTTGAGAATGGATACAAGCGGAATATTAATAAGAGTGGATGACTGGAAGAGATGGTTATTCTCTGAAGAATTGCTCCGGCAAGAAACTGCAGTTGGAATTTTATAACATTCGTTTTAAAAAAAAGTGTATATATATATATATATATTATATATAATATATATATATATATATGGGGGGGGCGACAAAATGACACACTGTGTTGTAAGTTTTATATTTTTTATTATATTATTACATACTTGAAATATATACAGATATTGCTTGCATCTGAACTCTGACTTCAACATTGCCAATTTTTAAATGATTTCGACACATACCCTCGGGTATTTTGTACATAATTCTGTGGCCAAAGTACAGGATTGCGTGGCTGCAGCACCCTTCATACAGAACTAACTCCTTTCACCTTTTTCTAGTTTCTTAAGCTAAAAGTCCATCTCTAAAGTCAAATCGGAAAACGTTGAGACCAGCGAAAGAAATAATACAGCGAACCCTCAGAACATATCAAAAGAGGATTTTTAGAGGTGCTCCGAATAATTGAAAACTCACGGGAATTTGTTAAATACACCTTCAATCTTGATTGTTCTTAACACATTTCGTGTGTCGGTCCTTTTTTCTGAGGTAACGCCTGGTTCTCATTCTCTACTTCTATGATCTTTTTGGACTTTTATAATCATTATGGTTGATATGCTTTTAACGTTTCAGCTGTTGCCCTCTCCGGCCTTTTTCAGATGACATTCGAGGTACTCAGTAACCCTCTTGGAATTTCTAACTTAGCTCTTTATTTGAATCACGGGTGTAGACTGTTTACATTTTAACTTCCATGCATTGGGGATATCTCGCATCCGGAACTTTTTGCCTTTTACACAGCTGTTGAGACCTTGTGTATACACACGAGAGCGTACACACGCACGTACGCACGCACACACCGCACACACACACATACACACAGACACACACAGACACACACACACATACACACACACATATATATATATATATATATATATATATATATATGAGGGACCGGGTTAGTTCAGTCGGTAGAGCGTTCGGCTAGAAACCATAAGGTTCCTTGCTCGATACCGGCCCTCGCCAACTCAGCGTATGAGTAGTACAGGGATCTGTGCGGTAAAGTAAGGAGCTGATGGTAGGTGTGATGCTCCACCTCAGAGGCAAAAACAATCTCTTTGGTCTAGCACTAGTGACAAGGGGATAGACTCCCTCGCTGATTGGCTGATACCGACTTTAGGCCGTCCCGATGACTTTACTTATAAATATGTGATAAATATAAAGGAAAAGTGGACAAAAAGGAATAACTCAAAAAATAGATGTGGAGAGATATATTTCGTTCCGCTTAAAGCGGTACTTCTTCAGTCAATGTATTAATGCACCGTACATACACTTGTATTTATAGAAGAGGAATTGAGTTGGTGGGGAAGGGTTTGGTGAGTAATTCAGGATGGAAGGGAATGGTTTGTGAGGATTTGGTTGGTCAGTGGACATCTATAATGGAAAGTAGAGGGGGAAAACCATTCCCTTCCATCTATACCTAAATAAAGAGCAGTTGTGCGTATGTGCATGTCAAGAGAAAACTTCGAAAATAAAACAATTAACGACTAAGCAAATATATATGTATACACATTAAATATCACAAGGGCTTTGGGTTTTTTTAGCTGAAAGAATAAAGATTTCATTTATATTCGTGAAGATGATTAAAAAAAAATTTAAATGATAACAGCAAGAAATTTTTTTTTCATTTAATATTTTAGATAGTAGACATTAACATTTCTTTTCAGAGTAGCTGGATCAATGCAATGTCTATTTTTTTTTTTTACATATGTATTTAAATGGGGCATCCAACGAGGATTCAACTCACGATTCAGTAATAATTATTTATTTCTTTAATGACATATCAACCTTCGTACGTTATCTAATGTCAAATCCTGATAAAAGACAGTAGTGGTAATATTTAAGTCTTATATATAAAAGGCAGATTTGGCATTAAATAACCCACAGCGGTGAT